>VZRU01006923.1:600781-709309 GCA_013398155.1 Pedionomus torquatus | reverse complement strand
TAATCTATTACTTATTACTATGGGCAACTACTTGCACAACACACATACTAGTCAGCATTCACCCCCATTTTTTAATGAAACTACCACACACAGCAGCAGAGGGAAAACCTTTATCTTCAGAAATTAGTACTATTCATAAAACTAAAAGAGTTTCTATCATGAGATGAAGCTGGAATAACAGTTCGTTAAAGGAAGTTGTCTGCTTTCATTTACACAAATGTTTATGGCAGTCAGTCTAAAGTGGTTTTGAAGGTATTCCAAAAACACAAAATAGTTACCTGCTGTAAAATATGGAAGCATATTTTGTTTTAAAAGAATTGGATCCAAACTGATATGCGGACTAAGGAAAATAGAATAGAATAGAATAGAATAGAATAGAATAGAATAGAATAGAATAGAATAGAATAGAATAGAAAGGAGAAGAAACAGGTCAACTGACCAAAATTGATTTAAAACATTTTTAAAGTGTTCTAAAATAAAACCAAGATCTGTATGTTTGATCTGCAGCATTACTTACCTTGAACTTCCATGATAGTAAGAAAGAAAAGAAAAGAAAAGAAAAAAAACCACCCGCAAACAAGGAATAACTGGAAAACAATTATTCTGGGTGGGGGAGGGGGGAATCACTAAGCTACTATTTAATTTTCCTTATTGTCTTGGTACCAAAGTTATAGGCATTTGAAAGAATAATTGTGCTTTAAATAATTTACTTTCATTCTTATGATGTAAGACAAAGGAGGCTACATACCAGGTATCAGATAATAACACAGAGGACTCCAAATTTCTCTGACTGGTTCTTCATAAAAGAAACCAATTGCAAATGTGACACAGATGCACTGAATGTTCAAGTTGTGGAAACAGAGGTGGACCTCTTCCAAGCTCTTTCTGCTAACTGTGTTCCTACTTCCTCCAACTTCACAGATCCAGTTACATCCTTCAATTTTCAGGCAGGGTGGGTCAGGTGGGGATCACATCCCCTGGTTTTTTTCTTTCTGAAACAATAGACTTTGGGATTATATGTAAAGGTGCACCAAGACTTGGAGAATTAACTATGTATTGTTTTCAGATCTAATTAATAGCTTATCTGTATCTCATTGTCTTACGATTACTGTCTTATTTTGCTATTCTTTCTATAGAAAATATTAATAACATGTGAAGAAGAAAAAGACAACATGAAATGAAGAAACATACAGTTAAAAGCAGTACATTAAATTAAAAAGCCAAGTCAGGAACTGCTAAATTGGTGGTTGCCTGTGTACTCTTAAATTTCTCCCATGTGTCGGTCCTGTGTACTGAATGAGACAGGGGTCCTGTGGGAAAACAAGATGAGAATATGTAATTAAAGACTATCATAATGCATATGCATATAACACTACATTGCACACACAATGTGTGGTTCATTTTCTTTCTCATCCTGTCCCTGCAGAGAAGATGAGAGGGAAAATGAACTACACATGACAGATGTTAGTAACATCAGTTAATGTGTTTTTGGAGGAAGTCAGATACTAAAGTTTTTTAAAGGACATTATTAGAATAGAATAGAATAGAATAGAATAGAATAGAATAGAATAGAATAGAATAGAATAGAATAGAATAGAAAGGAGAAGAAACAGGTCAACTGACCAAAATTGATTTAAAACATTTTTAAAGTGTTCTAAAATAAAACCAAGAACAATAACTTTCTAATAACAAGGAGATGATAGTTGGTGTTGTTTTTCTATATTGCTAAAGAAAAAATATAACACATACAGAAAGTGAAATCCTATGGGCAGTACAATTCTAATAATTTGTAATAGTAATTTGCAATATTCCTTTATCTGCGGTCTACTACTTCCACTGTGACTTACGGCTGTAGTGAAATAGCACAGTTTCTTCATGATCTTCAGGTAGAAGCCCTGGCAAGAGATACTTTGCTTCTCTAGGTGATATACATTTTTCTTATGCTTTTATGAAGATTTAATTAAACTGGTCTTAGATGCAGAAATATATACTCTAATGACTTCATTTGCTTCAGTTTTCCTCTAGAAATCTAATATTCATAAATGTGCTCATCCTTAGCCTTGGAATACAAACAATATATCCAGAGATCAATCTTAAAAATATATATATTTTATTTGCAGTTTACATTTAGTTCATTTTTTTTTAATTGTACTGAGAATATCTAGAAAATTTTATACCGGCATATAGATATAAATCTGATGAATACTTATTAATAAAAATAAATCCAAGTTCAACAGGGGCATATTTTTGACTTTTATACAAAATAGTTGAAATAGTTGCAATATTAGACAAGTCCAATGAAAAAAATTTTACTTGTCATTATATATATTATGTTGTTAAAGAAATCTGGACACAAACTGTCTGTGATTCAGTGTATTTAAATGCATATGCAGTTTTAAACGGCATGAATGATTTAAAGATGATTAAGATGGAGGATCTAGAAGTCAGTTACACAATTCCAAGACATGATTTACTGAAATTTTATAAATTTTGTAAAAAGATTCCTACTGTCTTGGATGGATTGTAGATGAAGCTTAGTCTAACTGAGGTTTTCTTACGATGGAAAGACCTCTTGAGGAAGTGAATTGCTGTCACAATGGAACTGGAAATTTTTTCAGGATTTTAGAGATAAAAAATATTTATTTTAATAATAAATGAATAAAGGTGAAGGAGTCTAGGTGCTAAAAACAAGAATTGAAAAAAAAACCTCTAAGTTTGATGCATTCATTGTGTGACAGGGCTGAAAACTAAATTCAGCTTGTAATATTTTACTACCATACAGATTTAAAGAATAATTATTTAAAACCTAAAAACTCATTAGATGTTAAAATATTTTATTCCTTTCCACAATTATAATTCTTCTTTAAATACAGACCTACTTGGCATACTGGTTGTGTATTTTATAGTTTTCAAATGAATTTCAAAAGCTTGCCTTTACAGAGCAAAGAATCTAACCACCACACCAGGGAATCCATGCCTGCCAGCCTCTCCATATGTTCCCTACACTCATAAGCCCTCTTGCAGTAATACTTGCATAACAAATGTAAATACAGTTCTGGACCAAGTTTTCTCTCAGATGAGCACACATCAAAGACTAGTGTCGGTGAAGAGACTTTTCCTTCATCTATTGCTATCCAGCTTTGAACGCTGTCTTCTATTTCTTCATTTAAATTTTACAACAGTAACTGCATAACATTAAAATCCATATGCTACCTAAAGGCAAAAATTTACCCCTTCCACATCTTGACTAGTACCTTCTTCTTTGAGTGATCCTTTTAAGTCAAGCTCTAGGTTTTTTACTTCCTTTTGTCAAGTTATACTTTGATACCAAAGGATGTGGTAAAGAATGATGAGTGGATACATGGAGCAAAATATTACTCTGCATAGTTAAATCATGGGAATATCCATATAGAGAACCTGCAAGTGTCTCAGTTCATAGTGGTGATCAGATACTCACATGAGGTTTCCACTGAAATCAGAGGCTATTCACATAAGCAGCTGCTTCTCAGGGTTACTCATGTAATCATGAATTTATTCTGAGTAATGAATTAGCTCTTACACTGAAGGGTTAGAAAGTAGTATATACCATACTCATGTGTTTTTTAAATACTATATGGGTGATCCAGGAAATTGCAGAGGAGTAAACCTTAAAAGTGTATCTGGTAAAAATGTTGAAATGAAACTTCAAAAGAGAATAATAAACCATTTGGAAGATCATCTAATAAGAATGGTTACACCAGTATGATTTGTGACAGTGGAGAAACAATTTGTTCAGTTTCTTTGAATGCACTAAAAAGAGAGAGGGGAAATCAGTTGATAAAATATATTTAATATTTTAAAAGGCACCTGACAAGGTGTGTTACTATAAGATGCCAAAACAAAATAGTCATGGGAAGAGATGCAAATGTTATGTTAAACTCTCTGAGAGACCAGAAAAAAACAGAAACAAATGACAATTTTATTCAAGAAAAAGCATTTGTTGAATATATATATTTATGAAAAGACAACACAATGATAGACAGAAATCAGCAGTGATAACATAAAGAAGAAATGAACCTCAACATCACTGAAAACAGCTCAATGAAGACTCCAGTTCATTGTGCATTTGCATGCAAAGAGGAAATTTAGTATTGGATGTGTGAAAGAAGAGGTGTATAGGCCAAGTGATTTATATTAATTTAAAGAATTCAGAGACAAATTAGACAAGAAATAGAATTTGGAAATTGAAAGCACTTCTACAAGAGAATAGAAAGATTTGGGCATTTTATTTTTGAAAGAACAAAATTGATATAATCATTATGTATCTTAATAAAGAGCATGGAGAAGATAGATTGAGGATGTTTTTCATGATAAAGGAAAACAATATTTTTCAGAAGTTGAAGGAAGCAATTAAAACACTGTTGCTCCAAAATGCCTTTCCTCTCTGACACATAATTGCATTTCAGAACTCATTGCGAAAGATGTCACTGTGGCCAAGAAACACCGAGACTGAAAATTTGGCTTAAGTTAAAATAAAAAACAGGTATCAAAAGCTAGCAGACTGGTAAGAGTTAAAATCTCTGCTCTGTAGCACTTGATGTCAATTTTAACTTTAGAGATTAGGATGCAGGAAATTTACCCTGTATCTGATTAATGCGGAGTATTATACTTACCAGATGTCATTCAGACTGTTCATACAGAAAGCTCAAAAGGCTCAAGAGACCTGTGAGCTAGGAACCCAGTGGTGAGCTTCAAAGAGCCACTGATTAGCGGTGGTAGGAATTACCATTTCCTGCTGAAGATAGAAAAGTACTGTGGAAAATGAGAGGACACACCTTCAGGAGAAGGTCTGGGATGCATTGGTGCTCCCTAGAGACCCATTCCTGACCTCAGAGTCCCCTGTATGGATCTTTGCCACTGCAGAAGAAAGTGAGTTCGTCGTAATATTTAAATTCCAAAATGTTTTCACAATAAGGCATTCATTGCAGTATTTGAAGTCTGAATGTATAGATGTGGATGGACAAATTATTTTCCCTTTCCACTAGCAAGACGCCTGTTTCAGTAAAGTTTTTTGACTTCACAATTTTCCTGTGAAAGTCAGGATCATAGGCAGTTATCCAGAGCAGAGGCAACACCACCAATTTGGACTGGTTGTCCATGGCACGGAACTGGCCATTGGGTGACACAGGGGTAAATACCAGATAATTCACATCACACATGTGGTGGAGCCATGCCGTCTGAGTCACAAGAACAGAGCAAATGACTGGGCAGGCTATTAAAACATGTAATTGTCTTCTCCTGGGAAGCAGTTAACACCAAGAGACACCTGTACAAATTACAGGAGAAGCAGGGTCTGTGGACAGTCTTCTACAGGACCTGGATACAAGACCAGAAAAAATACGAAGATATTCAGACCTTCTTCTGTGTCATCTTGGGTGCTCTTAGACCTGGACACAGAGGAAGCAGAAATGTAAAGTGGCTGCTAGTCTCAGTATATAACTCAGTATGTACAAAGGTGATTGAACAAATCCCTACTTTAAATTCTTTGTCCGCAACTAAAAGTAAATGGAGAAAAATCTTTTCATGTGATCATGTAGAAGAAGTTAAGCTGTTGTCACACCAGCAATCTGTGAATGCTATTGATGATACAGGTCACAGAGGAGTTACCTGTAAATAAGTATTTGTGCACATACGGTAATGTAACTATACCTGTGTTTATAAGCCTGAGCTCTAAATTGGAAATGTCAAACACGGCATAAGAAAAAAGTTAATAGTTCCATGACATCAGTATTATACAATTGTATTATAACCATCATCAGTCATTACTGAGCATGCTGATGTATTAGTATTAAGATCTTGTTACTTGCTGCACAGAGTCATCAAGAGAAGACTACTTATTGGAAACCAATGTGAGCCAATACAAAGGGTAATTAAATACCTTTAAGAAATGCAGTATTTATACCCTGAACCCTAAATCCAATGGAATAAATGGTTTTGATTCTTTCCCCCTAGAATCATTGAAGTGACATACTTAAACTATAGTCAGAGCTCACTGAGCCTTGTCAGGTTGGGTCCTTAGAGGAATTAATTCTTTGTAGAAGTCAATCTGTTTTGACTTTGTTCTCCTAATTTTCTGAGAATCTTTGGAATTACCAACAAGACTCAGTACTGGATGAAGAAGCTCAAGAGACCAGTTTAAAATGTCATCGAGCAACATATCAAGAAGGGAAGTTTTTAGTAATATGAAGTAGGTGGCAATTTAGGCATTACAAGCCAGAGCACTGGAGTGCTGTGTCTGCTGGTGAGGAATTTCCTTTGGATCCCTCTATTGGCAGACATGCGCCGACTTATATAACTTGATTTTATTTATGGAGGATTGTATGTTAAAATTATTCTAAAGGGCTGTTGTTGTCAGAGAAGTGCATTGTGTGGCCCGTCTGTGGTATAAAAGTGAAAAGAAAAAGCTATATAAAAAAAAAAGGAAAAGCTATATTGTTTGTACATGAGATGTATGAGTGATTTTAAACCCACTTACTAATTTCCCAGTGAATCTGAATGTTTTCTTGTTTTTCCCTTTGTTTTTTTCCCTTCTTATTTCAAAAAAACTGTTTTCCCCTGTAGGCTGGCTAAAGGAAGAAGAGAGGACTTGAGTAGATTGTCATTTTCATTAATGTGCACTACGAAGTAGGCGACACAGCTGGAAGAGAGTTTAATAACATATGACAGGCATGTTTTGTTAGTATGAGGCAGTAAGAAAAAGCAAGCAGTAAATCTACTGGTTTACTACAACCAGATATTTTTAAAAATTGAGGTACTGATAATATTTCTGGTTTAAAGTAGCTGAGCAGCAAAGGAGAAAGGTAATAGAAACAGCAGATAAAAAGTTGCTTGTAGTCTAACAGAGCCACAACTTCTTAGACATCTGTAACAATGTAGGTGCTAGATTTACAGGCTCAAAATCTGTAGTTGGAAATATCAAATACCAAGACATAGATGTTTGTCTATGCAATTATAGACGTTACTCTTGTGAACATTGCGACTGAAATTTTAGAAGCGCACTCAAATCGTGCAATTTTTTGGCATTCTCGAGAGAGAATTTGCATTCTCACTTTTATTTATTTTAAAAAAATTAAAAGTCCTTAAGGCATATAAATTATCAGTAGATGTGAGTGGGTTTTTTTCTCTTCTGTAGCCTCTTGGGGACATTCTGGAAAAAAATTAAGAGACAGAAGTCTGGAAAATTTTTACTTTCATTGCCTGCTTTCAAATCTGAGAAGAATTCTTTGTGACAAGCTAAGAATATATCATTATATGTAATTTTCCATCTTTTAATGAGGAATGTGTGATTTTTGCAGAATAGATGGAGTTACTGTCATTGGATAATTTTCAGAATAAGAAGCACAGTATTGCAGTTATGAATCAAATGCAATTTGGATGCTAATCCATGCTTTCCCTGTAGTTTGAGTAGGATAAATGCTGGGGTAAAAACAAACAAAATAAATGCTAGTGGAATTCATTCTGCCAGAAATGTTAGTGTGCTAAACAAACAATTGACCACACCCAATAATACTTTTCAGATGAAATTCAAAACAATTGTTGTCAAGGTCCCTTCCCCAGTGATGTAGCACCATTGAGACAGTGTTGTAAAAGGCTGAAAAGAAAACAGTGTCTGATTTTCAGCATTTATCTTAAAATCTCAGGGCTCATTTACACAGAGAAATATTTGGACATTAAGTAATGGTGTATATATATTGAGGCCACTGGGTGTCCTAGCGTTCCCTGTGAGCACAGGTAACATTCATGGTGGTACATTTATGCTCCTTGTGCTGAATTAATTTTAAAGGAATGAAAGTGTGTTACTGTACCACCAACCAACCTTTAACAAAGTAAACAAAGAAGCAAACAAACAAAAGTCCACATTTCAAAAATCTTTGAAATTAAACTGCATTAAGTGACATTGTCTTTTGAAGCCTCTAAAGCCAAAATGTTGCTGAAAGAGATGCAGTATTTCTGTCAATTCAATGGAAATCCACCAGTGTAAAACTGATCTACAAGGAATCACAGTCAGAATTTGCCTTCCTATTTTGTGATCATTCACTTCCTGAAAGGTAAATGTAGAAACACCACCAAAATATAGAGAGGCACCTCATTCAGCTAAGAAAAAGAGTGTGCACATCAGTTATTCAGTGTTAACAGCTGGAGAAAATCATGTGAGTGGTTAGGAAGTTCTTCAGCAAACGGATGACTTGTGACCAGTAAGCTCGAACATAGCAAGAAAAAATTAAAGTAGATGACATAATTAAGAATTTTAAGCCCCCAGCAGTCTTTCCTGTATGAAGCTGATCAGCCTTTCATCGAAGTCAAATAACTTGCAATTATCAGAAAATTCAGTCTCACTTATATCTTCAGATGTTAATATTGGTATGTGACATTCTGAATGTTACTTCTTTTTTCCAATACAGTTGCTTCTGCTGTACCTGGAGTAAGACTTTCCAATCTGTGTATAATCTAGAAGTCTAGTAATGTTACTTTTGTCAAATCTGGACAGAATTGCTTGATCGTTTTATCCAAAAAAGCAGACAGTATGTCAAAATGCATTAACGATCAACAGCTTTATGAGAAGATTAAAGAAATCAATTATTTCTTTTTGAAAAATGTTAACCTTTGCACAAACAGTTATCCTAATTTGCATTAATGGATTTACTGGCAAAGACTTTTTTCTTTGGAAGTCTTGGGAAATATGTTTAGTATTGACATACATTTAGTATTGAAATATGAAATATATTTAGTACTTTTTAGTGTCTTTGTAAATAGCCAAACTTCTTGTAGGTAGGTAACCTTAGTAGGACCATAGTAATAGTGACATGAAAAACACAAACTTATTTTAAAGTACATAATCCTCCATTTATTATCTGAAGAACAGTGTGTACAAGGAGAAAAACTGTCCAAACATGATGTTTGAGGTGAATTGAAAAAGAAATAAAAAAATAACACAGCATTTTTGTGGTATGCTAGGTATTTAGTTGCTCTCCAAGTTGCTGCAGTGAACTCTCCTGTGGCATTCTCCTTGGTTTTTTCTTTCTTAGTTTAGTATCGTTGCCATGTTTAGTTGCTGAGAATGACTTTTAAAAAATTGGTATTTTAATAGCACTGAATATTTAACAAGTACTGAAAATAGAAAAGCATTCATATAGTTTCCTAAGAATAAGCAAAGTAGAATTTGTTAAAAAATAATACATCTTTTTTCAAGACCAGTTCACTGAGAGGGAATCTCTGCTTACAGTTTGGCAATGTTGTCTAATCAGACTGCAAAGCAGGCATATTCAAAGGCATAAATCACAGTTAGGTGCCTAACTCCCTTTATGCATTAAAAAAATATCCCCATAGTCCATTTATGAAACAGTGGTACTTTCCCTCTCACATGTTCAAAGCTTTTTACATTAAGATAAAAAAAAAAACAAACCTACAGGCACAAAGCTAATGCTGTGATGGCCTTATCCAGCTCTCATTGATTTCACAAGAAGTTCACCCTGAGCACAATTGAGGCAGAATTTCAGTGACAAATAATGAAGATTTTGCCCTAGGAATGATTTTTTTCTCTTAAATTGACCTATCTCCTACTTCTGGAAATTCATGTTCCTCAGTTGTAAAATACTGACCAAGAATATCAATTAGAAAAAGCCAATACAAGTTCAGTACAAAGCCAAACAGTTCAATTTGATGTTTGAATTAATCCTTTCTCAAATATGTAAATTTTATAGCTTGCAATTTTACTTCAAAGGATTCTGCCTTGCTTTGACTGACATTTGTCATGTAGATACAATAGAAAACGATTATTTATCTCAAAAGCAGACTGATGGCAAAACTTCTATACTATGATTAAGCTTATTTCTAGATTAGAAGGATCACACTTTCTACAGCTCGTGTCACTGTGACAGTTGTAGTTATTTTAGTCTACATATCAGTGTTTTGTATTTTTTCCCCCAAATGCCTGAAGACTACTGATTTATAGAACATCCATCAGAACAATAGCAACATGACCTGAAGAATTTTTTTATTTTATTACAATATTCTGTCATTGATATATATCTGATTTTGAGGGAAATTTCATGTTGATCATGTTGATCATGGTTTTGAAATTGGCATTGTCTGTTTGTCCTTTTCTTTTCTTATTCTAAAAACCTTGGACATCTAAACCTTGAATTTCTTTTAGAAGTCATGTTTTAATTTTTTTCTAGTTTTCAGTGTGTGTGTATTTCAACAGGTGAAGGAGATTTATAGGTGTCGTGGTTTCAGCCAAATTTACCAAAACCTGATTGACATATGTCCTCCCCTCNAAGACAGACGCACAGGCAGGGTCCTCCTTGGACGTCGGCCATCAAAGAAGGAGGGTTGACCTTTTGATCCCTCAGCTTTTATAGGGGGCATGATGCAGATGGGATGGAATACCCCTGTTGGTCAGTTTTGGGTCACCTGTCCTGTCTTCTCCTCCTTGCAGGTGGGACCCCTTTACACTTTTCCATTTCCGACCCTCCAACAGGGCAAATGACGAAAATTACCCGACCTTGGTTGTTCTAGCAATAAGTATAAGCAAGGGCCTCTCTGCATACCATCCCTTGGTATAATCAGGTCTTATCACTACAAGACGAAAAAGCTCTGAACATTGTGCTGTTAATGTCAGAGTTTAGTTAGTTAGAAGAGGCCTAGCTAAGAAAGTAAAACTGTAAAACAGAAAATTGGTTCATTTTACCTCAAACCAGGACAATAGGGAAAAAAAGACTGCAGTTTAAGTTGGCTAGCTAGCTAAACAGAGCTGCAAAAGAGGGTGCGTTTTAAAATTAAAAAGCTTAAGGAAAGTGGAATTTAAAGAGTTGGGTTACACCATGGAGAAGGGAAAGCTAGAATGAAGACATAATGCATGATCTCTATTTTCTAGGGAGGTTAAGGTCAAAGAGGAATTATTAGGATAATTGAATGGGACCATTCTTCAACAGGAATTACTAACTCTGTTAGTGTTTTATAGACCTTACTAAGCAGATCATATACTAGTACATATTGAACTTCAGTGTCATTCAGAGCCAGTACATGTGGTCAGGTAGAATACAGGTGGAATGGCATACAGGAATGCAACTTGAGATGGGATGCAGAGTGTCACTTCAGCAGCCTGGGTCTAACTTGTAATTTGTAAGACTAGGTAATGTTCCTTCCTAAAGGCAGAGTTTTTAAAGGAACACAGAAGTATTCTGCAACAGTCAATGTTACTGTTGTGCCTGCTGATGCTCAATGAAGCCTATCTCACAGATGAGTAGATGCCATTTGGTCTTTGCACCAAATGGTTCAAACAAACAGAATTTTGGGAAGCCAAAAGAGTTGGTTCAGGACGAAAAAGCGAGTCTGTTCTTGTACCTCCGATAGGGTTAGCGTATTTTCCTCATCTTATGTTGTTCATGGAGATCTATGTCAAACCACTCACTTTTTTTTTTTTTTTTTTTTTTCTTTTAAACTGGTTTAAGGGTAATAGTAATATAGTAATTTTAGGACTCCTAATGTAAGGTACTGGGGGTAGTGCTGTGTTTAGCCAAGGAGTAGTGTGTCCCCATATCTTCCTAGGCAATCTTTTCCTCCTTGCTCCAATTCAATGAATCAGTCCAAAATTGCAGGGCAAAATATCCAGAAAGAATTATACAGGAAAAGACAATTGCTTCTAATTCATATATTGGGAGAAATTTTAAGCATTTTATACAGACAATAAATCATACAGGAGCTTATTTTTCCAGGGAATGATGTCTTATATACAACCTGTATGACCCATAAAGGAAAAGGAAAAGGAAAAAGAACTTTAGACTTCCACTGTTTCCATAGTTTTGTGATGAAAAATGGCTTTGAATGAAATAAGGTTTTTAAAGGCCTCTGATGTGACTTAAAGTAGAAGGTATTCAGCTGTATAAAATATGAATAGGTGAACAATCTAACAAGTAATGCCTTAGAGCATCAGGGCCCTCACAAATCACGGTTTCAAAAATGTGTTGAAGCATCCATTTAGCAATCAGAGGCATGTTCAACAACTCTTCTTGAGTAACTAGAGAATATAGAAGTTATTTAATTTTATAACTACAATACAGCAAATAAATAACACTTCTTTGCTTTCTTATATTGCAACAGGTTTGAAAGTTCAGCTTCCATCAATACATAGACTCATCCTAACGTACAGATTATGACACTAGTGACAGATGCTGTTAAATATGAAATACGTTTAGGGTAGATATTAAATACTACATAAAGAAACTTGTAAAGGAAAGCCAAAGTGAATCATAGAATCATAGAATGTTTAGAGTTGGAAGGGACCTTAAAAATCATCAAGTTCCAACCCCCCCTCCGATGGGCAGGGACACCTCCCACTAGACCAGGTTGCTCAAAGCCCCTTCCAGCCTGACCTTAACTACTTCCAGGGATGGGGCATCCACAACTTCACTGGCCAACCTTTTCCAGTGCCTCACCACCCTCACAGTAAAGAATTTCTTCCTAATATCCAATCTAAGTCTCCCCTCTTCCAGTTTAAAACCATTACCCCTTGTCCTTTCACTACTCTTCCTGACAAAAAGTCCCTCCCCCGCTCNTCCTCAGGGCTGCTGTCCAGCCATTCTCTGCCTAACCTGTATTTGTGCTTTGGATTGCTGTGTCCCAGGTGCAACACCTTGCACTTGGCTTGGTTGAACTTCATGCAATTTGCATTAGCCCACCTCTCAAGCCTGTTCAGGTCCCTCTGCATGGCCTCCCTTCCTTCCAGCATGTCAACCGTGCCACCAACCTTATTGTCATCAGCAAACGTGCTGAGGGTGCATTCTATCCCACTGTCCATGTCTCCGACAAAGATGTTAAATAGCACAGGTCCCAGCACTGACCCTTGTGGGACACCACTCGTCACTGTCCGCCCCTTGGACACTGAGCCGTTAACCACCACTCTTTGAGTGTGGCCATCCAGCCAGTTCCTGATCCACTGAGTGGTCCATCCATAAAACCCATGACTTTCCAATTTGGAGATTAGGATGTCTTGTGGGACAGTGTCAAATGCTTTCCATAAGTCCAGGTAGATGACGTCCATCTGCCTTTGGACACCAAGTTTGTGGCAGTATCATAGAAAGCCATCAAGATTGGTCAGGCAAGATTTGCCCTTGGTGAAGCCGTGTTGGCTGTCTCCAATCACCTCCTTATTTTCCATGTGCCTTAGCAGAGATTCCAGAAGGATCTGCTCCATGATCTTGTCAGACATAGAGTCAACTACTACTGGCCTGTAGTTTCCTGGGTCGTTCTTTTTTCCCTTTTTTGAATATTGGGGTTATGTTCCCATTTTTCCAATCGGTACAAATTTCACCAGATTGCCATGATTTCTCAAATATGATGGAAAGTGGCTTAGCAACTTGATCTGCCAGCTCCCTCAGGACCCGTGGATAGACTTCATCAGGTCCCATAGACTTATGCACCTTCAGGTTCCTCAGGTAGTCTCAAACCTGATCTTCTCCTACTGTGGGCAGTTCTCCATTCTCAGAATCCCTGCTTTTGCCTTCTGTGACTTGGGCAGTGTGGTTAGAGCCCTCGCCAGTGAAGTCTGAGGCAAAGAAGTCATTCAGTACCTCAGCTTTGTCCATATCCTGGGTGGCCAGGTCTCCCATTTTCCTCCAGAGAGGGCCCACAGCCTCCCTAGTCTTGCCTTTTTCCCTGACATATCTATAGAAGTTTTTCCTGTTGTCTTTGATGTCCTTGGCCAGATTTAGTTCTCTCTGGGCTTTCGACTGCCTGATGTGGTTCCTGGCCACTTGGACAGTTTCTCTATACTCCTCCCAGTTCACCTGTCCTTGCTATGGTATGGTACCTTGCTATGGTACGGAATCCATATGGTAATGTTTCTTTTATGTATATAGTTTATATTTATAATTACATATGTAGTTACAAAGTTATACGCAGACCCTCATTGTTCCAATAAAAAATGAAATGAACTGAGCATTGGTCATTTGTAGGTGCAACTAGTGTTTTGCTTTAATAACATAGGGCTGATTGTAATGCTGAAAGCAATTGCTAGATTAATTTGGACTATTTCACATGCTTCAAATAATCCTCAAACATGTGATTTGTTCACTGCTATTGTTGTTTAAAAAAGAAAGACCTCTGGAATGAAAACCTATCCTGTGTTTCATTCTGTTTGACTCTACCCCTGTGAGAAGCAGCTATAAAAGCATTAAAGTAAGTGAGAAGAAAAGTTTAATTTGGTAGTGTATTACACTTGCACAGGTATTAATGAGTACAAAAGATGCAGGCAATGAAGAGCCAGCCCCAGATACTATATATCCAAAAAAATTATCCAATATATCCATCTCCATCACTCTTCATGTCTTCTCTCTTTCTCAGAGGCTCACCAGACAGTAATGTTCTCAGATCAAATATTCTCTATAAATTGGGAGAACATTTAGCTGATTTATGAGGCTTTTAGCTATTACATACTTACCTACTCAATAAAAGTACTTACATCATATGACACACAAGCTACCTCCACAATCCAAGAATCACTCTTAAAGTGACACATACATCAAATTGTAATGTGATTTCCTGTGCCTAATATATCACTTAAGGGCAAATAACAGGCATTCCATTGTAGCTATTTTTTATTTCTTCATTAATTGTTCTTTGTTTTCTCAGACAACATTTGTTTGCACTTGTGGCTTTCTCTTACACATAAATATATTCTTTACCATTAAAAAAAAAAAAAAAAGAGAGTGCTAGAAGGTGAAAAGGCAGAGAGAGATGGTTGTGTGAGGGAGAGAAACACATAGACTGCAATATTCTTAACATTTTTTGTTTTCAGGCTTGAAATTAACTAGTGGTTGATATTTACATGTAATAAGAAGAAAAATATGGAGAATTGTAAATAGATTTTGATGGAAATATGTCTTTCTTGCAAAGTAGACCAATTGGTTTCTATCAGAACTATTAAACTTACGTTCACTGAGGAACAGGATACAATCATGTATATTTACTTTGTAATAACAATGTTATTTCTGGTCAATGTGGTCTATTAAGTGCACATTTAATTGCATTAGATGAAGATGTACTATTTAGGTTATTCTTTTAGAACCCAACCCCCAATATCATTATAAGGTTCTGGAACAAAGAAAATAAAGGAAAAGAAAGTTCCGAAGAGGCAGGTAGACAGATTGTGTTTATTTTACATGGAAGCTTAGGTCAGAGCCTGGCATTGGTCACAACCAACTTTTGAAAACATTATTGAGAATCTAATTAGAGGTTTTGATCATGCACTTTCTCAAAAGTCATATTCTGGTCTGTAGGCAACATTCCAGAAGAGGTACTTGCTATCTCAATTCCACTTGTAACAGAAGTATTTGAATGAGCTATTATTCCACAGATAGATAGAGTTTGCCTATTTAAAATATCTTTTGTCATCAAGTCTTTTTTCGTTTACAACCACAGGGCTGCCCTGTTCCAGGATCTCTCAGCCTCACTATGCTCAGCTTGTATATCACAAGGTCTCAAACAATTTCTCAAGTAGCAAAAATTACATTCTCTCTGGACTTTTATAGTCTATACATAGTTGGAAACTGGCCTACCTGTACAGAAATTACAAAACTCAACATCTTACTGTTGTCAGTAAAACAGAAAGAAGATACTGCAGTATAAATAATCCTTAGACTCTAAAGGGTCTAATCTTAGACTCTAATAATTACTTCCATAAAGTTTCCCACCTGCTCATCTCTCTCCTGTTGATTGCCTGCTTAGTAACACCTGAAATCAGCAGTCTGTTAGCCAACAGCAATAGGTGAGGCAAACCTGTAGTGGCTTTGTAGGGACAAGTATCAATCAACTATAGCAATACTATAAATTATTGCAATAGACAAATGCTAGTTGCCCGCCTAATGTGGTTCCTGGTCACTCAGACAGTTTCTCTATACTCCTCCCAGTTCACCTGTCCTTGCTTCCACCCTCTATAGGCCTCCTTCTTGATTTTGAGCCTATCTAACACTTCCTTATTCATCCACACTGGCCTTCTGGCTATTTTGCCCGACGACTTCTTTTTTGGGATGCACCTCTCCTGAGCTTGGAGGAGGTGATCCTTGAACACTAGCCAGCTTTCATGGGCCCCTCTCCCCACCAGCTCTTTTTCCTATACTACTCTGCCAGTCAGATCTCTCAGGAGTCCAAAGTCTGCTCTCCTGAAATCCAGGGTAGCAAGCTTGCTGCCCACCCTCCTCACTGCCCTAAGAATGTTGAATTCTATCATTTCATGGTCAGTACATCCAAGGCTACCCTTCAACTTGACATCGCTCACCAGCCCCTCCTTGAGGGAGGAAGTTGTCATCGACACATTCCAAGAATTTCCTGGATTTCTTGTGCTCTGCTGTGTTGTCCTTCCAACAGATATCAGGGTGGTTGAAGTCCCCCATGAGGACCAAGGTATGTGAGTGTGATGCTGCTCCTATCTGGCTGTAAAGGCTCTCACCTTCCTCTTCTCTCTGATCAGGTGGTCTGTAGCAGACCCCCACTGTAATGCACCTGCCCCTGTGCTCCCTTTAATCCTAACCCATAAACTCTCTGTCAGGTTGTCTTCTGTTCCCAGGTGGAGCTCCGCACACTCCAGCTGTCAATCTGGTTTTGGCAAATTTGGCTGAAACCACGACACTAGTGAATTTACGCTACCAGTTTTGGACAGAAAGTGGTTGAGCAGCAGACATGAAAGGTCAGACTTTCAAGGCTTTGATTCATCTAAGCATGCTGTAGAAAATGTAAGTGTGTTTGTGAATGCATGATGGCCAGAAGGGAAGGATTTCTGTTATTAAGGCTTACATTTTAGTATCTGCTGAGACCAAACAAATAAAGCTTTATGGTAGTAGATAAAAGGTAGTCCAAACTTCCTGTTGCAGCTGTTGATTATTAATTACAATGTGTGCTATATAATTTTTACTTGAGATAAAACTTGAATATATATTTTTTTTTTCTCAGGGGAAGTACTAGAGAATATGAGCATGAATCTCGCATCTACAGAGATGTATAATGGTTTTATAAAAATAAGTGTAAAAATCTTCTGTGGGAAAATCTGACTTTTATCAGGTGTTTTATAACCTTTAAAAATGTAACTCTTAGCTTTTCTTTCAGAGTGGAATAGATTTATTTCCACGGGCACGATCATTATTTGGGTAACTTTGGTTCATAGCTGCAGGGACATGGTAAGGTTTAGCTTCCTGACTATTGCAATAAAGCATTTCTATGTCTAACACAAATAACTTGAAAAGTTTGAGAATAAATATATCTGCTTCTAGCTGACCTCCTCTTCAGAATTGCATTTCTTCTTTAGTTAAATTTGAAATAGGCACATTCTTTCTTTCTTTTTTGCTGCTCACTATGCTTGAGAACCTGTGAACTTATTTTACTGTCTGCTCTCAACACATCCTTTAAACTCTATTTTACTATGGTGCCTAAAACTTTTGAGAGAAGTGATTGTCGTTGAGATGATTTAACAGTTAAACAACCAATGTTACTATTTATTTATACTCTATTTGCTGCCTTTTGTTTATATGTGGAGTGTAAGATTCTGTCCCAGGTTGAGAGGCCCAGGACCAACTTTTCTTCTAATGCTGGGAAAATTGCACTTTTAGAAGACTCTAGGGTCTGAATTAATGAAAATATTTACTTTATTGCCAGCCAGGCTCTGTGATATTCAAGGTCTCAGTGTTTTCAAGCTTTGCCAGGTGCAGGGATAAGGAGGAGCAGGGCTTGGGCATTTGACCCAAGCTGGCCAACAGGATTATTTCATACCATGAACATCACATTCAATATAAATTAGAAAAGTTAGCTGCATAGCGGGCTTTCCCTTGATGGCAGCATCCTTGCCCCAATGCCAGACCCTTGAGGCCTTCCCTTGCCCTGAAGCCGTTGCTTATTGTTAATCATTTAGTCTTGTTCTGTTAAATCTATTCACATTTCAACCCATCAGGTTGATGGAATAATTGCCTGAATGACAATAAATTGTTATGGGTTTTCTCAAACCAGAAGAGCTTCATGGAACAGAAGTCTTTTTGTTTAATATGCTCCCTTAAATCCCCTAGTATAGTGTGATGCTGCGTTTGAACTACACTACCCTTATGATGGAAGCAATAGTCATATCAACAAGTACTGGGAATCAGCCTGAGTTTGTTTGATAAAGAATGGTCTGCAAGCAATAATGGCTGATGATGATCTCATGTACCATGGCTGCGAAAGGTCTAAGTAGTTGCACCAAGAGATAAGGAGAACTGACGTTTCTCATGGCAAGTCTTCTCTGCACTGAGGGTGTGTGTGATGTTCTTGAAATAGTGCAGCAAACCAAGCAACTAATAATTTTGCAGTAAGCAGCTGATGATCTTGAAACTGAGCAAGTGCTTTTGAGTTCAGTCATCTGCCAAACAGATTTTACAAAATGTGATGGAAATGGTATGCACGAACTATTCTATTTTCTATTTAAGGAGAAACATTGTAGCATAATTAATTAATATCATGTACTAAATTTAGTCAAATTGGAAAAAATGAAGTGCATTCTGTTGCAGCATGCTTCACTGTATACAATTTATTTTTAGTAATTCCAGTCTCTATTAGCAATTATTTTACACATCAGGTGTGTTCTCACTGAAGTTCATAAAAGCTGCACTAATCTCCATTGCCTGAAATATTAAGATAACTTTAAAGGTGACTTTCAAGGCCATGTATCTTGACAAAATATTGTAGAAGTGACAAAAATATTTGGCAGTCTGTTCTGTAGAGTAAGACTTTATTAAGAACCCAATGGTTAATCATGAAGTTAACACATACAATGATTGCCTGCTCTGCCCTCACCTTTTTTCCTATTAATTCAACATCACACTATGACAGTAGAGCAGATTGTCATCACTTCATGGCATTATACATAAAATGTGTTGTTATAAACATTGCATCAAATCAAGATGTAGGATATAAAGCTGGAATAACATGTTTGGTGAGAAGTGATACCTTATCTCTCTCTGAATCTTGTTCCTCAATTTAAACATCAGTGAAAAGATTTTTGCAAGATCTGTTTATTATTATTCAGTGCTGGAAAGAAGGCAGACCAGAGAAACAGAACATTCTTTCAAAATCAGGAAGCTACAGTGAGTGTCTTGGAAAACTCTGATTACATTGAAACAGAATAAATAAATAAAATAAAATAATAAAAGAAATAAAAGAAACATCACCTTATAAAGTAGAAGAACAAAGTATGATTCCAATAAGTTGAAGAGAAAATGTTTATTTTGTTTTCTGGGAAGTTTTACAATTCAGGGGAAAAGCCTATATTAGACAGAATATAAAGAAAAGAACTCAAAGGATCTTTAAATCTGATTTCTGATTTAAAAAAAAAAACATGTTTGAATTGTTGACATTAGATATTACATCGAAACCTTTCTTTCCTACTGAGATTTATTTAAGTTTAAACTGGCCAGCATAAATGAAAAAAAAAAAATTAAACGATACCAAAATATTCCATTCTAACAAATAATCACCCTTATCAAAAATACCTTTTAACTCTTTCTGTTTTCAAATTAATATTAAATACTTTTAATGTCTTTCATTTTTCCAGAATGTAAATATTCTAAATATTAAAAAAATATGTAGTTAAAAAATAATACTTGCCAGGAGAAGTTAAAAAAAGAAGAAAGTAAGAATAAGGAAACTACTTTACAATGCTGCCATAAAATAGTTCAAGTTTCTTGTCTTCAGTATAATTTAGATGTTTCATAACACACATACACACATAAAAAGGAATTAGAACTAAAAGGTGGATGCACCTGCAACACTGAAGTATATTTTTCTATGTTTTATTCAGGTGTGTTCTAAAAAGCCCCAGACTTTCTCCAAGTCTTTTCTGGTGTTCAGCAAGAATTTACCCTTACTAAAATTTGTCATCTTTTTCTCATATATCCTTTCAACCCCACAAATATTTTTCTTTTCAACCCAAAGAATCTTTAGAAATGGGAAGATAATTATCATGTTATCACTTCATCCTCACTGGAGGTAATATATTTTTTCATCCAGCTTTTCTTAAATTGAGGTCACAGCTCTCAATATTACTTTTATTTCTTCAGCTTACACTGCACCACTTTTATTTGTCTATATTTTGGAGCACTGAAGTGATTAGAACAGAATCTAATGCACAAGGGACTGTCTCATCAAAGCTGTACAGAGATATACAGTCACCTCTTTTTCTGATGATCTGATGCCTCTGCAAAATCTTTTTCCCTTGATCAAAAAAAGATCAATGTACAGTGTTGCGTTACATGAGTTGTTTTTCCTGTTATCATAAAGAGAAAGGGCTGACTCATCATCCCTCCTAATTACCAGATATACATTGATTTCAACGACTGTACTTGAGTGCATGGGTTGGAAAGTGAAGTGAGCTACACTTACAATGGCCATGCTGTAGACTCTGGGCATCACCTTCTGCTCAGAAAATAAACTAACAGTACTACAGATTCAGTTTAATGTTTGGAATTTACCAGTGCAAATGCAAACTCCTTCTACCTATAGCCATGAAAAGCAGTGAGTTAAATTACACGTCTCTTCTGGAAATAGAATGTCTCATTGTTCTTACTCTCTGCAGTGTGTGTAGAGAAACTGCTGTGGTACCTGATTTTCTTGCAGAACTGGCTGAATATGTTGTGGCTACCTGATCAACCAAAAAATTGCACTGCTGGATATTTTGTTTGATATTCCCCATAACATCTATCTTAAACTAAAAGATGCTTCTTAGATGGGGATAGTTGAGCACTGTCCTAATTAGTGAGTGCTGATCTTTTCTCAGCCCTCCCACTGCTCTGTCCTATTGACCCAGATGCAAATGTTAGCAGTCTTAATAAATCTTATTCTTGCTCTGACCAGCAGCTAGTGTGATGACCTGGAGCTTTACATGGGCATTGACTCAGGAATCTGAAATAGCTACAAGAGTTGGGGCAGAAGACCCTACCACAGTCACTGAATTGTTCCTGGAAGCAGACCAGCATATTTTACTCTCTCTCACAAGTTCTCATCTTTCATCAGAACTACGTCAGAGCTGAAGTGACAATTATTTTTCCTACTTGATAGATTTCTTTCCACTTTAAAATTAACACTTTTGCTCAAGTTACTTGTACAGATGGTACTGGCTGAGATAGTTTTACTAGGGAACTGGGATGCAAAGACACTTTATCACAGCTTGGGCCTAAGTGCTCCCTCAGTACTTTTAGTATATTAGGGAGAAATCCTCTGTGGACAGTTAATATGGATACAACAGATAAATTAGAAAATAATTAATCCTGATGAAAATTATATGCATAATTTCTTTTTCATTTTTTTTCTTCTTTTCCTCATTCAACCCACTAGGTTACAGAAACTGAGAAGTGAGAATTGAGGTGCAATGAAGACAGAAGCAGTTCTTTGCTGACTGAGTTATAGCTGGGTCTTGCTAAGCAGCACCCTAACTCTTAGCTTGGATTAAACAAACTAGCAATATATTATTACCCACATTAAAAATAATCCTGGTAAATTCAGAGATTAAATGCACTGGAAATAAATGAAGTAACTGTAACTTCTTTGTTTAAATAACAATTTAAAAATAGTTTAAATAACAATTAAATGTCTTTAACAAGGAAGTTGGAAAAGTGATGTCTTCTATTCTAAACCCAGGCATACTCCATTATCCCAAACAATGCATATATAAGTGTAGAATACTGTTTGTAAAAGTTTCTGCTTTTGTGGACAAGAGGGAGATGGAGAAATAGACAATCAGAAAGGAAATATTGAGAAAATACCATACACAAAGGGGACTGTAGAATGCATCTGCAAAAAGATCTGAAATGGCAAAAAAGAAAGGAAAACAGCTTGGGATATAGCGCTGTATGCAAAAAAATCTTCCTTCCCATTGTTTTCTTCAGGCACTCAGGGAGCCAGAGATGTAGATGTTCATTAGCAATAAACAGAATTATATCAAGGATCTGATTTTTTTTTTTTCTGTTGATGAAAAAAACCCTTGCAACTCTGAATTTTTGTTGGTTCTTCAAACACAAAAAGCAGCAATGTTCTCTAAAACAGCAGCTTGTCTGGAGTCCAAGTTTTCCCTACAGAGTGTATAAATTGTTACAGTGAGAAATTAAACATTTCCAATCTTATCACTTTTTTCCTTAATCTTGTAATTTTCTGGGTGACGTCCAGAAAGATTATCAAAGAGACCTGGGTTATGTTAACATTCCCCCATGCATTCCAATGAGGAGTGGCCCTTCCAAGGCAGTTCAATAAACAGATAAATCAAGGGAAGACATTCATAGGCATATCAACAGTGGGATATTTAATATAACTTACAACTTCCTCTCTTCACACTAGCAAGCTGTTAATAGCATTCGATTCTTCTGCTGCAAAATTATACATTAATTTTTAAAGGATAGCTCTAGACAAGTGAAAAATTGGCAAGGTACCATTCCACGAATTTATTTTTAAATTGTTTTCCCAGTTGCAGGGCTGGCTGTTTCATATTTTAATAAATACATCATTCAAATTAGCAAGACTCAGATGAAACTAAATTGGGTTTTGAACAGGAGAATTCAAATGACAGAAATTGGCTAGGTTGCTGCTTGTTTTTTGCTCAGCTCACCTTTACAAAGTGACCATATGTTGTATCTTCATTTCTTGGCAACTGTAAGAGTTGCATGCAGATACAGTCCTTCTGTTGATACTCTCTTTTCATTGTAGTGCTTCTGTCTAGAGGCGTCATTTTGTGAACAGCTGTAATGTTGTTATTAAAAGCAATACATATATTTTAAAACAAAATAGTAGACATATGTGCCTACTGTCAATGCAAGCAAGTCTATCTAAATGTCATGTCGAGTGTTGCAATGACTGGAAAACAAAGCTGCTTTCTCCCATTTGCATTTCTGAAATCAGTTTTGTGCAGGCTTACAATCTGTCTGTTTAAGAAAACCTATTCTGGGACATGCTCAGGTATGAACTTGGCACACACAACTAGAGATGCAGAACTTGATTCTTCACTGCCTTGAACCCTTTATAACCATTTACTCCTGTGGAAAATAGGTAGAAAACACAACTGTTCATTTTCAGTAATATGGCACACTCATTTTTCATAAGTGATGACACAAGATACAAACAATTTAAGTAATGAAAAGTGGGTTTTTTTATTAGAAGTGTTTGGTTATTCTAGTATTACCTTTAAGTAAAACTCCCTGATGTCATAACAGTGTGATTTCTTGATGTCAGTGTAAAGTACAATAAAGCTATGATCTTTCAAACTTCATTTTAAAATCTGCAAAATGCTATTGGTTTTCAGATCAGAATGTAGTTTTTGATATTCCTTTTTATGGCTGTCTGAAAGACCTTTGATTACAATAACATTAATTTTCTAATTGTCTAGTAAAATATCTGATTATAATCTTATACTGTTGGACAAATAGCATCTATGAAATTATTCTAGATTTATGGTCATTATTTTATTTTAATTTATTTATTTAAAATTTTGTCCTGCATATCAAACTAATACAGTCAAATGTTGGTTACATGTGCAAATGCAAATTTCTGGCTGCTAGAGTGTGGTACAAACATCTGGATTGTAGATTCATAAATACCATGCAGAAATGAAAATATCATTTGGTAAACTTTTACATCACTATGAATCTAGTATCTCCAAAAGCAAATGGAAAAGAGAGTTGTGGAACTGATTTCAGAGTATTTGTGTGGGTTTTGCTATCCCCAGACACAATTTCAGCATCATCAACAGAAATTTCCCTCCCAGCAGAGGACATGACATGTCTGGTTTTCCACATCTCCACAGAAGAGACTGGCATATTGAAATATGCAGGCTTCTTTACAGGCATATCTAAATAAAACCTTAAGATGAGTGTTTCTAGACTGAATGGTCTTCCTCTGAGAATCCTCAAGAATGCATTGGCTTCTGTGTTACAGTATCCTTAGTAGTGGTTCCCTGACTTAAACTATGGATTAAGATATTCATAAAAAAGGAGACTGGGGGTTAGGTCCAAATTTAGACACAATAACTGTTGTTTTTTTGTCCTTTTAAAATTCTCAGACTTAAATTTAACAGCATTTATATTTTTCCTTCAGCGTATGTTAAATTTACTAGATCCCCTCCCATGTATAAATCTGACATATCAAGCCACAATTTGCATTGTCAGCTCCTATGAGTGAAATCTATTGCAGTTACAGAGCTGTCCTGCTTTTGCCTTTGTAGCAGCTTTCAGACCACAATAACCATCATCAGTTTAAAGCAGGCAGATCCATTACATTTCCTCTGTTCCTACAACCCCACATTAAGCTAATATTATCTATTTCCCAAGTGAAAAAAAGCCCTTCCAGTCCTATCAATTATTAATTCCTTGCTTGCAGCTAATGTTTTGTTTGAATTATTTAAATGCATCTTCATTTATCAATAAACATAAAATGTTAAACAAAGAATACTGATGAAGGGCATTATTTAAGCCATAACATTTTATGAGATTATTTCAAGCGCCTTTTTTGATTTATTAGCACAATATGTTTTATAATTATTTTTCCATTTCTAAAAACAAAACAAAGCAAACAAGAAAAATCGTGTTTCAGGATATCAAGAGATGTGGAAGCTTATTGAGTACTTTCAGGAGTGTTACATTTCGGTCTGGTTTCTCAAAAACCAAAAAAAGTAAATTCCCAATCCATTTGCTAAGACAATTCAAGGCATGGTTAAGATATAAGATGCCTGTGATTTATTATGAGAATAACAGTTACTGAAGGTCCCTTTAGCTTCTGGGGTTTTTTTTTTCCAATTGTAGCCATTGTATTATAAACTGACTGAAAACCATGAATATTGTTAAAAGACTTGAAATTTAAACAATTGAAGCAAAAGAACAATAAACGGTCCGTTATTTTTATTATCTTGATGTAACTGTTGTCATTTTAAAAGAATAAGGGGAATAGTCAAGTAACATAAATAAAATTGATATTATATTGATGATTTAATTCAGGCTACTTCTGTCAATTTACATAATCTCTGCTTAATATGGAACAATTTAAAAGAAAATAATGTTTGCTTTTTTCTCCTGGTTTGCAATAGAATAAATTAAAATAATTTTAAGCTAATATCACGGGCATATGAAAGTGATATTTCTTGAAGTTAAAAGCATACTTTAGACTACAGCCAAATTATACCCTATGTCCACTGTGCCCCTTTACCTTCAGGTGTATAAGTTGCTACAAAACCATTCAGAAGGTTGGGGGAAAAAAAGCCATTCAGTCATGATTTTGAGACAAAATCCTTCGAGATGTTATGCAAAAATTTCTAACAAAAATACCTTCATAAGTCTTGCTTTTTCTGTAATATCTAGTGTTGTGGTATTTCTTTGGTGAGCCAGATTATAAAATGAATTGATTGTGTCTATGGTCTTAACAGAAATGTTAATCTTTCCAGTTTATTACAACTCTCATCCATTGAAAAAAATCCTTTCAAACAATTGCCTATGATCATTAGGTACAATCTCAGTAAAGGTATCAACAACAAGGTAGGTCTTATTTTATTATGCACTTAGAAAAGGTGTGCTGTCCCTGAGGGCTATCAGTCACCTAGCAAGACAGATAAGAGATCAAAGTCAAGAAGTGTTAACTACCCAGTTTTATTTTAAGCAGCTAAGGTATGGAAGTCCAGTACAGACTGAATACAGAATGATTAAAAGTATAGTATGAAGAATTTAATAAAATAATAGAATCATAAAAATGGTTAGAGTTGGAAGGGACCTTAAAGATAATGTAGTTCCAACCCCCCTGCCATGGCCAGGGACACCTCCCACTAGAGCAGGTTGCTTAAGGCCCCATCCAACCTGACCTTGAACTCTTCCAGGGATGGGCATCCACAACTTCTCTGGGCAACCCGTTCCAGCATCTCACCAGCCTCACAGTAAACAATTTCTTCCTAATATCTAATCTAAATCTGTCCTCTTCCAATTTAAAACCATTACCCCTTGTTCTATTGCTACACTCCCTTAGAAAGCATCCCTCTCCTGCTCTCCTGTAGGCTCCCTTCAGATATGGGAAGGCTGCTATAAAGTCTCCCCAGAATCTACTCTTCTCCAGGCTCAACAAGCCCAAGTCTCTCAGCCTGTCTTCATAGGAGAGGTAGTCCGGCCCTCTGACCTTTTTAGGGTTCTGTTCCAACAGGTCCATGTCCTTCCTGTGCTGAGGACTCCAAAGCTGCATGCAGTACTCCAGGTGGCGTCTCCTANAAACCATTACCCCTTGTTCTATTGCTACACTCCCTTAGAAAGCATCCCTCTCCTGCTCTCCTGTAGGCTCCCTTCAGATATGGGAAGGCTGCTATAAAGTCTCCCCAGAATCTACTCTTCTCCAGGCTCAACAAGCCCAAGTCTCTCAGCCTGTCTTCATAGGAGAGGTAGTCCGGCCCTCTGACCTTTTTAGGGTTCTGTTCCAACAGGTCCATGTCCTTCCTGTGCTGAGGACTCCAAAGCTGCATGCAGTACTCCAGGTGGCGTCTCCTAAGAGCGGAGTAGAGGGGCAGAATCACCTTCCTCAACCTGCTGGCCATGCTTCTTTTGATGCAGCCCGGGATGTGGTAGGTTTTCTGAGGCTGCCAGCATGCATTGCCATGGTATTCCATGTAATAGGCTACAATATTGGATGCAAATGTTGCTGTTGGCTCCAAACTATATTCATGGCTTTTAACGTTGTGGATCTGTTGTTTCCCCTTGCCTTTACACCATGAACCAAGAAAAAGGTTCTGGATATTTGTACATATGTGTATTAAAGAGTAAAGAAATATCCAGAGATCTGAAAAATGATCCTGAGGTACAAGATGACAGAAAGAATTTCTAAAAGGTTTTAAAAAATGCAGTAGTTTTCACTTCCAGTTACTTAAGCAGACCAAATTGCATTGCTGCTGCATTCAATGGAGCAACAGTTTCTCAGAAGCTAAGTTTGAAAGTATTTTGTATTACTTTGATATGAAAATATTTTAGATTAAAGTCTACAAATTACTTTGGTGTAGACAACAAATATTAATATCCTACAGAAAAACTGGTTCAGCATTGATGTTTTGTATATGTAAGGTGTCTACAAATAAGAAGCGAGAATCCAAATCTGCAGAACAAAAGATACAGTGTATACTGATAAAATACAGGGTCATTGCTGCACTGGAATTCATTCAAAGGAGGCATAAATATGGGATATTTAGAAACAAAGTAACTCACCTGTTTTGAGCTTCCAAGTATAGTTATAGAAATAACTTAATTTCTGATACTGAAATGACTTGATATTGGATATTTCTGGGACTTTAAATTTCTGAAACCCACACAATGAAATAACTTTTTAATGAAGCATAGAGCATTCTTAGCATAACAGCAGTATTCTCTGCTTAGAAATGTACTAACTACATGCTAAATACATTTAGTTTGTCTGGTAATGTGCAGGTAATAGTTCAGGGGAAAAAATCAAGTACATTATACCAGAAAATTATATCTTTTTTCCACTGGTACCTTGAATCATATACTCATTAAAATGTTGATTGAAAGGAACTGCTGGAGTGTTAGTCCAATTTACTGTTCAAAGTGGGATTATCATCATCATCTCAGAGTTTTATAAATTTCTGTGGAATGTACATATTAAGTTAGATTAGGGATGCAGTGGATATACACAGTGCTTTAAGTAGAAAGGTGGTTTTACTATTTTTGTTTCATTGTTTTTCTTATGCATTCTCATATTTTAGTTTTCCATTTCCTCCACTTGACTACTCTCCATTAAATTTTGGTCCTCAGCACTGCTGAGAACCTCAGCTAAGTGCTGCAATGCCTTGTCAAATTCAGTGCTGTGTTGAGTGGGAAGGACTCTGAAAGAAGAAGGTCCATTTCTGTTGTCTAGTGCAGTTCCTCATTCCATATCATCTGCGTTCAAGAACTGGTCGCATAGGATGTGTCTGCTTTGAGTTATTACCTATAGCATAAGAATATGGCAGAAGTCAGTTTTGAAGTTTCTCATGGGAGGCATATATGTGATGCTATCCTCTCCTTCTGTATGCAAGGGTGTTCAGAACACTGAATTGCATACATGACTTTCAGACTCCTCCTGGATACTAGTAAGCATCATCACAGCTTTGATTCCATTCCCAGAAGTACTAATCTCCTACATCAATATTTCCTGGAACAGGACCACAATGTTGAAAAGCTGACTAGCTGTTGTTGTAGGCAATAACTCATGGAAAATGCAAAGCAGAGCATTAGCCTACCTTCAAGTGTGGGCATGGGAGTGGGATGTGGGCACCCTCCCGTCTCCACCAGAAGGTTGCATGTCAGTAGATTCATGCCTACCCCTATTTAAAAAGCTTTTCAATGTTATTTATCAATTTACGTCACTTTAAAACCATGGCACATTAGTTAATTCCTATATTACAGTGAAATTCCTATGGAAGTACATATTACAGCCACATTAATATCACATTAGCTCATCATGATTAATGTTATTGCAATGAATGAATTCATAATGATTTGCCTCTTTACCAAGTTTTTTTTTTTTTACCTTGACATGAAGAGGATCCACGGCATTGATTATCACAAATATAATGGATTGATTCATCATTTATGGGAAAAAAAGGCTGCTCTTCCCATAAAGCTTATTCTTTTATTGCCTTTTTTTCTTTTCCCCCTCCCTTCTTTCCTCAGTAGATGTATTATCTTTGGCAGGAATTCAAACCATCTTTAGATCATTCACAGGAGTCAACTCAGCTTCAAATACAGTGCCTTGAATGCTAAGATTAAGAGAATGAATGGAATTTAGGTGAATGAGTTGTCACATATATACTCTGTCGGGAAAGGAGACAGTAAGGAGATAGTTATCCTGGATAATGAAGATTAGGTACTAACGGCTGCCCTCCACACAGGGAGATTAGGTGCTTTGCAGCTATTTAATTGTGGGTAAAGGTGATCTACTGGCATATGTTGTGACACACAGTTGTGCAAAAGTAGTATAATATCACACGCTGCTGCTTTTGCCCAGCTGAAGGGCAGGGTTTATGTCCTCACTAAAATTAGAAGTTATTGAAATCAATCACTTATTTGCTACTATGCTGTTAATGCTAGAGTGTGTTCGGTATATGTACACTGTGTACATGATTATATACTTAGATGTTCCTTTGCAAGTAAGCACTTGAGCTTACTTTTCATCACAATATTTTATGATATCTTAAAATCGGTAGTTTTTGCCACTATTTTGTTCTGCTGTTAATTTAACACTAAAAAAATAGAAGAGATTATTCAATAATTTGATTTCCTTTTCCCATCGTTATTTTTTCAAGGGCTTCATATCTAAATCAGAATTGTAAAAGTACAATGGAGCACAAACCAATAAAGAAGGACTAGTTACTTATACAAAATAATGCACCTTTTGAAGTACTGCCCTTGTGATGCAAATAGGGTTATTCACTCTACCACTTAGAGTCTTGTCTAAAGTGGAGAAGCAATTCTTTTACTCAGAGATCGTGCCAACAGATGCAGTTTAGAGCCTCCAGATGTGAAAAAGCTAGACATATAGGGAAAGCATTCACAGTGGCATCCAGTTGCTTACTCCAGTCACATCGCTGTATGTCCTACTTTTGTAAGTGTGTATAATAGAGGGGCAAATTTCTAATGCGGATGTCAGTTTTGACACTACGATTATATCTACAGCACAATTAAGATAAGTACTTAGTTGATGGGTGTGTTTTAAATCTTTTGTTATTCTGATTTGACTGATTTACGTGTTACTTCTTCCTCAAACTGCTGATGAAAATTGGATGTTAAAAAATCAATGATACTTTCATGAAAAGATCTCAGTGATAAAAAATTTGTAAATATATAGGATTTACATATGAAATATAAATTAAACAAAAATAATTTAGCTTCCCAAAGTATTGACTATAATGTTCTCTTGCTGTTTCTTAATATTTTATTATCTGAAGTCCAGCACATGCCAATAAAAATTCTTAATATGACTTCTCAGAACATGTTATATACCTTGATGCTATACTTTGCATATAAAATACGATTTTTTCAAACTTTCTTCTTCTTCCTGATTTATATAGGGAGCCTTTTTAAATACTTTGCAGCTATACAAAAAAAGAAGAAGCATAAGTAACGTCATAAATTCTGAAGGGGACTGCCTATGAGATTTCCACATCTCCAAAGTTGAAAAATTAAAATAAAATATGACCGGAGAAAGTTTCGGTTTCCATATTTTCTCCAAAAGTCAGAAAACCATATGTGTGACTGCACTGCAAATGAACATTTTTCTGACAGAGAAGGTCATATAAAGGGCACTTCCACCTTGAACTGAGAGTTTAGGAATTCATTGAAAACCTATATATTAATAGTAAAACAAACCACGTGAATTTTCTTTGAAGGTCCAGTCTGAAATTCAATATGGGATTTTAGTGACAGTTTCAAATATAATTTAAAAATAACTTTTCATTGTAAAATCATGTATTATTTCACTCTTCAGTTGAATTATTTTAATACTGTGTTCACACTGTTCCCAAGTGCTTCTTTAAACCTCTGAGAACAGTTCATTTAATCAAGTTCTCAAAAAAGAGGAACATATAACACTCTGGTACACCCATGTAAGTAAGTCCAGATTGACACCTCTGAAGGTACTTAATGTTGTGGATGCACATTGATATAAATGAGAAAGGCACTAGGGACTTCTCGTCCACTAATTACTCACCCTCTCCTAGCCTCTTCTTGTCCACAATTATTATACAAATCTCTAGGTTCACTTAATATGCAGACTCTTTAGGACAAATACCCAAATGGATTATGTGTATGTATAGTGGTAGGAAACATTATAGCTCACCTCTTCCCCAGATCTGACACTGCAGAAATGATTGAAATCCAGTTGCCTCTAACAAAAATTTTAGTTGGTTTTTTCATGGTCATGTGTTTAAAAGGGAAAGGAAGAGAAAATGGTGGAAACACACTAGTCTTTTTGGGTGTGATTTATTAACCCTATTTCTGGTGAAGAGGCTTAGGCTAGCCCTAAGGTACAGTTTAGAGTACTGATCACCATGATAATAATAATAAATAGGCTGTGAAAACCACTTAGCTTTTACTTGTCAAGGTTGAACAGAGTGTCAGTGACTTTTTGGGACTGACAGGAATATCAGAGGATGGTAGTTGGTTTTTGGGTGTTTTGTTGTGTTGCGGGTTTTTTTGGTGTTTTGTGTGTGTGTGAACTTTGGCTTTTAAACAACAATTTAGTAAAAGGATACTCATCCATTATTTATGTTTTTTTAAGAGCCAAACATTCTTTCTCCTTGCCTAGAATCTCATCAAAATTTCCAAATCGATTAAACTTATTAAAACATCTTAGACTTTTCCTTTAATTTGGCAAGACCTTAGTTACTTCTCTATTCTATAAATATTTTCAGCTGCATTATTTAGTCTCCCTGGCTGACAGAAATCAAGGAAAACTCTCTCTTCTGCATCTCTTCTGTCTTACAGCAACCCCAGACAGAAACTAGACATTACAATTCTGATTATAGTCAACACCAGTAGATATTCATGTGGTTCTATCAGCCACAAAATAGATCTGAACTACCTTTATCAGCTAAAGTGGCTGTCACTTCTGTACGTACCGTAGAACCTACTCCACAAATATCTTGGAGCAAATTCTGTCCTCTGTCTGGGAGAATATAAGGGCAATAAATGACACAATTCTGGGAAGAACATGAAGCTAAGAAAGAATTCTTGGCTGAGGTATCCTTGAAGCAGGATGTCTGGAGGGTAGCGCTACAACATAACATAATGTGAAGCTACAAGGATAACCATCTACAAAACAGCACATCAGCAAACTAAAAAAATCCAGTATCTATAGCAGAATGGAATGTGAATGACTTTTGTGTAGATCATCAACTTGCTTTGTTGACATCCGGTAATGTGATTGCTCATGAGATGTAACATTAGCCCACGATATGTGAATTGTCTGTTTCTTTACAGGAATACTCAAAGACTCCTCTGCAAAAGAAAAGAAAATTTTACAAGCCATAGCAAAGGACATAACCTTCCTAGATCCTAGGACATAATATTTCCTGACAGAAGAATTTTTTGTAATGCTATGATGTCTCAAAACGAGAGAAAAATACAAATGCCAAAGGCAAATAGCAATATTCTTATGTTACTTTGTCTTGATTCCTGTAAGACATCAGTCAATCTAAATATTTTTTTTTTTCATTATTCTTTTCAGACTTGGTCTTTTATTTTGCTCACAGTTCACTTCCTTGAATGTAATAGATATTTTATATTATATATAAACCATACTTTTCTATTTTTTTGATTGAGGGATTTCTTAATTTTTTAGAATTTTAAAAAAGATCCTTTATCTTTGATTTTATTTATTAGACAAACCTGGCAACCTATTTTGGGAAATTCCAACCAATCTGGATTTTTGAATACTATTCCTCCACATATGGTATTAATTTGTCTTTGTCTTGCCTTTATGCAACACAGCAACAGATGTTGAACATTTCTACTTTTTAATAGGCCTCTGATCTTGTGAAGATCCTTTTCAGGAATAGGCAGAAATATGTTTTAAGCTACAGATAATTTACAAGATTGTCTCTGATGAAGTTTGTTTTGCTAACAAAATGGATTTCATCCCATTCTCAGATATTTTGATTTCACATTGAGCTTTAACTTGAATTTGCACTGGGAAAAAATTATAGTGTTCAAAAGTTGTCTTTTTTGTAGATCAGATTAAACTAGACATGGGATTAGAGTGCTGACCTATATTCATGAGTTTAATTGCTGCAGTGTACTTTAAGTTCTTACAGATGTACTATTGAAATGGTTAACCTTTACTGGCTATCTTCACTAATATGACCTTATCTCTTCAGATTCTGATTTTCAAGTTGGATGTTTAAAAAAATTGCTGAAAGGTTAGATTTTCTTATGCATTTTGGGCAATTTCAGAGGACGTATTGGCCAAGTCTCATCAATATATGTGGACTGATTTGTGTGGTGTCAGCATGCTAAAATAGCTGTAAATCCATCTGAATCAGCCAGATGAGACTTGCATACAGATGGTTTATATTGGATGGAGAAGCACAAAGCAGCTGGAATTTATTGGTGAATCTGACCTACTCTTTATTAGTAATTTATGTAGTGCAAGGCACATATTATGTGGGTGTGTATCAGCAGATAGATACATATGCAAAAACTTGCACACAGGTGTTAAATAGATCATTTTTAATGTGGACACAGAAAGAGGAGATGTACTCAGTTCTTCTAAACTAACTTGAATTAACAACAACAGGAAAGTAGGACTAACAACTGAATTGCACACCTTTCCTCATGCATAAACTACAAGATTTAAGAATAAACATGGGGAATGGTCATTCTGCACCCAGATAAACAGATTTTGTGCATCATACAAACACTTTACAAACTTATACATCTAAATAGCTAGAGTAGGTTTTGTTCTGGATTTTTTTGTCCATGTATATATGTGCAAAGTGCTTATAAAAATCCTTCTCAAAAAAGCTGTTCACTGGAGATAGGAACCTTTGAACTCATTTTACATGATACGGTAAATAATTTTTCACATAATTACATAATTAGCCGTTGTTTAACCATATGTTTCTACATACAGAGCTTTAAAATGTAAGATACTAAATGGAAGCCTTGAAGCAGATTCTCCAGTTATTCATGAATACATCCCTGAATGAGTCATCTACATCCCTGAATGTGACTCAAGACTGATGATGAAAGGTTCTAACTAGGCCATACAAAACCCAACCAAACCAAGCCAACAGCAACAAAACCACCAAAAAAACCCCCAAAAATAACAGCAACAACAACAACAACAAAAAAAAACACAAGAAAGACAAAGAACTCCAGAAAGTGCTACAAAAACATTTGTTGTGATCTGTTGAACTGTTCTAAATTTTAAAGCTGAAATTTGGTTTAAACTGCAAAAAATAAAATTAAGCATATCCAAATATTGAAGTATGACATTTCAAAACTGTTTCATCCTTTCAAGATTTAGTGATTTCACTGATCTTCTCTTTCAATTTCAAGACTTTTTTAAAAATGAAGAGCTATTATTGATAATAATTATGAATTATTATATTGTTATTTCTTAGTTTAAAAAAAAATCCAGATAAAAAAAAAAAAAACAGAGGGAGGAAGGAAATAAATAAGAACAACTAAAAAGTGAAAATCCAGAGTCTAAAGATTTCAGAACTTCCCACAGCTAAAAATTCAACTAATTTCCCCCAGAAAATTTACACCTCTGTTATTGAGTCTATAAATAACTTCTGAAAGCATACTCATAGATCAGCTTTTCCATTCTACCTTGTGGGGTTTTTTTTATGAAATCTCAGAATAATGGATGAGGATCCAACCAAGTTCTTAAAAGTCAGGACTAAAGAGAGGGCAAGAACAAATGATGTTACAGTGGGGGTCTGCTACAGGCCACCTGACCATGAAGACTGACTGTGCAAGGTCCTCTATAGACAGATTGAAGCAGCCTCATGTTCACAAGCCATGGTCCTCTTGGAGGACTTAAGCCGCCCTGACATCTGCTGGAGGGACAACACAGTTGGGCATAATCAATCCAGCAAGAGCTCTTGTCACACCACTGAAGTTGTAGAAGGCAAAGGCAGGGATTGGGAAAATGACACGCTGCAGGAGAGGATCAGAGTTGAGACCGCCTAAGGAACCGGAAGGTGTCCAAGACCATGAGACCTGATGAAATCTGTCTGTGGATCCTGAGGGTACTCATGGATGAAGTTGCTAAGCTACTATCATATCTGAGAAGTCCTGGAAGTCTGGTGAAATTCCCACTGACTGCAAAAGGGGAATTATAACCACCATTTTAAAAAAGGGAATAAAGGAAGACCTTGAGAACTACAGGCCAGTCAGTCTTACCTCTGTGCCTGGCAAGATCATGGAGCAGATCCTCCTGGAAGCCATATTAAGGCATATGGAAAATAAGGAAGTGATTGATGACAGCCAGCATGGCTTCAGTGAAAGCAAATCATGTCTGATGATTTTGGTGGTCTTCTACCATGGTGTTATGGTGTTACAGTGATGATAGATAAAGGAACAGTAACTGAAATACAGTAAAGAACAGCAGCAAAGTAGTGACCAAAAAGTGAATATCTTAAAATTTTACTGAAAGTGTTTACAAAGAATTTTTTGTCTTACTGTTGCACATGGATATAATAATCACATACTTCATTATTTTGGATATCTGTGCAGTTACTTTTTCTCTTAGTGCATTTTCTCTTTGTCACTTACTCAGAACACAGGGACATCATTCAATCAAATTTTGAGAAAACATAAGGGAAGACAATCAGAGAAAACAATTACCTCCTACAGAGGGCTTTGCAAATGAACTACATGCTACTTGTCTTGTTGGCTCTTGGGTATGTGCATCAGATAAAAATGGTGATGGCAGACATAGACTCCATTATGCATTATTGCCCAAAAGTGATTTGCTCATATAAAACTGCATTATTTTCAGAAAATGCTAAGTAGATAACACGTACAAGGATCTTGCAACCTTGTTTATCTGTTATGTTATACAGCACACTGTAGATAGGTGTGTAGGTCTAAAATGAGTTTGCAAAGTGCCTGAATTAATGGATGGAAATACACTTCCCTCCAAAACCAAATTTTTTTTTTCTTTTTTAATTTGCTATGAACTAACCAAAGATCTCAAGGGACTAATTTTGCACACAGTGGACAGAATGTTGATAGTTTTTTTTTCCGTTGGCATTTTTCCCATTAGTTCAGAATGGGAATGCTGCCTAGGTTCTGAAAGTCTACTCTATTAATTTATAATACAAACTGGTAATATTGCCTCTCCACAAAACAAAGCAAACAAACCCCCACACAAACAAAGATGCCCTCAAACCAATTTTCAAATCTAATGTAAATCTGATGTTGGAAAGAGACACTTCTTGCCAGTGGGCATTTTGAATGGTTCCTGAACATTACATTGCTGTTTTACAAGGAGCTGTTAAAAAGCTATGTCAGAAGAGAAGCTAGCTTGTAGAAAGAATGAATATATGCAGATTAAATTTTTTTAATCTGGAACTGTTTTACAAAATTCTCAATAAGATGTTAGCTATCTTGCAATTGGTGTGACAGTTTATGAACTATCTATACAAGATATCATAGAAGAGTTAAACGAGATGACAGTATCTTACAAGCATGCATCTTATGTAGGATCCTTTCAGTTGCTCTCTGTTCACCTAATGTAAGATATAGGCGCAGCCACATCAGTTGTGTTTCTCTGTGCATGCATATCAGTTCAACTTCTTTGGTTCAGTGGTGAATAAAATTGGTAAAAACGATCATCTATCTCAAAACCAAAATCTGATTTTTGTTAGTTCATGTTCTGATTTAATTTTCAGATTAAATGAACTACTTTTCTCTTTAACTTTCTTAAAAATTAAATGCTTTAAAAGTTGATCACCATTTAAATTGCAGAGGTTTATTGTTGATGTACTTTTCAAGGCTCCAAATCTGACTCCAGTCATACTAAGAGAATAACATGCTAAGATGAGACCTGTGCCAAAATGAAAAAACTGAGTTTGTATAGGTCAGTAAAAAAAAAAAAAAGGGGGGGGGCGGAAATGAGAATAGTGAAAACTATCTCAGAATATTAGGTGATTAGGTGAGAGAGATGACACTGGGCTTAGCCAGTCAACCATACTTGTCCTTCTATTGCTATGAAGTAAATAAGCTATACAGAAGCCATTAGCTTTAAGGAGGAGATGAATCCCTGCAATACTGACAATTTAACTCCATATCTTACTCAGATGTTTACAGTGAGCCACTTTACATTGCTCAAGAAGTCTGTACTAGCAGATAAAGCGCAATGAAGGCATGGGCCTTCATTCCCCTTGTTGTTCATTTGTCCCTGCTCTTTAAGTATAAGCACACATACCGGAATGTTACTTTTCCACTCGAAGTGCTGTTCTCCCAGGCAATGGCAGCTCATGCCTTGAGGGATAGGGTGTATAACTGTACACCTGTAGTGGGCTTTTAGACAGGACCACTCCCTTTTACACCTCAGTTTTGCTATGTAAATACAGTCTGAGATGTGCCATTTAGCCTGAGGATCACAGAAGGAAAGAAGGAAGTAATGTAAAATTATTCTGAGATCTTTCAAGTGAGTAAGAACAGAGTAGGTTATCTGAGAAAATAATAATGGGTGGTTTTTTCATCGTTAATTTATTTTTTGCTTCTCAGCTCCCTACACATTTTTCAGATGGAGTGAATAAATTTCAGATCTACAACATATTCTCAGCTGAGATGCAAGTATTATTAAAAGGTTAAAAAATATTTAGCAGTAGGACTTGAAAAAGCTATTTTCCCTACTGCAATACTCATTTCCCCATCTAATTTGAGCATGGAGCTGGGAAAGAAAGAATAACATATCAAAGGCTATTCAGTGATAGCTACAATCAGAGCAAAATTCCATCTTTTATTTCATCAAGGAAGATCCATTACATGAACTAGAATTTTGCTGTTTTGCTTCTGTTGTTTATGGTAGAAGTAGGGGTTTTTTTCCTAATTTTTCTCAAAGAAAGGTCATAATAAAGAGGTAAAGTATGGCAAAGAAAAATAAAATCTGACAATTCTTCAGTTACTGTTAAAAAAAGAGAACATTTCAAAACTGTGGGACATTAATCTGAAGCAATTTTCACATAATTTTTCACAGATTTTTGTGAATTGTTTTTTCCTGTTTGTAAAACATTATTCAAAAGGTTAAGTGAGTACTGCAGTTTCCCTTGGGCTTGCTAGCAATAGGGGATCAGCTAAAGAAAAGACACCTTCAGGAAACAGTTTGGAAGGCAGAGTCTGGATAACAACTAAGAATGACCTTTCCGGATTGACTAGGAACTCTTCTATTGAAGCATTGTGAAAAGAATCCTTTTTTTTTTTTTTATCTCACTGAGCAATAAATCCAAATCTAAAAGGACAGAGTAAACCTTACTGCTGCTTAACCAGACTCACAGTGAATCTTCCATTGAGTAGTTGCATTCAGAACCCAGAAACTGCACTCTCTAACTATAGAAAGACTAAAACTGTTTAACAGACATCTGACAGGCTGCAGGGAATCATAGCTTACCCAGGAGGCAGAGAGCTGGGTTAGGAGGAGTCTGTGGTCTAACTCTTAGGCTTCCCATGACTAAAAAGTCTTAACGATGAATTTAACAATAATACCAGGGTGACAATTATAACAGTCTACTTTACCTGCTGCAAAAGGCAATAAAAGAGACTTTACACTTAGGAAGTTTACATGTTGGTGTGTGAAATCCTATTTGCCTTTTTTTAACAAATGCTCAAGGCTAATTTCTCAGCAGATATCATAATTTTATCCATTCTTCATGCTGTGCTTTCATCAGGCTTCCATTTAGAGGCTGGAAAACCTCATCAGAGGCAGGGTGGCTGCTTTGATTGTTTTTGATAGAATGCTTTAATTAGGTCACCCAAAAAAAGTGTGGTTTAATAACCTATGGCATTACTGAGCAAGGGGGATTTAAATTCTCCTATAAAGAGACTTCTATAGCATCAGACATCTGTTCTAAAACTTACTGTGGCAATATACTCACCGGATTGCATGAACAAATTTGATTAGCTGGAACTTCCAGGAGTGATTTCCAGCTGATTAACCCAGGGACCTTATCTTCAAGTATTGGTGTCATATAGATTGACCAAAATCCTAGCTAATGTCAGATATTAAAGCCCATAATCACAAGTTAAGTGGAAGATGAAGGAACGTAATGACAAACAGAAGACAGTATCTCTGGCATTGCCTTAGTACTGCTCATTTAATTCATGTTATGATGTCAGCAGCAAACAAGCCTGAGTTTCTGCAGATTTTTCTACACAAACTTCTGTCCAGTGACACTTCTGCACTGCATTTTATTGGCTTTCTGACTCTTTTATGCAGTTTCTTAAAATGAAAAGGTGACCTTAGTACTAATCACTGTTAATGACATGGTGTGTTGGTTTATTTTAATTGCCAAGGAAACATAAATAGCAAAATATGTGGCATTTTAATGCATCCCTTTACAATCCAGAACAATAAGGCCCTAATGTGCCATACAAATTTAAAGTGAGATCACTGTGGAATGGGGTACATATGGTGATTCTAAAAGAAAAGGTTACTATGGAGAATAATTAAAAAGGCCTTTTAAAAATTATTTTTGCTGCTTAGGTATTAGTTTTAGATGTAAAGAGGGATTTACTTTTCCTTACCAGATGTATTGTCATTTTAGATTCTACAAATTTGTGGCTTGGGATGTTACCATTAAAATACATCTTGAGTTCAGAGTGGAAGTCTCAGCTTTCATAGGACTGTCCCACCCATACCTGCTTCTTTTTCCTCCGAGTAAATGATCTATGGAAGAAAAAGGAAGGCAGTTATATTATATTACCTAGGTAGATCAGCTGCACACCTTCTGTAGTGCTTTGAGAATTAAAGGAAAGTTTAGTGGCCTAATCTTTAGTACCCATTTTCATCCTGCCTAATTTTTGAAGCACCTAACAGTTCAGACCACTTAATGACTGAATCACCTTCTCAAATAACCCACTTTGTTGTCTGTAACCAAGACACCTATGTTTTTATCCTAAATGATTGCATTGACATACAAGAGGGATGAATCTAGGCCTCGCTGCTTCAATTTTTTCATCTGCTAGTGATAGCCTCAGATACAGAGGTGTTTGATGCTTATTTAATGCATAGGATGTATGGAACGTTCTGTTAAACAGTGATAAGATTATTCATAATTATCGTTACTAAGGCAACTGCAATATCACACAGTGTTTTATTCTGGACAAAACCCAATAGTAAACTTACTGCTAAAAATTATCTGGAATTGCAAGGATTCAGCCAGTGGAAATGACCTTTTAACTCATACTAGGACAGATCATCAGAGCCCAGAACTTCTTCAACATGTCGTGTGCTTTCACTGGAAACCCGACTCTCTTGAAAAATCCCAGCTTGCAGGGCTGAAAGTCTTGCGTTCTTAGATTCTCCCTTAAAGTTTTGTTGTCTGGCTGTTCATGACAAACAGCAGGTTCTGAGGATTATGGAAGGGAGCTAAGCTATGGCACACAGGATGCTGAACAGATCCACATGGTGTTGCTCTAGCACTGGAGAGCAACTGGATGGGGAACAAGTGAACAGGTACATCTCTTTTGAACTGCTGAAACAATGGTAAACAAAATCATTACTTCTTTCCCCAAGTAGGAGGCCATATCCTTCATATTATGAGACAGGTTATAGTGTAGAGTATATATAGTGTAGAGGTTCATTCAGTGAAAGGAGACAGAGGTCTGGTACATTCAGACCAAGATGGAATGGTCCTTGATTTTCAGTTTAGATATAAGCAAGCTTTTCTTTCGAAGATACGTATAAACTGAAAACTAGTTCAGTCATCCTCTGCCTTATCTATTTTAAAGAGAGTAGAGAACATTTAATTCCATCTTACAATAAAGAAATGGAAGCCTAAATAAGGAGAACTTATCCTCATTTGATTTTGAAAGTATCAAAGAAATAAACCATATAAATGTCTGCATGCCCACAAGCAGTTGCATAAGGATTTATATCTAGTAGTAGAATCCTTATTTCCAAAACTGATCTGAATTCTTCCCCCAAACGTGCCCATTTTTACAACAGAAATGAATCAGTCACAGTCTATTCATATTCTGGGGGTAAAGCTAGACTATCAGAACCAAATTCCCTTCTTAGTTACTGATGTCAATAGGTGTCTCATGGATGAATTTACAATGTGGAGTATAAATGACACTATTTTTTCTAGCTTGCTTTCTGATGTGAATCCACAAGCTCTTCATAAGAAATATAAAAAGCAAGGAGCTCCACCAACATGGAACTGTATCTGTGAAAGAGATGTGTTTTAATTTACAGGACTTTCATGATGCAGCGACTAACATTCAATACCACTCAAAGAAACCTCATGGCCATCAAATGTATTTCTCAAGTAATTAATCTCTAATGTTAAGTTTTGTTAGGTAAATATCAATGCTTCATAAAATAAAACAGTTTCATAGAAGAGATTAATAGAGCCGTTTGTTGAAACTGGATTTAAAGCAATTTCCCGAGTGTGATCTTTATAAAAATGGGGAGAGAAATTTCACATTAAGTAAAAACAATTGAGGTTTCCAGTCTTTCTGGTTTTCATTTTTCCTCCTCTCTCAAATATTTTTTGTTTGTTATTGCCATTAAAAATTACTCTTTTTCCATAATGAATGAAATGTTTAATTTATTATCCTTTGGATTTAGTTATTGTCTGGAATTGTCATTATATTCAGGAGCTGAAGAGAACACCACTTGTACTTAATACCCAATCATAAAGTCACTTTCTAAAGTAAATATTACTGACATTATTATTACACATTACATTCTTTACAGCTGCTGGCCGGCCAAGAATTTTTACAGCTGCATTATCTGTCTGGCAAAGAGTCAGAACGTATATTTCATCTTTGATGAGTACTTCATTTTGCTCTTTGAGTCCTGCTGCACCCAACCCTCTATCTAGGTAAGGGTGACAACTGACTTACTTTAAGGTATCTTTTGCTTTGTTTATGTCCTGGTTTTGTTATGCAAAATCCCATGATGTGGGTTCAAGTAGACTATATGAAGGCCATTATTTCTAACCAATGAAATATTGATTGCCATATTGCACCATACACGCTGCATGTCTGCTCACAAAATACTGTCTTGATTGCCTTAATTTCTAAGGAAAATAATTTCAAAATTTTCAAAAACTTTGCATGAAATATCACAATATTGAAGACATACGATCCAAAGAGAAGTAATCTTTAAAATCAACAACTTTATAAAAGTCATATTTTAGTTGTATTGTGCAAGGTCTAGTTTATAAAACATTTTGATATCAGTATACGACAGTGAAAAGGTCTAGAAAGAGGCCACTTTTTGCATGGTTTCCAGTAAGTGTCTTTCAACAAGAACATATTATAACATATCCATTTCAAAGGACTGCAACATAAAGTATGGTTTCTGATCTCAGCGGCAAGTGAAGAGCAAGGGTGTAAGACTGGTTTAGTCATGTCACCACAACAATGCATCTGTTCTCTTTTACTTCCACTTTCAGCTATGAAATAGTTGTTTTTCATGCTTAGTAGGTAGGCTTGAATGAATTTCTTACACATATGCATACATGTGTTTATTCTGGTCTGCATAAACTGCTTATTTAGACCTGTGTAAAGACTGAAAGAATAAGTTGTAAATGTTGATCATAAGGTTGGTGTAACTACTTAGTATAAGTAGTTAAATGACTTTCAAAACTTTCCAGTTTATACATGTCAGTGACCTAAAACATCCAGAAAATCAGAATAATATTTACAATATCTTTCTACACTTCTTTGACAAATTATGAGTTTAGACTTTTCTATCAGTCTTAAGAGATATGAAATGTTGCTAAATGCATAAAGAATAACTGAGTCATTATTAAGAGGTTTTATATTCATAATAGAGAATTTCTTCTATGTTCACTAACCTGAAGAAAGTAATATTTTAGAACATGGCCCAAAATAATTGAAAATTAATGAGAACATATCTTATAATAGATGGAAAGAAAATAAGTTCCCTAAAAAATAAGACTGAGACTCGGAGGCTGCTGGAAGCATGTAGCTACTCAGTTGGAGATTCATCAGAAGTTTACGAGAGTTCAAGCGAGGTAAGCCTGGAGGGACTGATGTTAATATATTATCTTCAAAAAATCATATGGATAAGACAAAACAGTGAAAGATTAGTGCTTACCAACACAAGCAGTCCAGAGTAATCTGAAAATAAAGTTTTTAAAGTTCCTAAAATGTCATTATGATAGCTAAGTGAATGTATTTCACTTGCTCTTCCAGTTCATTTTGATTACTGGGCTAACCTATTGTTGATTATGAGACATTTTTAAAACCTCATAATGTAACAGTCTGAAAGCCACATTTATAAATCAGCCGAGAAAGAACGGGATACACAGCCTGACCATGACTAGGAAACTTGTGAACACTTCCCACTTCCAGAGACCAGATGAATGTTCTCTCTGAATTTAAATCAAGGGGAAAAATAAGTATGCATAGCACTCTGCTTTACACTGAAAAGAAACAGTTATTTACCAGAGGAATGAAAGGTAAAGCTAGAACAGCCATAAGCAGGCCAGTATGGGTAAGAAAAAGTTACTCGATTTTTTTGTTGTGCTGTAGAATTTTTAGCTATACATGACTGTGAAACTGGAGGCATGTATACAACAGTAGTGTGCACATATAATTTTTTGACACTATAACAAGTAGCTACATTTTCTGCCTGTGACATTCCTACTTTCCCGATTAGTATAGTATTCTGTTACTCCTGCAGCTTTAGTGTGACTCCATGCAAATTCTGTAAAGATAATAAATACAGTCATGTCCTACACAGGAATTCCAAAAGATTCAGAAAGTCAGACAATGATTGAATAAATTTTACTTACATAATGTTTTACTAAATAGTGGCACAACACCTTATAATATTCAACAATCAATGGAAAGGCTAAACAATTTTTTCACCTTATTATGCTATACAAAATATTTCTCAATGATAAGAAAGGTTGGGTTTCCAGGATGAACTAGTTAAGTAGTAGAGCACAATGATGCAGAATTCTGTAATTCTGTGGTCAAGCATCTGTCACGTGAATCTCAGTGATAACATTTTCTATTCCTTAGGTTGATACTGTAAGTCATAAAAGAACAGAAGAAAAATAGAAGATACCATAAAATTGAATATTTTCTCTTCTGTATAAGCCAGGCAGATCAGGATTATTTGGTTTGTCCAATTATGATAATGTAGTCCAGAGATTAGCAGAAAGCTGCTTATATGTCCCGAATCATTATTAAACTAGATGACGTGTAACAAAGACTGCATATATGATAGAAGCAAAAGAATTGAATGCCACGCAAATATACTTCAGAAAACTTGGATCGTGGCAAAAAAAAAAAAAAAAAAAAAGGAAAAAATTCTCTTTGTTTGATGCTCTCTGAGCAGAACAAGGACATGTGGACACAATGTCCTTGACAATGGCTCAGATTCACACTGGTTTTCAAGTTTTTTTTCTGTTGGCTTGGAGTCATTGCATAATAAACAGATTAAAACATAAGCAAGAACTGGAGCTCTGTAAACTGTTCAAATATAATATGCTTAATAGCAATCCCAGGACACAATTCCTGGATTATATGCTGAAAGCTAAACCTACACCACCTAATTTCTATTAATAACTTTTTAACTAACAAAACACATTTTTAGTACCACAGTCTGAACGAAAGGCTGCATCTGCCTGTTTACAGACACCCTGACAAAACACTGATCCATTCAGGGGCTTTTTTCTTACTACTTTTTTCCTAAAGAGACTTGAATGCAACTGAAAATCCCAATGCATGTTTTTCAGTTGTATTTCCCATCAAGATTAAATGTCAATTAAACTTTAAAGACTTGTGCAGATCTTCATCTTGCACAGATTTCTTTTTCTCTGATTGGCATGGCAGACACCTGAGCTCAGAGCCCATGGGCAGGGCTGTGGATGGAGGCTCTGGGGGAAATTTGTCAGGACTATTAATGCTCATTAATGCACTCAGGGCTAAATCACCTTCTTTTTCACAACAATTATGATTCAAGCTACTACAAGATAGACTAAGAAAAAAAATCACTAATAAATGTATTTATTTAAAAAAAAATGTGGAAAAATATCCTGGTTTACTGTGGTACAAAATCCAACAGGTGGTGATTGACCATCTGACTTCTTTCTTATACAGGAATATTGGTTTCGTTAAGAGAGCTTCATCTGCAACACAGCAGACTGGAGACAAAATCTGGTCTGTAATGTTTGACTAGTAGGGAAATGTTAGGCTGATTTTTGTCTGTCCTCTTCCTAGAAATGAATAAGTGATCATGAGTAATCAGGTGCCCCTTATTTTGTTGGATTTTTTAAAAGTAATAAAGTAATTCGGTATCCTTTTTTTTTTTTTTTTCCCTCAGAAAGTAAATGTAATGATGAATCACTTGAAACAATGCTAATCAACAGAGTGAGAAGTCTGCAAGAAAGGACATTGACAGGCGAGGTACTATTACTAATTTATTTGTCTTTTTATGGTTCAGTTAGAGGAATATCTTAGGGAGTACAGCACATGTCAGTGTTGTCAGATGTTACACGGTACCTGTCAGAGTTTTGACTGATGTACAAGCACTACCTGCTCATGTCTGCCCTTCCTTTCTGTCAAGTGCACACAGGTAAGACAGCTTGTTGGTAATTTTTATTTAATGCTTTCAGTATCTGCAGCTGCTCTTTTACTGAAAGTTCTGACAAGGAGAGGTTCCACCCACTGAGATTTCCAAGATTTTCACTGCAAGGGTTTCATCACTTAAACAAGGTTTTCCTCTGGGATTAGAATACAACTCACATTCTTTTTCTGATGTCTAGTAAGCAGATTATTTTTTAATGTACTAAACTCTTCCAAAAAACTCATGTTATAGAAATGAAAGCAAAAAAATTATGAGTGCAAGTGGCATTGCACTGCTCAAGAGGAGGTTGATGGGGGGTTTTTCCAACTGTTTTTTCTAAAACAGACCTGTCTTGAATCTCACTTTACCTGTAAAAGCACATCCCATTTTGAAGACTTCTATGCAGAAAATATCTGCAATTCCGTGTCCAGGGAGGTGTGACTATCACACAGACAGTGTGACTCTCTCAGCCACATGATTTGAAATCATACGTCAACAATTGCTCGTTAAAAAAGGATGCATTACTTTGTAGTATGCAAAATCAGATTAAGTCTTAAAATGGCAAGATCTATTTCTTAATGTAATATAGCAAGAAGCAAGAGCAAGAATGTTCTTGAAAGAAAGGGATCAAAAATAGTCCTATGCTGGGAATCCCAACTAGCTTTATGACTGAAGAGTTCAAGATGTGTAGTTGTTCTAGAAAAAGAAAGGATATTGCTCCTAGATCATAGAATCATAGAATAGTTAGAGTTGGAAGGGACCTTGAAGATCATCAAGTTCCAACCCCCCTGCCATGGGTGGGGACACCTCCCACTAGACCAGGTTGCACAAAGCCCCATCAAGCCTTAAACACCTCCAGGGTTGGGTCATCCAGAACTTCCCTGGACGACCTGTTCCAGTGCCTCACCACCCTCACAGTAAAGAATTTCTTCCTAATATCCAATCTAAATCTCCCCTCTTCTAGTTTAAAACCATTACCCCTNGAGTAGAGGGGGAGAATCACCTCCTGTGATCTGCTGGTCACGCTTCTTTTGATGCAGCCCAGGATACAGTTGGCTTTCTGGACTGCCAGCGCATGCTGCTGTCTCACGTTGAGCTTCTCATCCATGAGCACTCCCAAGTCCTTCTCCTCAGGGCTGCTCTCCAGCCATTCTCTGCCCAACTTGTATTTGTGCTTTGGATTGCTACGTCCCAGATGCAGGACCCTGCACTTGGCTTGGTTGAGCTTCATGCCATTTGCATTAGCCCACCTCTCAAGCCTGTTCAGGTTCCTCTGGATGGCATCCCTTCCCTCCAGTGTGTCGACTGCACCACCAAGCTTGGTGTCATCAGCAAACGTGCTGAGGGTGCATTCTATCCCACTGTCCATGTGTCTGACAAAGATGTTAAATAGCACAGGTCCCAGCACTGACCCTTGTGGGACACCACTCGTCACTGTCCACCACTTGGACATTGAGCCATTGACCACAACCCTTTGAGTGCGACCATCCAACCAGTTCCTTATCCACCAAGTGGTCAATGCTGAAGTGAAGCCTTTTCAACGCTTAGAAAGTTGTTACAGACACGAAATACTATAGAAAAATTTCAGTGTGCTGTGTTAAAGCTATTTCCCCAGTATTGTCAGCCTGATGAATGCTAGGCCTTAAAGGAAATGTCCATCTATTGAGAAATATTTTTCAGTATTTTTCGCTAACAATTTAATTTGGAACAGAAATTCCCTTTTGCTATATTTGGCACTCCCCTCCTCTGTTTATAGACCTTCTCATTCAGACTTCATCTGAGCACCTGGTTCCACTCTGGTTAGCAAAGGCCAGTGGTGCAGAGAGCAGATGGGCAGCAATGCCATGCACATTTTTCTTTTGACCACTTATTTACTTATTAAAAAGTTATAAATTGCAGTGTTGTGCAGAATAAATTTTATTTTTCTTTTCTCCCAAGCAATATGAAAATCAGTGTCTGACAACTTTTAGAAGACTCTACTGTAGTGCTTTTGGTTTTTTTTTTTTGATGTTGTGGGGTTTTCTGACTGCAGTGGTGGCTTTATTATTCTGAGACTGTATTTGTCTCGCTAGGAGTCACTTTTCACTCAAAGGAATGTGATTCTGCTGCATCGCTTCAAGGAAACATAGCAGCACTGTGATTTCTCTGAACTCCAACTTTTTTTCAGGATATCCACTGTGAATATGACACATTCTCAAGAATTGAAGCTCTCTGGCAATCCTTGGAGGTAAGCAGGTCTACATGTTGAAGCATGAGTAGGAACAGTGATGAAAAATGTGAGAATTTGTGTAACACATGTATGCAACTCTATTGGAAAATTTATTCAGTCTCTGCGTTGATTCTAATAGTAGCCATTTAGGATGAAAATGAGAGTGGAAGTTAATAATATTAATAAAAGAATAAATCAAAATCCCGAATAGTTAGGTTACTGACAGAATTGGGAGCCACACAAAAAGCAAAAACCAATTTTTATCCAGAGTTACAGCTCCTGTAGTGCAAAATGGAATTTCTTAATGCTAGCTCCATAACCTTAATTTAGTCTTAATTTATTAATATTTACTTATCAGCCTGACTTTTCTTCCTTTGCATATAAAAAGCACAGTATTGGTATTACAGTGTCCAGAGCAAATTTGGTCTTGGAGTCTGTCGTTCCTGTCAGAAAGAATTTTATCTTTCATTTCTTAAAACCTAGTTAAGATCCTGATTTTAATCTCTTATTATGGCCAGTAGTACCTTAACATGATCCTCTTTCTACAAAAGTACCTCAGCAAGTTACACTTCACTGAAAGAAATGCAGCATAAGGGCATGTTTAAAATTAAGCACAAAGTTAAATATATTCTGGGAAGGAATGAATTTACATATATGCTTGAGTGCTTTGCTGAGATAAGGCCAACGTAGTAACTATATATGAAAGTAATAGGATATGGGAGAATATAGCCATACTGAAGCTGTAACAACATTCTTAAGGGAAGTGTAGCTTTTGGTCAACCCTGAAGTGGTCAGGCAGTTGGACTAGATAGTCATTGTAGGTCCTTTCCCAATGAAATTCTATTCTATTCTATTCTATTCTATTCTATTCTATTCTATTCTATTCTATTCTATGCTATGCTATGCTATGCTATGCTATGCTATGCTATGCTATTCTAATTTCTTATTGGACAAACGTGCAAAGAACTTAGACTGGCAAAATAATAATCACTGAAAACATCTAAAAAGCTATAAGGATATTTTTAAAAGAATCTGTAAAGTCCCAATGGAAGACTGCATGATTAGTTTTCTTTTGAAAAATAAGCAAGATATGGTTCCCTTCTGCTTGGGAACACAGACTGAAAAGTCCCAAATTTCAGCCCAATTTTTTCAGCCCCTGTCTTGGGTCTTAAATTTATTAGGTTTGCAAGGTTCCACCTTTTGCAACCTGAAAAATCTGAAACCTGAGTGCAGTTTTCCTCACAGTCATGGAAATAAGCATGAGATGGGGGCTCTGGAGGTCCTCAGGAAGACCTCCCACTCAAAGTGGAATTGTTTTTATCTGCACCCTAGGTAAAGTCTAAAATTTACTTATGAAACTAATCAGAGTGCTGGCTCAACTGACTCAGGGGCCTGCATCTGTAGCAGTGAAGTCATCATAAAACACAATGTTTTCATTCAATTACTCATAGTTAGGGTGCACTTAACAAAGAAATGTAAATTCTTTAGCTCTCTGAACTCATGGAATGCAAAATCTTACTAATTATTACCTAATAATTATTACTTATACTCTTACTTATTACCTAATAATAATTTTTTTTTTTTTTTTAGGTCAATAGCTTTTTAGTGCAAAACTCATAACCTAGAGAAGAACTGGAACCAGAATCCAGAGTGCTCTTTTTTAGCGTGAAAGTTTATTTAGTCTTTGGTTCAATTCAGCATAAGCAATAGAGAATTGTTTGATCACAGAGAAATCATATATCCATTACTCATTAAAAGGACCATAGAATCATAGAAAATGGCATGTGTCAAAACAGGACTTCTCTATTACAAATAATTATGTGACTTTTTTACATCATAAGTTCCCCCCAAAAGCCTAGGTGAAGAATAGTCATGCTATATCTTTATGAATGTTAAAATAAAAGTACAGAAGAGCTGCACATGCGTTATGATGTTCTTTGAACTTCTTATCCAAAATTTATTTTCATAATACACATGATAAAGTTTTAATAAGAAACATTTTCTCAGGAACTTGGTGGACTATTTAGGCTTAGTTATACGTAAAAGTTAGCTGACAGTTAATGGTGATATGGCAGGAGGAAGGTTGCTTATATGGAAGAACTACTGCAGTTTTGCAGTCTGTCAATGAGGTGTGGCTCAAGGAAAAGTCTAAAAAAATTCTCTAGGAATGATAATACAGCAGTTGAAAACCTGACTGTGGTAACTGGAGTCTGATTCCAGTTTCCTGGAATCCTCTCAGTTGCCATTTGAACAAGACTTCAGCTAGATTTCCTACCATATTCTAGTGCACATAGCATTTTTTCATCTGGCTGCTACCACCGGCAAAATGATGTCTGATTTGATGACTAAAATTAATTTTAATGTTATAAATAATGAAAATGGAGAGAATTTAAGACAGGGATAGCATGTTGGACTATTCATTACTTGTAAAGCTCTTTCTAACTATCTCTTATGAAGGACATCTTCATAGTAGCACTTTCACATCAGTTCTAGGATTTGTAATAATAATGACAATAACAAATGCATTGTGGTCACTGTAGGGGAAAATCCTAGTAATTTTGATGTATGTAGCTTCCTCTCTGGGCCTCTTCCTGCCTCTCACAATTTTGTAGGTCCTTTTCTATCAAGATAAAGAAATCGTGAGCTCAGATCTTTGTTCTAAAACAGCAGCTGCTGTGATTGGTATGGGTTTTGCATATCAGCATCATCCTGTATTGGTGGATTCTTGTAATTCTTTTGGTATATGTTGATTGGGAATATGCCCCTTGATTCCTTTTCCAAGAATGTACGGTGGTGAGTGCTGCCAGAAATGCTGCAGGCAAGACAGCGGTAGAGCTAGCAACTTCTGAGGAGAACTGTATTAAGGCAATTCTCTTCCACTGGCACCATGAAACTAGAATTCAGGGAAGGCAATCTAAAATAATCAAAGGACTGAGAAATGGGATCTGTAAGCAACCTTAAGAGAGATAAACATGCGTGCTTTTCAGAAGAGCTGGGTGAGTGGGAGGACGGAGAACATGAAAGCATTTTACATAGAAACAGCATGTATAAATAGATATTCTAAGAGCGAAAATCTTGATTTCATTAACTGTAGCTCACAACAAAGGAAATAAGAGGCCAATGCCTGCAGCTCTACTCAGGTGCTGCTATTAAAAGCAGAATATTTTCAATGTAAACAGTGTGGAAAAGACTGATATCTTATAAAATACACAATGAACAACAAATATTTATCTCTGCCTACACAGATATTAAACAAACATGCACACATATATGACAGATATATAAAATCTTATCTTTTGAATTCCTATAATTGCATTTTTATAGTATCTAGTATTGTACTATATGTATCTCTCTCAAAAATGCATAATGAATTTTCAGTAATTTATTATTGTAGAATGATGAAAGTTGTGTAACAAACTAGATTTAAACTATTCTTATGTATTTTGATAATATTTTCTTACTACATTTGATGCAGTTTGATGTCTCCTTAGTACGTTAGATTATCATTTGACCAGTAATCAATTTTCAATCTATACAGCTTTTATTAAAAGAGGAAAAGACAGTTCTCATATATAACATTTTTATGTGTTAGGTTAGCTTTTACAATGTTTTATAATGTTCAGAATTTAAATTGCAGAATGAGTCTATCAGCCAAAAATTGAAACTCATTTTTTAGTTTGTTTATTTTCCATGGATTGACAGTGGCTGTGGTTTTTATGACATTTGCTCAACTGAGGAGTTATTGGGGGCTATCTGTATTTCATATAGCATATCTCAAATTTGAACGTAAGTTGAAAAAAGTTATTTTAACTTACATTTGTGGCATTATGCAACAAACAAAAGTTCTGTGAGTTTAGCAGATGGCCAGAATCTTTCTCTGAATATCTCCTAATGTCATCTGAAATGTAGTTGTTGCTTCCTATATGCACATCAACAACAAAAAAATGTATACCCTCAAATAATTATCAGATGGGTGATCCTGGGATATAAATGGAGTTCCCTCAGGGTTCATAAGCAACAGTCAGCAAACTGTATTCTGCCTATTAGAATTAGAAACATGAAGAGATGTAAATACATAAAATAGAAGTTTGGTGGTTTTTATAAGTAAACCCATATAAATCACTGTAACAATATATATGGAATTTTTGTAGATATTTACTGGGCCTATTTCCAATTTTTCAATTGATGTTGCCTAAAAGGGGTTGAACTGGTTTAGAAAAAAATATCCAAAGTTGGTTCTTTATGTAAATTTCTGACTGGAATAGAGTAGAAAGTAGTGACAGCATTGTTTGTCAATGTCCTCCAGTGATTGTTAGCAATGCATTCTTGCATATATTGTTTCAGACAAAAAAATTAGTATTTTGCATTAGCAGAGGATAATTAGGCAATAAGATACAAAAGAGAGTAGGGTTATCATGAGATAAACACACACATGGAGTGTTATGAGGCACAGCCAAGTATCTGCAATCCCTCCAGGGTATGATTATCTCGTGATAACCATACACCCTGGAGTTGCCTTATTGCTATTATAAAATATCTTTATTATAGGAAAAAATGCACATTTTTGTGCTGAAAGAAGACGAAGGTGGCAATTTAGAATGCTGAACAGCAGTTTCAGCTGAGCTGTGTGGTTTACATAGATTAATCTATCCCATTGGAATGTTTCCTCAGCCAAAAAAATGTTCCCTAAATCCAAGCAGTCATAATCTGTAGTGATGTGCAGCTATTTGGAGTATTTGACAAATTCCCTTCTTGGTTCTTATGCTGTTCATTTGACTGCAAGGTATGCACATAGACATATGAAGAGATGGAGAAGTGTTAACAGGGTGGCGAACATTTTGAATGTTTCATAATATTTCTAAAGTCTGAATTCTTCCATTTTACTTTTATGCAAACTCTGTGTAAACTCTGGAAAGCTTCAGAGGGTTGAATAATGCATCAAAAGCTAATTGAAAACTACTAGGAGAGAGAAGTTACAAAGTACAAATAATGTCAATAGAGCTTTAAAAGCTGGGAAACTGATGAGCCAAGGAGAAGTGAGAAGTCTCTTCCAAGCAGCAGGGTTGTTTATCTACCAGGCATAGAGAGGTGATGCAATAAAGGGTAAAGGCAGCTGGATAAATACAGACTGGCCTCTTTGTATAAAATTGGAACTTTGCCACTGTCTTCAGTGGACCAAGACTTTTACCAAGAGAATACTTAGCATCAGTCCTACACATACACACATAATAGCTTCGTTCACACGAATGGCCCTTCTGAGTTTACAGTCTCGCTGCCTCTCTTTGTAGACACCACTTGGGAATGAAAGCAACTTGGTCAGGCTCATGGTAGGTGTTAACTTTTTTGAATAACATGCACAAAGGAAACAAATCTTGTCCCTGTACCTGCATTTCAACAAGTAGTAAATCAGTTGTAGATCCTTTTATTTGTAGACTCTTCATCACCAGTTATCCCTAAGGATCTAGTTGTATTATGTCTCTCCGTTATTAATGAAAATCATTGCTGTGTTGCAGTGCAATAGAAGGAAATTCAAGGAATATTCTTTTTCTGTAAGTTTGTATTATTATTGAACAATTTTTTAGGAAGAAATAAGCATTGAAACAGCTTATAAATTGTGGGTTAAAGTGTAATCAATATTTGTATTCATGTTTGGGCATAAAAACATACAAGGAAAGCTTTGTATAATTTATTTCTGCTTAGAAACTTGTACCATGGCCTTCAAAATGTGTCAGCTTTAATTTAAGATTGGTGTTTAATATGGAATATGGAGATCAATGCAATTGATTTGATTGAATAAAAAAGTCCTTCTAAGGATATATGGTGCCCATTTTTAAATGCAACAAGCCCAATAATTGGTTTAAATGTAAAAATAAATTGTGTCTAGAGATATCTATCCCAGCCAGGGGTGATGCTTTATTGGTTTTTGCATTTCACTAACTGATGTGCTTTCATGTAAAATCAATATTTGCAGTCAAATATATTTTCCTTTGTTGTGTAGTAGGTTCAGTTAGCTAAAATATAATTTTAAACATAGGATACCTAACCTTTATTTTACAGTAAACCTTTTATGGAGAAATGAAGGGAAAATTTAAAGAGATACATTTAGCTTCCTAAATATTCTATAGAGTCCCTTGCATAATGTATAGATTTTTCATGTGCTTCTCTAGCATTTTAGTTTGCGAACTCTCAGCTTTTTAATTAAGTCCCTAGCCATTTCTCTGGAAGTAATTGCCATCTGTGGAATATTAGACACCATTTCGAGCAGTGCATACATACCTGCTTAGCCAAGCTGTGTAAAACTAGGCATCATGCTTTCCACCTGTACTGATATTTGAAATGCATTTGTCTTCAACTTTTTTTTTTTAACCTACCGTGAAGACAAAACTTGTTTTTCCATTTAGTTGATTTTGACACTTTTAATACAACTGAAAGGCAGCTACTAAAAAGATCCCATAATTCATACAAGTTCTCTCATTAATTAATTTTGGTTTTGTTTTTTTTTTTTTTCACATCTTCCTTTCAACCTGTGAGAGTTGAGGTCAAAAAGGGAATAGACGTATCTCTCTTGATCTCACTTTAAAAGTTACCTAAATGATCAGGGAAATCCCTTGACACTGCAGAAAATTTCAGCAAACACGGGATGTTAGACAAGAGAATTCTAATGGATACAATTCATCAGTTCAACAGGATACAGTCAATACAATTAGTTTAAAATGGCCATAAACATCTGCCAGTTTTCTTAAAGTTTGTATCTCTCTCATCATTAAGAAAGACAGATCATTTGAAAGAGCTGCTAACATCCAAAGAGGAAATGTTTTTTAAAGATTTATTTCAATGTGCTTTTATGACGTACAGATTGAAGAAGCCCACAAAGAAAATGTATTTTTGCATGTACAAAAATGGAAATGGACTTTTAATGTCCTTTTGTCCTCAAAACTCCAAATTACAGTGTTCTGTTCAGTTTTTGCTTTCCCTACTGCAGGATGCTGAATACAGAGATAGGGTGTGTTTTCCCCTTCTTTCTCTTTCTCTCAGTAGTCTTTATGAAGTCGGTACAATTTTGTGGTCTGCTTTGCAAAGCTGTAATTATTATAGAGATACACATTTTCACATAAAAAAGAGTATTTTCTGTGTTATAAAGTTTGCATACAGAAAATTGATATTTCTGAATAAATACTTCTTCCAACCCTACAATTCTAGAACACTCAAAAGGTTAAAAAAAAGTAATAGACAAAGAAAGTGAATATATGTACTGCTTATTGAATTCAACGGAGCAGAGAATTTTTTCTGGACTAGTGATTTCACAGACCAGTTTTACACTTTTTAGTCATGCCTTAAAACAATTGAGCACATGCCATAAACATTGAGTCGCTGGAATATGAAGACTGGTGAACCATTCAGAACCCAACTGAACTAATATGTCAGAATGTTATAGCTTCAGAATGTGTGAAGTGAATTCTAAACCTGCTTGCAAGCCATTTTTGGTCAAGCAGTTTTGAACAATATTTGCATAAAGTCATACATTCTTTCAAACTAAAAATTACCGGGACATGGACTGCTGGTTTTAGAGAGACTTTGCTAAAGAAGGAGAAATATGCTTGAATCTGAATTGAATCTTTAGCAATATTAAAAACTATTTGGATAGAGAAGCATTATTTGGCTACTTATGCAATTCAATATGGTTAAGATGTTGTAAGTCTGTTATCGTCATCATAGTCAAGAAATTATTTTCCTTCTTGTCTTGGCTATTAGGTAACAACCAGAGAAGCCAAGCAGAAAACCTGGATTGATGAGGACAATGGTAACTAGAGAGAATAACATCTAAATAGATGCAATGAGAAAAAGAAAACATGGTGAATTACAAGACTTCTTTTAACAATAACCTTTCTCAAAGTGTTATAGAAGAGTATTCAAATGGAAGAATTCCCCAGAGACTTAAGACTCCTGAAGCAAGTTCTTAACATTAGCAAAGGCAATGAAATTTACAAGGGTCTGTGGAGAAGCTAATCTACAGGAGGAAGAACAATGAACCAATGAGGGCATTTTAAAAGTAATCTTTTTGTTTTGTTTTTCCTTAATTCAACTGGCTCCTCTTTGTTTGAGGTCCATGAAGTTGCATGTTTATAAAGTGCCTATTATAATGGGGTCTTATTTGTGGTGAGGGGCAAGGCTTAAGGCAAAAGTATAGTACAACTAATAATAATATTAATAGTGTGTCAAGTGAGGCCCAGACTGCATATCTTTCATATACATAATGTTACAATTGTAAAACCACAAAAAAATGTCTCCAGCTGAATTCTGTTGAGATTGTTTAACTGTCACAGCCAGCCACTGCAAATTCCAGCAGGAAATGGATGCCATGGTGATGACTGTCTCTTGGTACCCACACATGATGCCAGCTGCTGGTTCTGGCAGCCTCCACATATCCCTCAGCATTCAACAGCTCAGAAAACATGCTGTCTGTAACACACAAATTTTAGCAATTACCTATTGTTAAACTTTTTTCAAAATTTTGGGCCTTCCTTAGAGTAAGAAACAAATCTGCTAAAACTAATGGTCAAGTAACATGAATAGGCCATATTTAACGTGTTACAAAGTCTGCTGGGTGGTGGATGGATTACTTCAAATGAGTTCAGCTCATTTCTGGAATCTGAAAGAAGTCCATGAAATGAAATCTTTCACCTCTGAGGATAAATCCAGGACAGCCTCAGTGACCAGAAACTAGCATGGCAACAAAGTCCTGCATTCACCACAACTTCCAGCAAATCAAGTACTTTTTCTCTTTTCATACAAGTGTTGGTTCTTGGGGACAGATTTCAGTTAAAGGTAAGTATTATTTCAGATACTTGCACTAGGTGGTTTTTGGGGGGTAACGAATAGAATGAAGAAATTTTAATTTGAATTAGAAGTATCCAGAAAAGTTGCTGAAGTATGTGTGTATGAAGGAATAATTCCAATTATAATTAAAAAAATATGTAAGAGACATTTAAAAGCGTGGCTCCCATCTTTAGTAGGATTTCTTCCACTTTCCTTTTTGTTCAAAGAGTAAAGCTAGAAAACTCCTAAGTCAATGAGTGCAGCCTTTGGCTCCTGCAGGGACTGCATAATCTCCCTCCCTTCAGAAATGTAGCAAACTTCCTAGGAAGTTACTCTCCTATGTTCTATTGGAAGATGGTCCCAGAATTTCAATGTTTTGACAGTGGGAAACCTTGTTCTGTTTTCTAATCTAAATGAATTTTGACATAAGCACTTGTTCTTTACATGCCTTGTATCTTTAAATGGTTCTTTTCTCTCATTTCTAGGAGCAATGATATTTCCTCTCAATCTCAAAGGCCATGCTCAGAAGACTGCACTCATAAACCAGATTTTCCATTTTCTTGATAATCTTTGTATCTTCTTCAATTTGACAAATATTTTGCAATGTAGTGTTATCTGATATGTGTTAATGAAGATGAGGTCTGCTGCATTTCTTTTGCCTGTCAGGTAGATTACCTTTATAGGTTATCCCATCAGAATAAAACTTTGGTAAATCTCCTTCTTACACTTCATTTCTAAATTTTAGGCTTTTCCTTCAAAAGCTTTCATAAAGTCTTCCTTTCCCCATTTCTCATCAAATAGCGTCAGACCTGTTAGTTTTGTTCTAAAAGCATCAGACTTGTAATTTCATGCACAGTTCTTTCAGAAATCTGAGGAGATGATCCTCTTCTCACCAAACACATTGGGTTCCAGTGAGAGGAGCCTGTAAATTCATGAGGGCAATGATGGCTTTTTTCTCTGCAAACCTAAGGCACACTGCAAAAGTATTAACAGTGAGAATTTTTTTTTCCACATCAGATACATCAGTTTGATGCTACCAGTATGCTTACATAGGTATATGTTAAAGAGAAGGAACAATAGCAGAAATACTTTCTGATATGTGGGGCTAAACTTTTGACCTGATACACAAAAATGCAAGTCATGCCCCTTACTATACCAAACTGATCAGACATCCAATAAATCAGGAACTGTTCAGAAATAATTTAGGCCATCTGTTTATACTTAAGGGCTTTTGTGATGGGATAAATGTAATATAATAATTAATTTTCAGAACATATCACCAGCCACTTTCCACTGTCATCTTCTCACTTCTAATAGTAGGAAAAATTCAGGCAGGCACTGACGGGGCAGAAGAATATCAATCTAAAATGGTCTTCTTGCTTCTTGTATATTTTTGTATATTGATATGCTTGGGTAAACTTGTCCAGTGGGTCTGCAGAATTTAAAAAATTGTCATTTTTTAAAAAGTAAATGTTTGAGTCTGTAATGGGTAATTGATCAATCTGGTTGAATGGACAGATTCCTCAGCAGGGACTGTTGATCCAAAGAGGAGAGTTTTCTTTTCCAGTTCTTTACCCAGAAAAAAGACCCTTGTGTATATTCAGATCTCAGCAGAAATACTGCTAAGGAAATTGAGAAAGACATAGTAGTTTATAAATAGGGTTTTTAAAATGTCAAAAAACAGTTTTCAAGGCAGTGAGTTCTGTATATCTCTGGCAAAACTGCTGATTTGACTGGTTAGTGCATTAGAGAGAGACTTAGTGCAGAAGGAGAAAGATGTTGAAAACACTGATTTCATAACATCATTGAGAGGCAGTCTTGGTACAACAATGGAAGATGTTTTATTCCAGTCATACCAGTACTCCTGCAATATATTTTCCGTGTGAAAAATCATATACTTTTTCTAATATGTGGCCTAATTTTGCACTTTCTTATAGTCCTGCAATATCATGGTCTATCCTGTTTGACAGAAAGTGCTGCTTCACAGCCTATGCAGTTAGGTCTTCTTGTCTTTTTTTATCATCAATCTACAAAGCCCCTTAATACTGATTTTTCCTAAAACATCTAAGATTAAGAGATTTTCATCAATACTTTTATTGTAGTTTAGCTGCAAATAGAGAAAATCAGCCATAATTTTTAGTACTATACAATTATATATCACTTTTACTAAGAAAATAATTTTAAACAAACCTATAGATGGCAACTTTGCTGGCGTATTGGCAAAGGAATTCATATGGGAATGTTTTCTAATTAATGAGTTATTTTACATTTTATTTATATATGGTTTTCAACAGTCACCATCTGTTATGTATTCAGTATTCAAAAATGATCACTTAAACCATTTTGCTGTACATCACATGCTAAATTCCCAATTAATAATTGTAATTGACAAAGTTAATAAACAAGTGGCATACGTGATGACTCAAAATTGGCTTTGATTATAGAAAGTACTGCTTGTTTCTTTAGAATAATTGTCTTATATATGTAATGGTTGAGGGTTTTTTTTTAGAAAGAATGAGTAGTATACAAATGTGTAAATAAGCTACTTTGAGCAAATGTATGTCTGACTATATAAAGATCCAGTCATAATTAGGATGGGGTTTTCCAGTTACACCAACAGGCAGAAGACAGAATGTTACACAGTGGTCGTCCATTTTTAGTTTTGAAACTTCCCTTCACGCCTGCACTGAGGTCTAATGTGTTCTGATCAACATAGCTAAGTGAGTTGCTTTCTTGAGATAATTATGAGGAAAAAAACCTTATTGTTGTCATTGAAGCAGCAAAATTAATGAGAGAATTGGCAAAAATTGAAACATTTCCTCAACACCTCTTATTTTCTTTAATAGGGATATTTGCAGTAACATTGGTTGTATAGAGAATGCTATTTTCTTGATTGCTAGTCTATAGGACTAGATATTGCTACACCTGGGAGTCCTAAGACTGATCTACATCTGAGTTAAATTAAGAAAATTCCCTGTGGTGTTTTGCCTGGTCTTATTGCCTCTGGTGCAAGTTGGCCTGCCTTGATCAGCAAAGAATTTTATTATGTGCTTTCCTCCCATCTGGATTATGTGCTTAAAGTTGGAAGTGGGCAGGAAAACATCTAAACCTTTGCTGCCGTTGTCCCTCCATTACCTCCATAGTTATTCATAGTTAATGGCTCTACCAATCTGAATATCATTGCTCTAGTAAGGAAGAGCCACTCAGTACTGATTCAGCTCAGCTGTTGACTGCCCTGTCATAGACTATTATGATTCCCTCACTAGGTGTCAAGATGCTGCAATGGAATGAATGCTCTAATTCACAATGAAGGTTACAATCACAAGACAAAATGGAAATGATAATTTGACACAGACAGATCCCCAAACTGCCATTGAATGCACAGAATTTCCTCCCCCTTCCCCCAGCCTCCTTTCCTCAGCTGTCTCCTTTCTGTTACAAGGACAAACTTTAGCCTAGCCAGTCACTGTTATTTACAAATTACCTGTGGGTGATACAGCAACAAGGCAGAAGGTGGAAGCTTCTCCCTGTCTGGTGTCTGAGTGATTATGGCAAAGAAAATGATGGTGTTCAAATGCTGCTTCTATCAATGTCACAAACATGACAATCATTTTTAGATCCGAATATACCACAAAAGAGAAATAAAATTAAAAAAAAAAAAAGCCCTGTTAATGTTAGTTCAAATTTTAGAAGGCTAAATGAAAACACTAATGCATCTTGAAGGTTCTGTTATAATCATGCTGTCTGACTTCTTGCACAAAAAATATTAGAGATTTCATCCAGTTTTCCTGTAGCAAACAGTAACATGCAAGAGGCATAGCAGAATATCTTTTGGAAAGTCACTCATTTTGATTTAAAGATTCCAAGTGATGAAGAAAATTATTGTATCCCTCAGAAATGTATTGCAATAGTTAATTGTCCTTGCCATCAAAAATTGCCTTTTATTTCCAGTTCGCCCTTTACTGACTTCTACCTTCAATCATTATGCTATTGTCTGCAAGATGAAACAATGCTCCAAAACAGTTCCTGTTTACACCCTAAAGATGTACTTTAGGGTCTAAAAGATGTACTTTTTCTTCCTATAAGTTAACTTCTGTGACTATTCTAATAAGTAAGTTTCCTGATAGAATAATAAAATGAAAAAGTGAGTTGTCAGCAAATACAATTAAATTAATTTTATTTCAGAATAACAAATACGTTTACCAAAGAAACAGCCCAAATGGCTAGGCCAGCCATCTAGCAACTCAAATGTTACCTTATATTTGTGAGTAAATTATTTTCTTGAGCACCTTGTTGAATTCTTTCCTTGAATATTATATGACCTTTATTGGACTATTCGTCTAAGAGTTGTTCTACTGTTCAGAGCTCATGTTTGATTTACTATTATTTGTAGAAAAAAAGAGAGACTTGAAATATTAGTTTTGTTTTTCTTTTAACTAACAAATACTTAAATACTTATAAGTTTGAAAATAGAGACTATGCATATAAACTAAATGTTTGCATTGTTTGACTTGATGGTTTCTAATTAAAGATATTTTCCAAAGCATAAAATCCTTAAATAATTATAATTTTTTGTTTTGGAGTGAGGTAGAAATCATAGTGCTAGTATCTCGTATACAGCTATTTGTTAGATGATGTCTGATCTAGCAAGCTTCCTAGAGGATAAATCAAAAGTGATTTCCAGTTATCATGGTTTAAATCCTCCATAAAGAAAATCCAATTCCTTTCATAAAATAAGAAGTAGTAGGAGATGTAAAAGAATGTAGGTTAAAGTGTTTGAGACTAAATAAACCTTTTATTTCTGTCTGTAGACTTTGAACACAACAGGTCTCAGCAATATGATATTTAATTTCTCCACTTCTGCTTTTAATAGACAGGACTGTTTAAGATTAATGTTTATCAGCTGATAAATTTGCGACCATACAACTAGCTGGCCTACTCCCATAGTTGTAAAACTTACATGCATTCATCAGCCCTGAGTGCTCTTGCCAGGTAACAAGGTCTAATTTTGAATTCTAAAGATTTCCCCTTTCATATATTTTGAAGTTCACTAAATTTTCTGCCTTTTATTTATTGTAGTGTCAGTAGCAGTCAGCTCACCTTGCAGTTGATATTTATTATACAGAGTAATATGATGCTACTTAGCCACTCCAAATGGCCTTTGCTATATCACAAAGTCAGCTGTGGTATAATCTGTATTACTATTTGTGTATAAAAAGAAGATCTGAGGTGCTGTATGGATAAGAAAGGATTTGTAGAAGGAAGTAGACCATCCATATTGAGGATATATCTGTTGCTGATATGAACATACACTACAATTAGATCAGAAAGAAAGATATATCCTAATATGAACCACATCTAGAATACAAATTATGTATGTATATTAGTGATACGGCTTTTTTTTTTTCAAATATTAATACATTAAAATGTTTATCTTGTATTTTGTCGTTCTTTCTAATGCTTAGTAAAAATGGTAAGAAGCTTTTGAAGCAGATGATCTATACCTGTTGCCCTAAAGTCAGTGACTATAAAAGTGGGAGAAAGTTGGAATTTCATTTCCTTTTCAGTGCTGCGTTTTTTAAACAACTAGTTGGCATACAGCAGTATCCAAACCTCTGATCAGACATGTTTCTGGCAATTGGATGAACATCTTATTTGGAAATGAAAGAGGGATTTGGCCCTTTTTCAGAGCAGGGCAGGACTGTGAACCCTGTGATATGCTTAAAATCTTTACAGAGAAGAGTTCTTGCAAATAATGGTAGCATTTTACAGGTCTGAGATCTCCCTGGGAGTCTATGCTTAGCAGGTATTTTGCAGATTAGGTGGTCATGGTTCTGTTCTGCACATTGTGGTAGGAATCCCCTCTGCAATCTCTTTAGATGCAGTGCACCAGCTGCTGCTGACTGTTGCAAGTGACTTATTCCCATGTGCTTCCTCCTCCTGCTGAGATATCTGCCTCCAGTCATGAAAGCAGATTCACTTCTTAGCAGATATATCACATTAACTTCTGTTGCTTGGCTGAGTCATTATATAATGTAATTGTTGGACTTTAATAAATCAGTTTGTTTTTTTCTGTATATTCACCTTTTAATTCAATTCCCAGAAATGCCATCTAGACTAGTGCATTAAAAATATGCATTGAGCCAAAAAACTTAAAGCCACATGGTGTCTTAAATTTACAAAATCAGGAGGTAAACCTATCTATAGCAAAATAATTATACAAGAATAATAGTGTATGATGCAAACTTTAAAAAAGCATGGTGTGATGACACTGTATTGGATCACAGTAAAGCCAAGGTTTGTGTTTGCAGAAATAAATATTATGTAGCTGCACATCTAATATGTGAAAAGTATTTAATTTTAATGTACAGCTATCAAAATTATATATGCTCTTGCAATTTTACATATGCAAAAAGATTTATTAAACTGATTGCTTACAAGACAACTACAGTTGTGGGGTTTTTGTGGTACAAATTATGCCAAATCGCAAACAAGCATTACAGGCCAGAGAGAATAATTCAGTGTGAGAGCTCCCTACTTTGTGAATAAATCAAGGACTTCAGTTCAGATAGTAGAACTATTCAGCCAGGCTCAAAGGAAAGGTGGCACAAGGGATAAATCATGCAATATTCTGCAGTATCTCAGCCTCTCACAAATTTCACGAATGGTAAACATTCAGTACTGCAATTGCCATTCAAAGTAATACTACAGCATTCAATGCCCAAATTGCCACATAAAGTCATGTTTTGCATCATTTACTGCCAAATGCTATTGTTCCCAAATGATGTCTTTCAAGAGACAATGTCTGATATTCTAGAACACGTCTGTCCCTCTGAATAGTAGAGTACAAGCCACAGAATCTCTTGGCTTTGGAAAAATAAGTCCATAAGAATAGGGCAGAACCCTTGGAATTAGCTTCAATGATCAAATTTTAACAAAAATATCCCTATTCAGCCCTCACATTTGCAATTACAACTCAGAACTGCAACTTCCATGTCTGTTAGACTTCAACAGAGCACTTTACAACAGTGATTTTCTGCTAGAAAAAAATAGAACTTCTACAACACCAAGATTTCCTTTGTGATTATATTTCATTTTGTGTTTTTTAAATAAAATATAGAAAATATATTTTTTAAAATGTAAATTATAGATGTGTTTTTCCCTTCTTTTCTTCAAATATAAAGTTTAGGGAGGTCAGTTTCATTGAACACAAAAGCCTGAGAGTAAACTTTAAAAAGAACTTTTACTGCAAATAACAAATCATGTAAAAAAATCAGAATTAGGAGGGTTTACAAATTTCTTGTCAAAATGAACTTAATATTTTAACAGGTTCTTGGTTACATGTGAAAGAAGTTAAAATTCTCCAACAGGACTTGCAATGAGTCAATGCTAATGCTGAACATTCCCAAAACATCCTCCTTAAATGAAACGAGCATTCAGATAAAGGTCTTGTCAATGATTAAGCTAACTTGTTAAAGCACTAGGTAAAGAAAAGTTCAAGGAAGCAAGGACATCAGTTAGGTAATCACATGTTTCGGGTAGATATTTATCCATTCTGTTGTCTTTTGCATTGTTCTATTTTTCATGTCCTGAACAAAATTTTTGGGGGAAGAAATCTCCCAACTCAGTCTCCCCATCCCTCTCCAGTTCCAAGTATCTTGCCTTTTCACCTATGAAATACACTTCATTTCTTTCTTTTTTAGGATCAAAGAGGATAGAGAGAAGGAAACTTGGAGAAACAATTCTGGAGTACAACTATAAAATCAGACATATTGATAAGTCTCATGACCTAATGCAGACCCCTGCTATGAATAATCCTAATACTTCTGAAATTAATTTGTATACAGTATTTTAAGAGACATTTTCAAAATTAGTTTTAACATCTTCTCATTCTTATGCTTTTGTACTATGGATTACGTCTCTGTTTCCTTGACTTTTTATAGACTTAATCTAGAAGGGCTTTAAAGTGTATCCAAAACTTATTTTACTTTGACATATGTTTTTCATGTTTTCCGTGTAATTTCCAATACATTTCCTATTTTTCTGATGAATAGTTTGCCAAAAGCATTCTTGGAATGTATTGTGGGCATTTGGCAGGAATTCATATATATTTTTAAAGAATTGTTATCAGAGATTAGATAGCCATGAAACACAGGTAACTTTTATTATTTAGCATATAAATTTTCCTTGGTTGAAGGTTCATTGCTTGCACATCCCTACTCCAAATGTTTATACAATATCATCTGAAATTATGGTTTCCGTTTACATTCAAGCTGCCAATCAAACACGATTTCACAGACAACAGTAATTAGCTGGGTTACCCAATTAGAAAAGAGAGGAAAATATCTTGTTGGCACTCACAGTAAGTAATACTTGACAGGCAGCTTGAATATAACTTGTACTTTGAAGGATTTTATGTTGGGGAAAAAATATACTGGAGAGATTTTTTTTTTCAGGTTGAAAAGTTAGTAAAAAAGAATTTAAACTTTTCATTGCCACTCTATGCAACCTGATTCATAGATTGCATTCTTAGTTACATTACCATTCTTGTCCTTCTGTGACTTTACAGTAATGGCTAACTCTCTCTATCTTGCAAAAGAACCTTTTTGAAAAAATTAAATTTTATGACTTTTCACACATTATGTAAATATCAAAGTATGATGGTATGAGATTTTGGGACAAGTCTTATTCAAATGAAAAAAAAAAAAAGGACAATTAGTATACTGAAAGAAACTGCATGCACCAGAAATAGTAGTAACTTCTTTCATTTGAAAATTTTTGACATAATAGCAGAGAGGTAATATAACTATTATAAGTAAATTTTCAAGGAACTGGATGTGCACTTACAGCTTTTTCTCTAATCCAAATACCTGCCGAAGATTTTTTTTTTAAGGGTTTTTTTTTGTTTTTGTTTTTGTTTTTTTTAGAAATGCAGCTACATGGATTTTATATATAAGCCATTTGTATGAAATTATTGATTCTCTTGTTGCTTTTAAAGCAATCTTTTTAGCATGGTGGAAAAAACTTTGAAACTATAACCAAAATGCAGGAAAACTATGAGGCTTTTTATGTTTTAAAATGTCATTTTTCTTAACCATTTTGGAGGAATTTGAGAAAGAGCAGCAATTTCTATTTGCACACTGTGTGGGACAAGTGATATTGGGCCATTTATGAGACTTTTTTCTGTACTGTTTTTCAGTTGGAACATCACAAGGGGACATCACTCTCTTGCACACATGATGTAAATCACTGTAAATATTCATAAATATGTGGATGGTCCTAAGGAAAAGTAGTAAGAAGAGTTATTTGTACATATTTGCCATTTTAGCTCTGAGGGCTGCTGAAAAGATCCTCCATACTATCAAGACAGGAGGGTTTATTCACAATAATAATAATAACAATAAACCGTATTTCCTTAGTTAAGCAATATTACAACAAAATATTGATTTCATTTTGAATCAAGCAGTCAAGTAAAATCATGTTCAGAGTACTATCTGGAAAAAAAGAGGGCATTGTATAACTGTTCCTACAGAAGAATGTTATGGAAATCTTCCTCTGAGTCTAATGAATAGGTAGGTACTTTGGGATTGGATATACTCCATGGGGGGCCATTTAAGCATCAGTGGCTTGCTGGAAGATCCACGAAGATGTTGCTCCCTTAATACATTATGTTTACTTGAAATGCTACTTGAGTGTATTCTCTTGTATTTACCCTCCTATTCTCTTTTATCTTGAGGCTCATTGAAATCTAGATGGAACTTAACTGTGTTCTTCATTTTACACACATGAATAATCTTAAAGTATATATAGGTTGCATGGAAGTGAAATCAATTGTGGATAGTGTTTAAACTAGGGACACACTTACCAGAAGATTCCCCAAAAAGCTTAAATGAGTTGACTAAACATGTGAATGTAAACCTCACTTTAAAGTGCTTTTGAGCCCTGTGGAGAAACAAAGTGGTCTTACTGCTGAAAACCTATGAAAGCATTTTGGTTTTCAGTGAGTGTATTCACACAAAACTGTAAAGCACTTTGCATAATATGCTTTACATTCGCACCTTTCAGCTATTTTAGTTTAATTTTCCCAAGTTCCCCAGGTTGACATGCCCCAAATTCATGCATGTCTGTGTAAGGTGTAAGCTTGTTGCTGGTTTTACAAGGCGCTTTGACAAAGCATGAAGAGAGCAAGTCTTGCTTAACAAATTCTTTACAATTCCTATTTTAAAATCAGGTTCAAACCAGGATCCAAACCTAAGCAAGGCACTGATATTTTGATTGCTTACTATTTACTCATTACAAGTGGCTATATCCTTTGACAAGTTTGTCATAATTAGGAGCAAGATTTGAGTCTGTTTCAAAGGAAAAACTACTGTAATGTTTTACTTATTGCCTGGACAATGCACTATTAATTCCAACGGATTCCTTTTGACTTTAAAATGGATTTGCACTGAAGGGCAAACACCACCTCCATATGCATCCAGACTGCATTACAATCTAATCCATCACATTATACTTTTATAGGTGTCTACCATTGCTGGATTGCTAAAACACTCAGCCATAAAAAAAATGTCCCTATGAAAAGCTGGTTTAAATTTCATGCATTTTTACTTACAAAGTGTCTGGTTAGATGAGCATGAGCTTCTGTGAAAGAAATCCTTTTGGAACATGAATATGTAAGAAGCTATGAAAATGACATGAACAGCAGTTTCTCTATTACCTTCTCTGTATTATTTGCTGCCAGGTGAGCTTTAGATTCAAGTAATTTGCAAATATTGTTAAAATTCCTTTCAAAGTTTTTTGGCATTGAACATTAGTAAATAGGAACACCACCTTACTTTTTGATGAAAAAACATGTGCATAGCTGATTTCACAGCTGAAGACAATGATGGCTCAGTGGACAATAAAGCATCAGCTGTGAACTTACTGTATACATGAAAAATTATTCATCCTGGGGTATATTTTCAAAAGCAGTGTGAATGGATGCATACCCACAGCCTCAATTATCCCTTAATGGGATTTCTATGAGTGCCTCCCATTCATGCTTTAGAAAATTGCCCCCTAATTGTCTATCATAAAGTCTGTTTTATTTTCTTATTTATTTGTTTATTTCTTAATGTGAAAATCAACAGCTTATATGTTGAAATAATTCCCAGTGAGAGAAAGTAATCTTGAACTAGGTTTCTCAGCCTTTGCAGCTTATTTTGTAGTATATTTTCCATTTGCTGTAATTAGAATTAAAATCAATAACAAATTAACAAGTAACTGAACAAAAAAAAAAAAACAAAAACCAACAAACCCAAAACTTTTACCATGACAGAGAAAGTATTATGTATAAAAGGACATGATTTTTTTTAAAAATTAAATCATATTTATATAGTGACAGGATTTAAGAAAAAAAAAAACTACATAAAAGGTATCCCTTTACACCATAAATGTGATATAATGTGAAAAAGAGGTATAAAAATAATATATTATAGTTTTAAATGTTGTACTTGTGAAATATCATGCACATATACACATCTCACAATACTAACTGCCCCCAACAAGCCAACAGAAAAGTACACTAAATTCAATATTATTATTTATTCTGGACAAATGGGTATATTGCGAAGTTTCACTGATTTTACTGAAATCAAATGTTTATGCTGGTATTTGTCAATGATAGACAATATTATGATTTTTTTTTTCCTTTTTTATTTTTAATATTCATAGTTTGATAGGGACATTATTTGTTAATAGGATAAAAAAAATGCAAACTCAACACTGCTTCAACATGGCCAATATTCCTAATACTGAGGTCATTCACAGAAAAAGGCAAGCTCTAGTTGCTGAAATGCCTGAGAAAGTCTCAACTTAGGGAGAGTTTACTTTTCTTTTCTTCTGCTAATAGCCTTTTCTTTTTTGCCTCCTCAATAAGGTGAGGGATTTAGATCACAAAGCCAGCTGAGGTCTATGGACATATAGAGATATTTACAGAAAGTTCTTGTGTTGGCACACTGCCCCTATGCTTTCTTTCTTGCCAGCCTCTCAGCTTCAGTGAGTTAACATCACAACTGATATGATAAGAAAGCCCAAGCAGCATAAAAGTGTAGAAGGATTAGCTCTTCGCTCACTCCTGGTTTTGTGATACAGAATTATGGAGGAGACTAGCCAGTGGTTCCATCAATCTTCTCTTCCCCTGTCCCCCAGAGCAGCCAAACCTTGCTCTCCAAGGAGCAGGAAGGCCACGTAATCAAGAATTATGATGTATAAATTCCAAACAACTGAATTACTAAAATAAACTAATGATACAAGCATAATAAGGAGGCAAGGTATCAAAACAGGGTTCATTCACATTACAACCAGTGGTTTACAGGTTCAAAATGCTACATATTCAACCTTTTGGTTTCCAGGTCTCTGTACCATGTCTAAGATCTCAGAGACTCATCAGATGCCTGACATTTTAGCCGTTAGATTTTGGGACTAATTTTTATATTATTCAGGACATTATCACATTTTGACATAGTCGAGACCCTATTCAGTTTGACTGGGCAGAGCAGATTTTTTGCATAGCAATGCAATCCAGACTTCAGATATCTCTTAGACTCCTTTATCAGCTTTTGGGGGAGCTTTATAAAGGTATTTGAGGACAAAATATGTTTGAACTCTTGGAAAAACCAATGGTAAGATATGGGTTGGAAAAACTTAGTCAAAACCACATACTTAAAAGATGCAGAAATATCAGCTGCTTGCTTAAAAACTTTTCTTTTTTTTTCCTAATCTAGCAAAAATGAGGATGAAAGCTTCTTATTTTTACCAAATGGTATTATTTTCCTCAGAGAGATCTAATGATAATGAAATGCTGAGCTCAGCTTACTTGTCTGTCTGCCATCTAATACTAAAAATCTGGAATCTTAAAATAGAAGAGGAATCTGGCATCTTCTAGGCTCATTTCTGCTAGAACACAGCAAGTAGCAAAACTTCCATTTAGCTCATTAGAGTGTGTCTGTGCCCATACTTTGTATTTACTGGCACAAATTTTGTGCAGTTAGAAAAGCAGGTTGGCTTTTTCAGATAGGAAATGAGAAGGATTAAGAGGACTTTCATTTTTATATTGTTCACTATCTTTCACCTTCCCATTCTTTCTCTCCTGCCCCTTACAGCATGTTCAAGCTCCATATTTGCTGCGTAGACTAAATGTTCCTCTCAGTCATCTCCACTCCACTGGTCTGTCTCTGCAATATGATGTGATGTGAGAAACATTCCCTTTCCAGCCAACAGTCACAGTGAGTGCTGATGTGCCAATAAAGTACCTTTTCACAACCACATATTTCACATAAGAACACACAAAGAGGTCTGGAAATTCTGGATTTTATCATATTGGACTTCATTAATATTGTGTGTTGCTTTAATTTGTTGTAGCTGTTGTGGAAGAAATTGCCAGTGCAAATAAGTAGAGAAGGAAAGCAAAGTTTGCAAACAAGAGGGTGTATGTTTTCTTCTGAGATTTCCCCAACACAGATTCATTGTGGCAGAATTTAGCCTAGATTTTTAGTTTGCTTATTTTTTATTTTCTCTGTAAATCCAGAACTAAAACCTGGATTTCTTGATTTTTCTTGAGAAAATGTCTCAATTACTCTTGAGAGTCAATGCTCATTCCAGTTTAACTGAAAACCCCAAATTTGGCTTCACAAAAATTCCATTCTAATCATTGCTAGGTGATCACTTTTCTGCAGGAATCGCCATTGTGCACAATCAAGCATATTGAGGGAAGATGAAAAGAGGCATGTGGAATATGTAAGGTCATGTGTGTGGAAAATAACAGGGAGAAAACCTGTGAAACTTGCTTGTTCTAGGCCACAGAAAATGTAGCAGGGAAAAACCAATGTGCAAACAAACAATCAAAAATTACTTTTGGGTCTGTTTTGAACAAAAGTTATTACACATACAGTGACTGAAGCACCAAAGTGTCTTAAAATGTATATTTTGCCAAATGCTGCAAATTGTTGAAAGATTTTCTGTAACCAAAAAGCCAGTATCCTCCATTGTATATTTGTTTTTCTTCAGATCATATAAAGAGCACAACCTCATGGTAGACTTTTTTTTAAACTGATTTTGAGGGAGCGGCATTAAGAAAGAGTAGACAGCAGGATAACTTTGACATGACTGAGGAGATAACAGGGAAAAAATTTCCCAGCATGGTATATGTGTAGCTTCAAATGTACATCTTGGAGCACATTAAAACGTATAAACTTGTACAGAGCAGAAGGAATTCTGTTCAGCTCAGCCAGCCAAAATACAACAGACTGAACAGGAAAGCACTGAGATTTTTTAGATGCATAATGTTCTTACAAATGGCCCATGCTGTGCTAATAAAACTATTGTGACTGGGAGCTTTTGCAGTGGGAACTGACAGATGAAGCAGAGTTAAGTACTTTTTCAGGCAAGCTACTACAGTAAATCATTAAAGCACACAAACAATCATCCTTCATCAGCCTGCGATTTGTTTTATAGCAATTGCAAATCGAAAACAATGTAAACAAACAAATCGACAACTAATGAACATTCCCCCACAGCTCACTGTAAATAGATCTACAACTTTAGAAGAACACTTTATCCAACACATTGTCAACTCATTGTAAACACATCTACAACTCATAAACAACTCATTACCCAGTATGTTGTCACCTCATTGCAATTAAAGTTGAATGCTAACTGTACTGCATTTCCCTGAACTGAATCAATTCAGAAGCCTGGAAGAAAATGTCTAGATGTATTTGTCCAATAAGTTTCAGGACTTTTACGAATATCTTCTCAATGTAATTGGAGCTTCTCTGGCAGTTTTTAATGTAAAAAATGATCGAAATTGCCTTTTTATTATTCTTGCTCACATCCAGGTTTATTTAGTTAGACTTTCCATTTACATATAACTGTTTCTATGGAAATTTTTAAAATGAGAAAAGAAACCCTTGAAAGGCTGTAAAACTCACAAGTTTCCTTGGAGTTGTTTTGAATGAACTATATTTGGCAGTCTTATTTATTTACTTACTTCCTACACCACTTGAAATTTCTGCCTTCATTTTAAAGCAGGGAAAGCATTAATTTGGGCACGATTGTTTATAACTTGACTTCAACTCCTTTTGAAACGAGATTTGATATTGAAAAATCCATTGAAAAAAAATTGAAAATAACCTTTATGCATGGTAGCCATAAATCTGAAGATCAGTCCTGTGATGATTTGTCAGTTTAAGAGTGAACTTCATGTACATTAGAATGCTGCTTGGGGTACAGTTTATGAGAACTGGAAGTATCTGCTATTTTTTCCATGAACTCTTCTGCTGGGATATATGTATGCACACAAACTGATCCTGCTTTGCAAACAATCTGTAAATCCTCGGGGGCAAAGGCTGTCTTTTTTCTCTATGTTTACGTAGTGATTAGTACAAAATAATCTAAGGCTACAGTACTACAGATATTCTTGAATACCTATAGTAGGCAAATGCATTCACTAATGGATCACTGCATGATTATAATCACATTTTAAGAACAAACTTTTGAGTTTCTCATACACAAGGTTTCTACCAAGCCTCTCAATTTGTTTGAAAATCATTGGTTTTGGTTACATGATGGAGTGTGGTGTTAAGATTAGAGAAAATCTTGCTTGCAGTGCCATTGCAAGGATCACAAACTTAATCTTCTCCATTGTTTCACAAATAAGATTTTTTAAAATGGCTGTTGTTGTTATCTTCTATGTTAGATGGCTCAAGATCTCTCTTTTATATATTTTGGTCTCATGTGTCACCTTGGCATCCAAATAGCTTGCAATATATAAATTATTTGGCGAGTGTAGAATTCCAGAAATAAATTAAACTGTGGAAAGTAGAAATGACTCTCCATGTACAGAATCTGGTATTTCTCACAGTCCTTTCTTCAGTGTCTTTTTAGACAGTATGAGAAGCTTCAGTCACTTTTGGAGCTGTGCCCAACCCATAGCTTTCTGGCTTAAGGAAAACCATCAACAGTTGCAATAGCTACTAATAGCATCTTCTTAAAGTGAGCCATGCAACCATCTTGCAGTTTTTAATGTTGAGGTTTCCTTCTTGAAATGTCACTTGTCTCTGACAATACATTTAAGTAATGGACTCTCAAAAGTCCTCGCTTCTGGGGAAAGAGGTCAGCTAGGGTAATAAAGCTGTTGAAGCACTTTATAAGTTCAAATTTCGACCAGCTCCATCCCATCTTTTCTTAGCAGGCAAGTATTCTGATGTGATAGATCTATGGTGAAAGAAAAAATCAGTAGTTAATAATTATGTTTGTACAGCTGTCACTGATTAGAAAGTACAGTCTTTCTAAAATTAAAAAAGTATAAAAGGACTTAAAGTTTGATTGTTTCACTTGTGCCCAATTGAGATAGGAATGAATGCAATAGCTGAAGTAAAATTTCATGAATTTAATGATAATTTGGGATGGTCAAAGGATGATTTATTATCTATATATTACAGATATGAACTAATTTTTGAGCAAAGTGAGTCTGTTCAGGAATTACCAGGATAGCACTGAGAACTGAAAAGATTTTCTTGTCACTTTTTCACTTTTTTGCCCAATCAGATGTGAACTATGCAAATGTAAACATGTAACTTTTTCTTCCTAATTAGGCTTAATGTAGGTCTTTTGAACTCTGAAAGTTAGTTATTAAATAGAAATAGTCAAGCCAATAAAATATGCAACACTGAAAGATTTAAAAAAAAAAAAAAAAGAAAAAGAAAGACAAAGTATTCAATAAATACTTCCACTTCGATTTGGAAAGATATGTTGTGTCATAGTGGTATCTCATTAAGCTATTTCCTATAGTTTTAGACTACAGTTTTCTGGCAAGATAGAAAGAAATGGAAACTTGCTTTTGCAGTGAAAAAATGTATGCAACACACTATTTTTTAATCAAGTATGCCATGAAACATTGAAACAGCTTATCTAAGGATATGATCTTGTCTCCAAGACATAAGCCCAAGAGTAGTGTTACATTTCTGTTTAAAACTTATAATTGAACTCAATCAACAATTACAGTCTGGATGAGGGAATTTCATAATTGTTTGTCAAAGGAGATAAGGCCAGATTTTCACAGTGGTTAATTCTGACCCTGATTGATAGTAGGTCATATTACATTTAGAAAACACCAAGAAACTTAGAGTTGAATATATATGAAAGTTTAATATATATATATGTATGTATAAAAGGTAGAGTTTTTTTTTTTTACTCAGGTTACATTGAATCAAGAAACAAATCTTTGCAAATCAAGAGTTTTTTCTACCAGATATCATTTACACACTATAACATTCATTCGTATGTTTACTTATGTGTAAGTTTTCCCAGTTGGTTGTAGGTATTCTGTGCAATTCAATATCATTCTCACCAAAATATCATAACCTATCCTCTGGGTTATACATTCTAAAGTATCCTGATGAAAGAGAGAAAAGAAACTAAAATTATAATTTGTCTTTCTAAATGCAAAAGATTTAAGACAACTGGGGGAGTGAACTTTGTATTCTTCTCAGAAACTTTACTGTTTTTTCATGACTCCGTTATTTTCTTCACTCAGTAGGGCAGAGCAACTCACTGGAAGGAAGGAAATTAATCACTTATTTCTGTGGTTTTACTCTGTCAGTTCTATAAACTGTGAAAAAAAAAAAAGTATGTTTTTTAAGATTGCTTGTGAACAGTTTAGTAAAATTAAGCAAAACATTATTGAACCTCCAAAATATTTATATGCCTTCATAAAATCCACAGCAATGGGAAGGTTTTGATCCAGTCCCTAAAATTTACAAAAGTTTTGCTACTACTCTAAAAGCCTCTTTCTTGTTTAAAATTGTTTTAATGTTTTGAACCAATTACAATGCTTTTCATTAGAGTTCCTATTTTAAGCATAAGCTTTTTTTCAAACATTTTAATAAAAATAGTTCTTGGATTGAAACCTGGCTCTTTCACACGTTCTGTTGTATCTATTAAGTGTAATTGTATTTCTTTTTTCTTAGAACACAGAAGGTCTTAAGCAAACCCAAAACCTTTAGGATAAGTGATCTCTATTTTCCTTAACATGTTTCCAAATTTTCTTTGTTGTGTTGCACAAAATATTTACATCCGTGTCCTCTGTAGACTTCATACCACCAGAGACACCGATTTATTCTGAATATGGTGTCTAAATTCTACTCTGAAGTCTTATAATTCAAAGATTGTACCAGTATTTAGCAGATAGATACTCTATTTTTTCAATTCACTTATGTGAATTGGAAGAAAAATGTGTATTTGTATTTTTCTATTATTTAAAGGATTTAACAGTTTAAAGTCACTAATATGTTGTATAGAAAAAAAACCATTGTGACACTTTCATAAAGAACTAAGCTTATGCAGGATTGTGTCAACAGATACAGAGCTGTTGAAGATAAAATAGATCACCAGTACTAACAGTGAATATTTTACTGAAGTGGATTCTCAGTGATGCATGTGATGCTGTGCAGCTTTTATGTCAAGGTGGAATACCTTCCTAAAAAATTTCAAAAGAAATGTTAGATTTAATGCAGAAATTACTGCATGTCATATGAGAGAGACTGTTTTAGATGAGAAATTACAGCAGAAGATCAAAATGTGCCTTTTGATTAAAATCTTTGAGAATAAGCAATTTTCAGTTTCCCATAAATCAGCAACAATACTGAATGCTATTGACCAAGAAGGCAGTACAAGACAGTTTAAATATTCCCTAGTCAGCCAGCTGCACTCAGCTTCTTCAGGATCTTGTACAGATACTGCAGATGGGCTCTTTATTGAAAGGTGTAGGGAAAAGATAGGTAACAACAATTACTATGTAACATCAGAATTCAAATTTGCTACCTGCAAAAAAAAAATCAGCCCTGAAAATCATCTTTGTTCCAGCTCCAATAGACTTAACTCCCTGTGTGTTGTATATATATATTGACATTGTGAATTGTCTTTATTTCCATCTGAAGTAAATGCTGAGGAAGGAAAATAAGACCTCCTTAGGAGCAGAGAATGTTGTCTCCTACTAGTCTGTATCTGCTCTGTCTTACAATAATAGCTGGTGTTGTAAGAGAAGATACAGTGTATAGAAAAATGTACTACATATATGGGTTCACATTTGTAGTTTATCAACCATTTTGATCCAACTTGGATGTCACAGTTCGGGCCCTGCCGTTGAAAAGTCACTACTGCAGAACTGCCTGTGGATAGCAAATAAAAGCAATCCCGCTGTGTTGGACACATTTTTATCATTCCTGCCAGTGAAAGGGAATAGATGACAGAGCTGCAAAGGCTGTTTAGCCACTTCAAATGAGAGAAAGCTAAGCAGGATATTCCATTACTTATCACCTCAGTTTCCTAGGAAATGTTTACTTCCTTCTTTCTTGTAAAAATTTCAATATTTTCCCTCCCTTCATGATTTTTGAAGCTCAAATTACCTGTGCCTGCCTTCTTGACCTTCAATAACTTGTACAATGCATGTGGGGAGCTGTTGCCTCAGCTCAATGGTCATGACTCTGGAAATCTTCAATAGTGAATTGCTTTTGTTTACACAGGATATTATGGGCAGAAGGTGAAGTCTGCTGTCCTCGTTAGAGTTCTAAGAAGAACTTCAATATCAATATCATATGTTCAATATCATATGATATGTTCAATGTTCAATATCTACATCATCTAAATCTTTTCCTTACCAAAGACTGAGAAAAAGAGTTAGTTAGACTTCTGAACATTAAAAGATAATTCTGAAAAGAAATCCTGTTTCATTATACTGCAAAGGTATGAACTTGTTCAAAAAGGTGTTGACCACCAAAAAGTCTAGATTCATTCTGGTGGGAGTACCTTACTCTGAGAGGCAGAGAAAGAAAAAATCCTGACCAGTTTCAAAAAATACTTTCATATTTCCCTCAAATGAGTCTGAAACAACACCACAGAATCCAGTCCTCCCAAAACACAGAGATTTGGAATCCAAACGTGGCTTCAAATTTCCATTATGGTGTCCAGTAGGAAATACATTCTTCAGTGTCATCAATGTCTGATTGTATCATAATATAAATCTCAGGTTAGTATCATCTTCCTTGTCTGAATTGTCTGTGACTTGGATATCTCTCCTTTTCAGAATTTTCTGTCATGTCAGTATTTTGTATGTCAAATAGACCATGAGCATTGCAACAAATTCCAAATAATTTTGGGGTGAGCTTCACAACACTTAAAACAAAAGAGGATTTCACCCCTCTTCTTGTATGCTTCAGACAAAGATGGTCTTGGCGTGGGTGGGAGAAGGACAGTGGTCATGAGCACGTATTATTTGCAGCCAGTTAACATGTAATTAAGCATATAGATAAGGATTAGATAAGCATAAACATGTATATAAGGATTCCATTCATTGGGATGAACAAGGTGTTTGAACCACTTACATGGTCAGAACCAGTGCTGTGGTATGTGATCCCATAGCCAACAAAATAGGGCTGCCTCAGTAAAACTAGGGATGTTAAATGAGAGATGCATCCATGGTGTTACCAAGCAATGGAGAATCCAAGAACAGACCAGTGACTAGAGAAGAACACAAGAGGAAGCTAATAAAAAATGCAGGGATAATTTAGGCTTTCTCGCAAGCAGGAAACCTTGAAAATTGCATTGCTTCTAATATTGAAGAAGGATTCATTCCAGGGTTCCAGATACCGTGGAACTGCAGGCTCTGCATGTAAAGTGTTAGTCATACTATCACACTATCCTTTAAAAAAAAATTGCCTATCTCTTCTAGTTTTATGTTGTGTTTATTTTTGTTTTGCTTTTTCCTGCCAAGAACTTGGTTTTGCTGTCTATCTGTTATTATAATCTCATATTTATCCTTGAAGATACGTGACTTCTATTTCATCAATTTTTATTACAAATACGTATAACATCTGCCAGAAGGCTGTGAGGTATCTTTCAGGTAGACTTTGTTTTACTTTTACCATTTTACCTGCAATTTCTTCTTGAGCATATATTTGGCATTGTTCCCTACTTTAGCCTCTTCAAAATTCTTACCTTCATTCATCACTGGTATAATAACAGCTAAGAATCTAGTCATTTCCCATAGGAGATTGTTTGGATTTCTATATTTTGTAAGCAATGCCCTGGGATAAGTATTTGTGTTATCTCTGTTTAAAGCTGAAATAAATAAATGCAGTGTATATAAGTGCATTGGTTTGAACAAAAGATACATAGTCCAACTCATATCTATTATCTATCTATCTATCTATCTATCTATCTATCTATCTATCTATCTATCTATCTATCTATCTATCTAATCTATATCTATCTATCGATATCTAATCTATATCTATCTAATCTATATAGATATATCCCCTAAAAAGCTACTTGAGCCTTCCATCTATTGATGGCTTGCCAAATATTTGGCCTTTCAAACATTCTGAGTGAAATCCTGACCCATTAAAACCAATGGCTTAATTCCCAGAATCAGAAATTCACGTTTGCTTTATTTTATTTCACAGTAAGAGGTTTTAAGCAATCTAAATTATGTAATAACATTGACTTTGTGGCATCAGTATTGCATTCCTTATTAGGATATATGCTTTATTTGCTTGCTACAGTAAGTGGAATTTAGTCCTGTTTTATATAGCTGGCGTAATTTAGGTACTGTGATCTGCCTTTTTTTTTCAGGTTTGTAGCAACTGTGATAGAGATACAGGTCAACAGATTAGAAGAAAACATTCAAGGGACAAAATTATCAAAATTATCCAAATGCCTAAACTCCTCTCAGGGCAGCTGGAAGAAAGAGAGTAGGTGCAGGGAACAGGATTATTTAACACTGATAATTTTATTTCTTTGTGAATAGCTCTACAATAACAAGACATCACCGAAAAGGTATCTCCAATAAATTTTAACTGAGATCTGAGGTGAAATAACAAAAGGTGCATACAGTGCTTGTATTCTCTGATTTCTGTGTTATCTCCTCATATGAATTGCATATGTATGATAGTGTTCCTTCTTCCTCCTGTCTGAAGCCTCAACATAAAAAAATATGATAAACATTGTACTTTGAAATTTTGTTCAGGCAACTGAAACAAAACGCAGAAAATTGCAGTATTATGTGTAATAACTAAACCTCTTGTTATATGCTGCTGTATTAAATATAAAACATTTTCATTTCCTTTGTATAGGAAATTCAATAGGACCTGAAAAAGGGGTCAACCAAGTACTGTGACTCCCACTATAAAATGTGAGTGGTGCTAATATTCCTTTTTCAACTCTCATGTGACTGCAAGGAACCAAACATATAAAATATAGCTTTCATAAAACTGAAGGTTTGGTGGAGAATTAGCATGAGAGTTGTACAGGCGACTTGCAAACGGAAGGCTGGCCAAGAGCTTAGATTTATGCTATGAAATTTAAATGGTTTTCTCCTGAGGTTTTCTTGAAAATATCACTGCATGTGGTCATGTTGGTTTACTGGCATATTTTCCTGAGATTGTTTTCAAAGTGAAGGAGGGAGGAGGAGGAGAAAGAAGCCTATTCCTTTAAGAGACACGTTACTATCAGGACATTAGGAAAGCATATAAAAATGCATATTATAAACAGTACAAATGGGAATTTTAAGCTGTCAGGAATATCCAAATTTTAACTAAGGAATAGTTAGGAAAATACAGGAAATACAGGGTTGAAAATTTTATTTTTATTTTCAATTGAGTGTTTATAGTGTGACATATTTTACCTCTGGAGATTTCAGGTGTTACACACTAACACTAGAAAATTCTCAGGATGAAAATTCCACTTCAAATGTAAGTTTACAGATATTTTTCTTACCCACCTGATTAAGTCTGAGATTCAGGCTTAATTCAGACACCTATATTTTGGTAGTCAAACTACATTATTCCTGGTATACCTAGTACAATTTTAGTAACTCAGAAACAAGAGATCACAGACTGAAATTAAGAAGGAAGCTTATAAGCAATATAAGCCTATAAGCAATTCAAGCAGAATTTAATTACACAAAGGGTAGCTGAATTATGGAACACATTGCTGAAGGCAGCAATAGATGCAAGAATTATAAATCAGTTCAAGAAAGAGCTCAGAGAAAGGAAATCAAAAAGTAAAACAAATCAGCCCTTTTAAAAACATCCCAGGGTTAAATGGGCAGGCCACAGTGGACTCGATAGTCAAGCACTTTTCCTTTAAATGTTCCTGTGTTTCCTAAGGAAGAAACTAAATAGTCCCTCCATTGATTTCCATAATGGCTGTAGTTCAGTACCAGCAATACATGAGTGTGTCTTTTGTGTGTATCCTGTGCTTACAGGATTTTGTTGCAGTTCCTTTTATTTCAAACTTCATTTACACTTGCACTGTTTTACATGACTCTGGCAGTATAAAGCAGCCATGAAGTAAGTGTAAATATGATTTATGTTCCCTTTACACTAGCAAAGTGATGTATAGTGTCCTTAGGGAATGGGAGAATCATGTCCAGTGCATGTGAAACAGACACATAAACTCTGCTTAATATTATTTAACAAGCACATTTCTATTTAATGCTTTTTTTATATCATTTTAAGACTCATATTAATTTATTCTCCTTAAAGTATACTGACAGAATTGAATTCAGCATTCTCAGTGTATTAATATTTCATTAATCCTATGTATATATCAAAAATGATGGCTTATACCTACATGTCTAAACAAGTCATTATCAATAGATCTCTGTTAATTTTTCTCATCTTTAATAATTATATTTTTAAGAATACTAAACTCAGAAAGAGGTAAGTGAAGTAATGATTACACAGGATGATTACAGAGGTACCATTTTGATATCAAAACAAGCATTTCAAGGATGATTACTGCATAATTGATCAAGTACCCCACCAAATCTTTCATATGATTGTGGTGGTGATCTTAAAGGTTGATTAGACAGAAAAAATAAACCTGTGCCTTATATGTGAGAAAAATAACAAAATACTCTTCTGGAAAACTTGTGTTTGCCTGATATGAACACACATTTGCAATAATTTCACAGAAAAAATAGTGAAAAATTAGGTGCCTGTATTTTTCTGCAGGTATATTTACACTTGCCTGAATGCTGTCTGTGGCAGCCATTGTGGCTGAAGCCAATATTAATTGATGCTCTGGGCCTTAGTAACATGTATTGTTTCGTTGTTTGAATGTCAACATGGAAAGAAACCTTTGTGAGTTGTTGCAGTGATACTGCCTCATATCCCATTTTATTTGCATTACACTCCAAAGGAATCAGGTGCTTGAAAATGAAAATGTAAGCTTTTTTTTTTTTTTTTTCTCAATAATTTAAAATTTCTTCCATAAAGATTTAAGATGCTGGCACTACAATGACTGGAATATCCATTCCGTGCTTTGTAACCTTGTGTTGCATGTTTGGGATGTTATTATCATCAATACTGATCTTTGTAGTTTCTGTGGTATTCAGAAACTGGATGTGCAGTGACACAGAAATCCAGGCTTTTAATTCTATCCATATGCAGAATATGTCCCTACATATGTTTGCAGTGTTACTGAAAACACAGAAGGAAAAAAACAGCTTTAAGACCAGTTCTTTAGAAATGGAGTGCATTGTTCTAGAAAGTATCAAGCTATAGAAGTCAAATTTAGTTGTCCTGTTTTATTTAGTTTGAAAGCTATTTATTAATATTTGATATTTAGTTTTAATTTCATTGTAATGAGAAAACATCAGAATCCGAGGTTTGGGGTTTTTTCAGTTTTTGTTTTTGTTTTTGTTTTTTTTTTTAATTTGATTGAGGGTTTTTTTTATGCTTATGGCAGTTATTGAATCCAAAATGGGAATTATTTGATTAAAAAGAACAATAATTTACATTAAAGTTAGAATGGAAGACCAGATTTAGAGTGGATGTTCATGGTGGCCGTATTTTGCTTTATGCATATGAATGGGGTTTATTCACAGCAAAAAAAAAAAGAGATAAAGGACTAAGAAAAACCCAGAAGAATAAATAAAAGTGAAGAAACTGCTGATGCAGTCATACTTGAGGAATAGCATTACTTTTAGATTTATGCATGGGAGAAAGAAATCTATATGAGTTCCTGTCTATACCTTTCCTCCCAGCACTTATGTTAAAAAACAAAACAAAACAAAACAAAACAAACAAAAAAACAACCAAACAAATGTAATTGCTTTAACATTATTTTACAGAAACACTTTTTCATTCTCTCCTATTGATTTACACCTTCTCACTTTCCTCACCCTTGTCAAAATTTCATGCATGCCTCCTAAGCATAGGAACAGAAATCAGCATTGTCTTGTTTTGACTGCCATTGCTTGAGATCTTAAACGGTCCCTCAGCTCTTTTGTCAATATTTATTGATGGGATCCACAGGCACTCTGACTGATCCCACTCTTGAGGGGCATAATCCAATGGCAAGCAGAGAAAGGAGGGAAAGGGGGCCTGCTCCAGGCAAGAACTGGTCAGGAAATATCAGAAAGCTCGGGAGCCATTGACAAGATGTCAAACATTTCAAATCCTTGATTGTTTCTCTGGCTAATGCCATGCTAAACAGAACCATTAACCTACCCCTAAAGCAGAAGCAGATACATATATGCACAACACATACATGTACCCCCATCTACATGCACACACAAATGGTCTGCAGGGAAATTAAGCAATGCCAATGAAACCATGTACAGAGAAAGTTCTTGGATAAATTAACAGCAATTACATTACATGACATGCCGCAAGATGGATGAGGAAAACTTGGCTGGTATTATGTTCTGTTTTCAAATTGCAATTTATTTGAGGGTTTTAATGGATGCCTTATTAAAACATCTCAGCATTGGTCAGGTTTCAGCGTATGTCAGAGTAGTCCATGATTGATGACACCCTCTGCTGCTTCCCTTGCACATTTGCAGGGAATTTAAGCAAAGAGGGAATGAACAGAGCCTCAGATTCGTATTGATCGTGTGAAGGTGCACTGCCTGAGAGCACAGTCTAATAACATTCTCTTAGCTGAACTGCCTCACATGAAGGCATTTATTACAAGAACTAAAATGTTATATTGCTTAGGATAAAAGAACATTGTACAAACAAAAGAGTAAGCAATGAACAGGAGAGAGAAGGAGACAAAAAGAGAAAGCAAGAAAGAAATACAAATTAGTAACTTTAAGCAATGAAGTGCTATTATCTCCTAAGATCACATTTCATACAGCCAAAAAAATGATGAATTTAACTGTTTTCCATCTGTAGATATAAGAGAATCTTCTGAGGAAAAACTGGAGACAGCAATTCCGTTTTTTTTTTTTCTTTAAAATCCATCTCATTTAGATGAGATCCTGTAATTACATTGGTAGCAATGAGGGTGGAGGTCAGAGCTAAACACAATTAGGATTTCGAACATCAAAATGGATAGTTTGACATTAATCATTTGACCATCCAATGTCTTTCTTCATCACTTTAAGTACTATATACTGTAGTTAATCGATCTGACCGTCACCCATTTGATAAGCGAAAAGCACTTGTACCTAACCGGTGTAAATCTTAAAGAATCCCATACGCTTTTAGAGAGCAGCTTTGTGATGGAAGATAGATAATTTGGATTAGATCTTCAAGATATAAGAAACATTTCCTCTTGTGCTTTGAGATTTGTAAACTGCCTGATTAAAAAAGAGAAAATTTCTATGATCTTGAACTGCAAATGTAGTGTTGGCTTTTACCTCCCAAAACACTCCTTTAAGGAAATCCACATAAGTACTTCATCACATCAGCAATGTTTGGTTAACTGATACTTTTTTGTTGTTGTTGTAAATGGAGTCAAGCTGAAGGTAAAATGAGATAATCAACTACAGATGTGGTAGAGTAGAAATACCCTTGCCCCTAGGTACCTCAAAAGCACAATACTGATTACAAATAAAAATTCAGGTTGGACATTAGAGTCCAATTCTTTCAGATGCTGAGCACTTGTCAGTATGGCTGCTATAGCTGTGCCCCATTCACTTTGACTTTCTCTTGTCCTGCAGAAAACACACAGGAAGCACTCAGTATCATCCATGATCAGATCTCCAAAACACTCCCCAAATATCTGTGCTTGGGGCTTGGTTAAATACTGTCTCATTTCTCTCATCACTGCCTCTGGCTGGTTGCAACTCTGATGCCATTCCAGTCTCAATTCCAGATCTAAAAGATTATTTGTTTGACCTGCCTTGCTCATCATTATGTGAGCTGCTAATTTTATTATTCTGTTAGCACCCTGGGCTGCACGGTATAAAGCGGGACTATAAAAGTGTAGTTTGATTATATTGGAATCATTCAGCATCACAGGCTCAGCAAACAAAACGCAGCACTCCCACCCACACTACTATGATAGCAAAGAAGAGGCAGTAAAGAAGAGGGGGAAGGGAGGATAAAAGCTGCAAGAAGCATAAATGGGAATAAAACAGCCAGTGCAGTTAAGGAACTCCACAAGTTCTCTCAAGTTAGAGTTGGACAAATTTCTTATGAGCCTTTCTGAGTTATCCTGTGGGCAAAATGTTTTTTAAAAAAAGTAATGTCACTAATCATTCTTAAAAAATCAGAAATATGTAAAACTTTTGCTGTCTAGAAACAAGGTAAGAAATCTCTAAGTTTCTAGTTCTCAGAATTAACATAAAAAGGTGACTGGGATAACTTAGAAACTTTGGTCAGAGCATCAGGTCTTGGTCTGAATTTACAGAACTCACTGTGTTTTTACTATTTTCTATCCAATGTTCTTTCTACCGTAGCTTCACTACCTTTTTTCCCATCTGTTTTTCAAACATCTCCAATTGGATGTTCATCTTAAACTATTAAATCACAGCTTACTTTTGTAAATTTATTTTAAATATATACAGGGTCTTCTAACATTTTCTACATTAAGCTTTAGTTCATCATACTGACTTCAGAAGAATTACTAGATTCTCCTGCTTTTGTGTATGAGCTTTTTGTTTTTTCTTCACCATTGTCTTTTACTTTCTAGGTAGCTAATACAGCTGATCATCTACATGAAGAGAAAAAAAGTTGAGTTTTTTTTTTTGTTTTTGTTTTTGTTTTTGTTTTTGTTTGTTTTTGTTTTTACATTTGTAGTCCATGTTATTCTTGGTACTGCAGATCTCATGTTTATTTCATCTTTGGAGAAGCACTAAAATGGCTGCTTCATGTTGCCTCATGTTTCACTTTATAGCATGAGAAAAATGGTTTCTAAATAAGCAGATTTCATATACTTCAGCCACAACCCTTACCCTTGTGATTAGCTTCCTGTGACCATTTCAGATCAGTACACATATCACCTGAAAAGTTATGTATAGGTAACCTAGATAAATCATAAATCTGATTGTGACCCTCAAAACAATTCCATATTGAGAACCATGGTTTTAAAATATTTTCTATCTAACATAATTCAATTTCAACTCTATTTATGTAGATGAAAGATAGTAGATATTGAATGTTAATAAACATTGACTTTCTCATTAATAAGAATTGAAAATCTCATACTGAGTGTACCATAGAAGATGCAACTCCAATAATTTAATTTCTTGCAAATCACATTGTTCTCAGCTTCCTGATTAAAAGCAGTAACCATGTCTATTATAGCTGAGATAAATAAACAGATATTTTCTGGCAGTTTAGTGCACAAATGCAACCTCCTAACCCTCACCATCAAAAGGTCAAAAGCTGCAAAACCTAGTCCATTAACCTCTGTAAATGGTTGTGATATTAAAAACTGACTCTCAATATCCAAGGGTCATGATCTAGTGTAATAACCATCAGCAATAAAGAATTATGACTACAGTACATTATCCATCTATAAAATGGCCATTTATGACACCAGCACATTGGCTCTCTGTAACAGGAATGAACCACCCCTTTCTAAGAATTATTGTACACTTTCAATTATGGGATTATCATATAAACTGTGAAAACTTATTTAGCTTTAAAACAGAGCACAGAACTACTTTCTGTATATTTAGCAAAAGAGAAGAAAACCCCATGGGCTAACGCAGCTCAGTAGAAAACAACAGTTTAAAAATGGTTTTTCTCAGCCTGCATTCTGTACTGCAATGCAGAAATTTCAGATTTAATCACCTCATTAACAGAGAACCATGGATAGGTAGAAGACTATCAAGATGCATAGGGGATCTTTCAAAAAAAAAGGGTCAACTACTTTGTTCTTGCAGGAATCTTTTCTGCTGCAGCTGTCCAAGAAAAGCAACGTGTTTGAGAAAGTTGCTGAGGAAAAAAAACCAAAGGACACAATAATAGCTAAAGGAAGTGACTCTGAAAAGAAATAGTATGAAGCATACAGCAGCCACAGTTTTAGTGGTGTAAATATCTCTTTAATTATAAAAAGTCTATTTTCAGTGAAAGAAATGACAATTTAAGAAATATGTTAAATAAATGCAAAACAATTTGTGTATTTTTTAGAACACTGAAAATGACTGTCAGAATGGGTCAAAAGAAATATCTTTATTATATGATGTGTATATATATACAAATATATACAGATGAATAGAAGACTTTTTTCATTTGCACGATATCTGTTTAAATTGCTCAGATGTCTTATCAGAAGAAACTAAGTTATTTATCAGTCACCAAAACTTTGATGATACATTAGTTTGGAAGACCTGCAAAAATCTAACCCACTCTCCCTTTTAGAGAGCAGCTGGTCTTACTAATTAAAATGGAAAAACTTCATCTATCTTCATTTGCAGAGAAGTCACGTAGAGAAAGACAGAACTTGAGTACCCTATTGTAGTTTCACAGGATATCTGAAAGGGCCAGAGAGAAAGGAGAAAATATCCATTATTTTAATTTTGACAACATATATAGAGAGGCCTTTTATTTGTAATTAGATGTGAGAGGTTATCAAAGCTAAAAGCAAGTAACATACTAATTTTGTTTACTCTTCCTTTTTCCTTTATATTTAATGAATAATTTACCCAACCGTGGAGTCAACAGCTCCCTCTCAGGAATGGAATTAACTACACCTATATTGTCTTGCTATTTTGTTCCAGTCACTGAAAAATAAGAAAACACTAGGACATGAAAATATCATGCAGATTTGAAAAGCGTCTATATTCATTTAAGTTTTTGCTAGAGAAAGTATTTGTTTTGTCTGTAAGAATAATAAAATCTCTGCTCACATAATACTTATGTGTTCTTTCCTGCCTCTGTTCTATCAATGAACTTTTTAATTGTTTTCTCCATCTATGAAACAGAAGAAAACATCTAGAACCAAGCAGGTCTATTTACCTACTGCAGTATGACTAGATTCAAAGTGGCACCAGGACCCAGAAGTAAAGCATATACTCATAAAGGGGTTAAGATGAAAATTATCTACAACGCTGAGTCTTCTGGAGAACCTAATTGGCCAGTGTTGCCTGTAAAGAGCAGAAAAGTGGTAAGAGAGGGTGCCTGAGCAGTACTCTAGAGATACTAAGGCACTTTTGAACAAGAGATCAAAAGTAGGCTATATTTTATCTTATAGTCTTCCTCTTATGAAAACTTTGTGCAAATAGAATTTCATGAACAACAGCTACTTTTGCTTCTTCCAGATGTCTCCCCAGCATAGACCCTGAAGGAAGAGGTCACTGGAACATGCATCCTCATGGCGGTGGAAGCAAGTTCATCTTCTGTTCTCCAGTCCTTTGTGTTGAAAGGGAAAGAATAGAGCATGGAGTGTGTAGAGTTCAAATTGTGGTCACAAAGAAATGATTTTATTAATGAGATTCAACACTAGGCATTTTACCAGCTGAACACCTCATTTTCAATGGGCTTAACAGCTGGCAAGCTCTGGAGTGTGCTTTAGAGCATCCTTTCCCTTCTCCCTGTGCAACAGCTTCCTGCCAGGCTGGCCCAGCCTATGGTCAGTGTGCCAGATCTCCTTCATTAAGGGATGCTAAAACACCACATGTCAGAATCTGCCTTCTACTACTGTGGTTAATAAAAGCCTTAAAGCATAACTTTTTCTCAGATATTGCCTGAGATGTTGTTCCCAGAGATAGGCTTATTTTCATTGTAGTATCTCTTCAGCTTTTGCCCTAATTCAAGTGCAGTATTAAGTAACCTAGATGTATGTAATGACGTATATGCACAGGGTGCACAAATGAACCTCATTTGTGTTTCATCTACATTTCATATGCAGGGTGACTTTGAAACTTTAGTACAATTCAAATGCGTTTTTCTGTCAAACCTATGCTTATTTTCCTGTCAAATCTATGCTTATTTTCCCTGCTTCATGCCTTTTTGTCACTCCTTGTTTTCTTAGTACTACTGAAACATGGGGAAGGAAATCTCTTTTATTCTAAAGAAACAGGGCCTAAAATAATGTAAACAATATCTATAAATTTTTAAACTGTAAAAGACACATTTTCCTTGAATACTTTTCTGTCACATAATTGCAAATTTGCAAAGTCTTGATGAATGTACACATTACAGTTTTTTTTCATTGGTTTTTACCAATTTTATAGGCAAGAAGGAATACAAAGACCTTTGCATGATCTGCCTAAAGTACCACATGTTCAGTTGTTTAAGTTGTGTGAGTTTATTAAGTTTCTTATTGATGATAAATTGTATGGCTCCATAAGAGAGACTGTCCTTATTCTGATGGAAGAGTTTGAGCAATGACTGGCAATACTATAAGTCAGTTAAGTTATTACTCTAGTCCTGGTATAAACAGATCCCAACATTGTTGTGTCAGTGGATATTTAGGGTTTGTATTTTCAAAATAGAGTAGTTTTAGTGATTTTTATCAATAAAAGTACATTCCAGTGACAAATTTGATTGCATCTATTGTGCACATGAAACTTTTTACAAGCATAAATGAGTTCATAGTTTTAGTACTCTCAAAATATTTTTAGGAAAAGCTTCCTGAGTTTATTAAATTCTTTAAATATGTCACATCATGAGCAGCTAGCACACCTGAATTGTCATTTGAGTTATTTACTGAAAAGGCAGATACTTCTCTCCGTCCAGTTCATTTGCATCATATTATTCTGTACAAACATTGCTCTCAGCAGTAAGTTATTCAGGACGTATCTTAACCTTTTCATCTCTTTCTTTATTTTACTTGAAAACAGATTATTTTTATAATAGTACTGCAAATTAGGAAGAGTAAACCTTTAAACATCACTGAAGAAATGGAGGCAGATTAGAACATCACCACGAACACACACACATTTAGTAGTTAGCTGAAATATGATTTGACAGGTAGAGCAACCACAACTGGCAAATGATTTATTGAGTATATATTACTGCATAATGGACCTTCAGCTAGTTATAATAATTATAATAACCAGATATATTCCATGCCACAATCAGTCAAGAAAGCTCTTCAGATTATCTCCCAAAAAACCAAGGTTAGCCAATTCTTCCAGGGGGCACAGTTTCCCAAGACTGATTTGCCGTGGTGCAAGCACCAGAGCTGATTGCACTAAGGGGTTAAATATGGGCCTTTGAGCTGCACAAATCCACATGTTTTAAACAAAATGCCAAATTTCAAATTATCTCTATGAAGTTATTTTCCCAATTGCTGAGAATGTTTATTTTCAGTAGCACATTTCAGATCACATTTAGAAAATAAATTACAATTATTTCCACTGTAGAAATTTAAGTGCATTAAAAGAGCCCAAATATTCAAGTATGAAATGCAACTGAACAGCAAAAATAATATGATCCCTCAATTCCAAAAAATGCATACACATCAGCAAAGCAATTATTGGAATTATAAATCCATTATATATTGTTAATGTTGGTTATTAATAATTTAGGCTCTAATTTGGCAAGAATCAAGCTTCACTGGCATTTCTTAAGCTGTTTTCTCTATTTGGGATGTTTTGTTAGTTCTTTATAAAGCCAAATGCAGAATATTGGTTTTGCAAATGTAAGAAAAAGGTTGCGATATCAGTGTTATAAAGTAAGCAAGGTATGCTTTGCTCAAATCATATGCTCTGTCTGTATTTTAATCTGCTTTTAATGTAGAAATAATAATGATAAGCAAAAATGGTACCAAAGATATATTCTTGTAAAGTATCTTACAGTAATATGTAAATAAAAGATTATGAAGTGGTTTTTTATTAGTGAACTCTAATTTTCCTTTGCGAGCAGGCACTTTCAGTTATTTGATTACTTTGTATACCATGTGGCTGACAGAAAACTTCTTTATTCTGTTTAGAGCTGTACTAAGATGGGAGAAAAATCTGCTTTGTGACCTTATGGGAATTTGATATCTGACTAAGCAGGAATATAAATTAAATCACATCCTTGCTCATAGGTACTTGTGCAAAGTAACAGTTTCAAGATTCTTCTTCCTTCACACAAAGTCTAGATATGAAACAAACCTTATACAAAATCCTCGACTCTTGCTCAAGGGAAAATTGCTATAATATACCACAGAAGATACACTCAGGAATCCTGGTATATTCCTAGCAGGCTCTCTTCTCGTCTCCCATCTTGTACTCTATAAGTTGAACATTGCACTTTCTATTTTATTTTATTTGGATGTACCAAGAGTATCTTGAGCTTTTATGTGTCTCTTTATTTTATTGATCCTCTCCACACTCTTAAAAATAATGGGCTTTTAGAATCCCAGTGCTACTAAAATTTATCTTTCTCACTTTCTTGCTCATTCCTTTTTAAAACACGCACATTTTTACACGCATTAAAAGGATAACCTTTTACATGATCAGACGTGATCAGCCAATTACTAACACCAAAAAAAATCCAATCCTGTCTGTTAGAGTTTACTTTGTTAGAGAAAGAGCACATACATCATTACATGTGCTTTGTTGTCTCTCTGCTACCAGGCTACCCATTAACTATTTTTCTGAAATCTTTGTTGGCATAATGTTGTATGATAAGCATGTATGTCCTCCTCATGGGGGTGAATTAAAATTCTGCTTTCAGTGAATAAGATTAATTGCCCGTTTAACCAAAGCTGGATTCATTCTCTTATTGGGGCAGGGGTGGGGGGAGAAGGGGATGCTGGAGGGCTGAAGGTGGGAAAAACAAGGGGCAGAGTGCCAGCTAGGCTGCAGTATTCGGTTACATGTGAAATGATTTGTAATTCTGAGTAATCACTTAGGACAAGCCCTTGCACCATTTTATCTATACATGACTCTAGGCCAAAGTCAATACTCATAGTAAAATAATGAGATGAAGCTAACTGAGCCCTTTTATTAATGCTCCAAGGAGCAAATCTGATGCTTGAGCTTCTCCCATGGAAAGTATCCACTTCTTCCTAAAAATGAACAAGTGGGTCATGATGCCCAGTAGTAACCAGGGTTCTTACCTCTGAAAAAAACGTGAAGAATTTCCTTTCTTATTTGTGCACCATATCCTGATTTGCCCAGCTGCAGGTGGAGGCATATGAATTTTGCATTAGAGAAATCTCTCTCTCTCCTAATAGTTTTTCCCGACTTGGAGAGAGGAAAAATATCACACAATGAAAGTCCAATAAACCTGAAGCAAAAAGGCAGCGCACTGTTCGAGACATGAGTTTTTATTCTTACTAGTGTCAATGCCATGAAGCAATTCAACTACACAAGGAACTCCTTGGCTGTGTAAGGAATACATCACTCACTGTTGGGTTTTTTTTTGCAGTATAGTTCCTATCCCAGGAAGATTTCCATACTGCAGTAATTGGTGATTTTATTTACAACATCATAAAGAAACATTCTTTGTCCATATTTCATTCTTCTGTGATCGTTTGTGATGAGAAATCTTAACTCATCCAGTGATCTTTTGCCCTGGAACATCCTGCTGCTTATTCATTAGGTTTTGTTTTCTCCCATTCTGATACAACTTTCTGTGTAGTCTTCAGTGTTTCACATTCTGTTATATCTCCAATTATACAGCAACAGGCATTGGAATATGCCAGACTCAACATGTACTTGCATATGTAAAATGCTACATAAATATAACAGGGATACAAAATTTCCCACAATTATATTACATAAAATCAAAGGTTTAGAATAAAATACAGTATGTTTAGGTCTTTTAAGCACATTTTTTTCAAGTGACCATAAAAGAAGCAGTGAACTAAATTCCTATGGATTTTAGTCAAGCACATTTGAAAATCTTGCCTGCTTTTAAGAACAAGAACTAATGTAACAGAACCTGAAATGCTTACATATATAGATGCAAGTTTGACTTTCAGATTGAAACACAGAACTGCAAAGACAGTATAACACTTTAAACTTCTCAAACTCAGATGAATCTAAAATTATTAAAAATCTTTCAGGAAACAGCGTTAAAAGCAAAGGCCTGATTTTTCATAGCATGTAGACAATTTTAAACAGGTATATAAGAGATGGAAACTCATGTCAGGCTTAAGCTCTACCTCCCACTCTTAAAATAAGAAAATTTAGAAACATATAACATATAACATGAAACTGATAAAAACTGTCATGATTTCATTCCACTGCTCCATTAGGAATCTCAAAAATTGGAAGGGTGAATTAACTTTCTTTTAGAAAATACTGGTTTTCAATATAAAAATATTTCTCAAAAATGTGGTTTTTTTAATGAAAGAAGTAAAAATTGATCATTTTGTGAAAGAAATCAGTTTTCTATTAATTTCATCATTGTAGCATTGCATTCATGTATCATTTTATTTTAATTTAAAATATTTTATTCCATCAATTATAAATCTTGACATAATTGCTATCTTTGAATACTGTGTAATATACTTGGCTTAATGCATGGCCATTATATACAGATCGGAACTATGCTGGTTAAAATGCAAGTTAACCCATTACTTGATTTGCAAAAATAATTTTAAAAATTATCATTCTGTAAGAAGTTGTTTTAGCTGTGCACCACAGCTGACTGTATCAATTTTTCTCACCCTTTTCTGAATCATCTTCCTTACCCTGTACAAAGACTCACACACCTTGTGGAACAAACAAGGACCATATTTCCATTCAGCACCTGAACTAATTTTCAGTGTAGATTCTTCCTGTATCTGAATCACAATCTATGCTGAGGAGTTAATTTTGTAAGAGTTTAAAACTATAAACAGAGTGGTCAGAGAGGACCTAGTAAAGACAAGTAGATCAATAAACACCAGAGACTGAATTCAAGGAAGTGAGGTAAGCAAGTAGAACTTGTGACTTGGCAGTAGTCTACTTCAATTTTAATCAATGCTTGCTTAATTAATCAGAAGTAAAAATTAATATTCTTTTGTATGCTATTTTTAATGAATTAGATGCTATTTGCTGCTTATATATTTATTTTTAAAATAATTTTATCAGAATTAATGTTCCTCTATGTACAACTTTTTCTGATGTAGCACAAAGTTATTTCATAGTGTGGTAGTTTGGAACTAACGAAAGGATGGGGTATTCTGACAGGTAAGATATGCTCAATAATTACACTGCACTTTTGGAAAAAATGCATTGCATTTATTTTTTCTTATTTTGTTAGAATAGAAAGAAAACGTGAAAGTAGACAGGACAATATGTTTTGTGGAAGGTGGAGAGAATCAGGCTCACAGGAAAGGAGCAAACATATCAAATAAATTGTGCAACTTAAAACAAAGCAAAAAAAACCCCACAAAAACTAGCCATGAAATCTTGCATAGTTTGCACAGGAAGCCACAACCTTTTGATTGTCTGAGTTCCCCTTGAAATAGAAAGAGTGATTAATAATGCTTTAAAAAGATGAATAAGGTGGTAGACCCTTATATTGAGGTAAGACACTAAAAAATCTGGTAAACTGGTTGCACTTTACTTTAGAGATGGCAAGTCCGTAAGAGCATGCTCTACCTTGGTAACCAGAATTTTACCAATAAGATGTCTTTCCATCCCTATATCTTTCAAAAACTTCTTTCCAGAGCCTGAAACATATGATTCCCTGGATATCTTCTAGTGAGGAAGAAAGAGGTAAATAAGTACCAACGGATAGGAGTTGGTTAAAAAAAAAAAAAAAAAAAGAGGGTAAAAAAATAGTCATCTTTACAAAATGTGTATGGTGAACTAAAATGATTGAACAATTGTATGAAAAATTACAGCTAACTTTGGGAAATTATTGACACAGTTAGGGGGCCCTGTATAATTCTTGAACAAACCCACAGAAAGGCATAATCTAGACCCTAAAAATTCAACTCTCAGTTTCATCTTCTTCCTGGTAAGAGACTTAGAAACAACACTGTCTTGGTGTGAAAACATCTATGTGGGGCAAATGCATCTAGGTCATGCAGAAAACAGTATGTTGCCATAGCTATCATTAGTGTAATACACTTCACAGCAAGTCCTACTGTGAGCTAAATTCAGGCCCAGTGGGTGCTGCACTATTGACTTCAATGAAGCTGCACCTGCTTATGTCCTATCGGAATTGGCCCTTGTGTGTACAATAAGAATAGTATTTCAAACACTGCCATTCACTCAACAGTATTTCAACATCCTCTCAGTGTGAATTCTTCCTGTAAGATATCTGTTGTGTGGTAGCTGGCTATTCCTTCCCACCCTGCTTGGCCTCTCCTCTATCACTCCTCAGAGCAGCCCTCCATCACATTATAAACTGCTTCTGGTGACACTGATCCAGTCACTGGGGCAGATGAAAGTCACAGCCAGTATGAGGGATGAGTATCTCATGGCTTAGAAAGGTGTTTTGGCTGCTGACACAAAGTCTGGTCACTTTTAAGGAGTGCTAGGAGGCAAACATTGCTATTTTTCTAGTGTACAGGCTAGTTCCTGTTTAACTAAAAATTAGTAAGAATTTTACAATCTTAATTTTGAGTAAAGAATGTGTTGCATATCATTTTTCTCTATATCTTAAAATTGCTAGACTACATCAGACCTATTAAATGTGTTTCTGACTATGAACAATTAAATCACATTTAAAGATGTCACTACCTGAGAACTAGACTGCGAGTGTGACTAACAGATGTTTCTCCAGTTGCTATGTGAGGTCATCCCACCACCTATCCATTTTTCTAATTGTTGTCTGTAGCTGCTTTCCTGAATATTTCCTTCCTGATTGTTCTTTCTACCTTGTGTCTCTTAATGTCTCTTGAGTCCTGCTTCATCTTGCTCTGGATCTTATCTCCGGTTCCGAACAGATTTTCTCACATTGCCCTTCAAAACCTTGTGGTGCTTTGTTTCCTACTGTCTTAGTAGCATGAAGGAAAACTAATATCTTTAGAAACAAGCATTTATTTCATTCTGAGATTGACTTCCCTAATCTAATAGCAAAATACTCTTAAGGAAAAAAAATGCAGAATCTCCTTTTTACAAAAGGAGAAAGTTGGAAAGTGCGGAAGGTTCCACCACTTCCTGATGGGCAAAGATACTCCCAAAGCAGTATGGTAGTATGAACATGGGAACTTTGGGGGGTTGGACTAGATGATCACTGGAGGTCCCTTCCAACCCTATATCATTCTGTGATTCTCATGCATTTCATATGCCCATAGAAATGCTCATGCATTGACTGTCACCATGACACAACACAGTTAATACTCCATTCCTGTCTCCTGGGAGGTGAGGAAGACTTCAGCTCACTACAGATTGATTCACCCTGCAACATGACACAACAGTTGCAGTAACATCTTCCAAATGTGTGGAATCCAGTCCAGCGTATCGGAGTTGGGCAAAAGAATGGGAGAGAGCAGATGAGTTCCAGCCTGCGTGCAATCTTCTGGATGAGAGTTTGTCCCAAAAGGTAGGAAAAAGATAATTTTTATTTCAGAGGGACTCTGAACTTTGCTTTTCTACTTCCCAGGCAAATACCATAGCTAGCAGACTATGGAGAAGATATGAATCTTGTTTCCTTCCATGCCACATGCATTTTAAAAAGTAGGCGTAAGTTAGTCTCCTGAACTCACATGATCTCTCTGTAGGAACTTGACTGCTCTGAATGCTCTGTCCAAGTGTCAGAAGCAGTATTTGAAAGCTTGAAAAGTGTCAAAAAATTAAGCCTAGTAACACACAGTGTTCCCATGACTAAGTCACTGGCTGACTTGTGTTACAGAGTCATATTTTTAAAATAGCATAAAGAAGTAAATACATGTGATTACTGTGTGACTTTTGAAAACCCCACTTCTCTGCATCCAGAGAGCAAAGAAAACATTGATTCTTCAGTACGCATATTTACAAATAATTTCTTTTAAAAATAATTTTAGCAAGCTTCTTATGCTTTTAGGAAAGGTTTTTAGAGCTCGTGCCAGAGCTCTGTTCCATTTCTGGAAGCTGCACATGTTCTCCATCATCTACTAACCTCTGAAACAAGGTTTTCAACTGAGTGAAATAGGGTATGCCCTACAGCATTTGTGGTACAGCATGTGAGGAATAAATATGATGACAAGACTTTCAACTCTGAAGTCTCCTTGGAGTGACATACCTCACTTATGTCTTTTTGAGGAGCATTTTATTTTCAGAGAGCTGAAATTTGGAAAATGGAAAAGTGTTTGAAAAAAAGCCTAAGCCAGTGCTTGGCAGTAGTTTAGTTGCTGACAGTCAGGTAAAGGTCTATAAAAATCGTACATTGAAGGTTAGCTTAAGACTGACTGTCAGAGTCTGTCATCATGGTATGATGTCACAGTAATTCTCAGTCTTACCTTGAATTTACTTTTTCTGAACATTTTATTTCTAACAACAGAAAACTGCCGCGTTACAATTTATGGGAGTAAAAACATAATACACTGGATTGCCTTCTTGTAAGGCTATAACCTTAAAAGATATGTAACTAAAAGCTGCAGGATTTTCAGATATGATTACTTGGTATATTTCTGACAGTTCTAATGTTATTCAGTAAGCATTCTGAATTTGAAATATTCAGGGATATGATTATTTATATTTTAAGATGGTTTTTCACTGTATGGTCACCTTGGCAACGTAGACGGATGGAAGTAACACATAAAAAGACTCCACTTCTCAATAAATGTTTATCATACAATTGCTTGCATTTATGACACAGTACGACAATCCAGACTGGGTAATACTGTTTAACTTAGCTACAAAAGTACAAAGCATCATACTGAATATTACTTCTTATATGAGTAATAAGAGTAATAGAACAGAAGCATTAAAAAGATTATATTGAGAGCAAAAAGATGACAACATGTATTTCCATCCTACAGAAGTTTTAAAGTCCAAATTGTAGTTGCCTACTAGGTATTACAGGTCAAACTTTTTCAATCTTTGGATATGGCTTTTATTTTCAGTACTATGATTTTTCTGACTTAAAAATAAGAAATGACTAATGATAGTCTGGAAACTATTAACTTAAAAAAGAACAGTTTAAAAGTGTTTGATCCCCTTTGATGAAGTGTGAACACTAGACTTCTTTCCTGGAGGTGTAATTGTGATTCTCCTCTGAAGGAAGAGAGGGGAGGGAGTGAAGAGAGGCGGGGGGTGATTCTCTATTACTTTGTTTAAGAGAAACTGTTTCCGGTGATCAATTTATTAAGCTATTAGTAAATGTTACATTTCAAGTTTTCATTTTACATTAATGTTGTCAATACTATATAATCTCTGCCAAAAATGTCAGTCATTCTGTGAATCTCAGAGTTATTCAATGCACCTGCATTTTCCTTAAAAAAAAAAATCACAGCACAAATAAATGCAAAAGTTCAAAGTATTTTTTAAAACATGAAAGAAAAAAATCATACTTTTAAAGTCAACAATCAGAAAGTATGTTTGCAAAGATAGATATTTCTTACTTGTGGAACATGAAAGGAAACTGAAAGGAACATGAAAGTTAACCTTGTCTTCCACAAGTATCAATTAAGAACATCCCAAAGACTGAACTGAAACAAAGTCAGTGAGACAAAGGCTCTGTAAGTTTTGCTGTAGATGCAGTTGTTATATCAGCATGTAAAAGTTCCAAAAGCAACCTGGACCCCAAAGTTGTTGCATGAGAAAATTGTTCCAACCGTTTATGGTACCAGGTCTGAGCTGGTAATCATTCAGCTGTATAGGTCCAGGTCAGGTTTGGACACATATCTGTATTTCACTTGAAGTAAGCAGAACACATGACAGTACCTTTCTTTATATCATAAACCAGCTTTTCCCATGATGTGAGAAAATACACCACAGCCAGTAAGGTAAAGAGACAAGGTGGTGAGGAGGTCTAGTGTACATACAGCCTGCTAATACAAGGTTATTCTGGAAAACAAGCAAATGAATGAAAAAAAAAAAAAAAAAACCAAAAAACAACAAAAAAAAAAAAAAAAAAAAAAAAAAAAAAAAAACACCAAAAAATCACAAAAAAAACCCACAAAAAAACCAACCCAAAGTTTTACCTTCAGTGTTTGGAGTCCTAGGGTTGGTGTTAGCATACATATGGTCAAAATATAGTCTATGAATCTAATCCTAAAAAGGTTTATATTCTATATAGAAAAGACAAGGGACAAAGAGAATCAAGACAGACAAGGGGAAGCAACTTGCTTAGACTACACAACAGATTAACCACATCTTAGGTAATATAACACATCTCCTGCTTTCTGAGTTTGTGACTCATTAGCTGCTGGATGCAGTGCAATACAATAGAGCAAAATTTATGACAAATACTATGGGTCAGTTCTAGAATTTTAATCCTCCTTACTCAATTCCTTCTACATTTCAATACGTGGAGATATGGAGCATCAGAATGCAAAATAATTGGGCCAACTCCACATCACCTCAAGATTATCCCATGCTGTTAAAGTCTAGTCCTACATTTGCAGTACCATTTTTGGCTTCTTTAAAATGCAAACATTTTTACTTCACAAAACTGTTATATTCTCCTACCAGTCTTAGCAATTTTGATGGTGAGTGACTGACAAAGATGCTAAAACTTACTTGTTGTGTAATTATTTTCTCTTTTGATATGTCATAGACCTTCAGTTCATGAAGAATGCATCCTTTCTAACAACGTTTTGGATATCAAACCTGAAAGTTAAAGCTCACTCTCTATATGAAAGGTGTATCGGAGGTATCCTTGTGCTGAATTTCATTACCAGTTTTGGAACAATATTCTATGACAAATGTAATTTAGGGATGAATTACCTGTGAATCACAGTTTCCAGTGGAGCTGGCTATACAAGTTCCACAGACAATTGCAAAGTTTCAAACTTATGGAATCTGGACTTGGCCTGCAGAATTCTGTTATTATATTAATACTGTTATCTATTGACATGGAAATCTTGCATATATTTTATACATACAGACATATATATAAATATACACACAAACACATATTACACACATTATATATGTAATTTCAGATTGATTGCCAGCTGGATGTTTTGAGGATATAGAAGAAAATCCAATTATTTTCTCTCTGTATACATACCAGACATACTATTTTAATTTTAATCATGTGGATTCTGAAGTGAAATGTGCTTCTAGGCTTACCCTAGGCTCTCCCTGGTGACAAATAATATAAGCTCCCAAATGTGTTTTGACCCTCATAGGCTAAAGGCCAAACCTTCAAAGAAGGGCTTCTAAAAATCTTCCCAAAAAAGCATTTACCACAGTGCCACAACTCATAGTTCAGGTCTGTGTGAACACCTTTGACAGCAGATGACAGCTAAACAAAAACAGAGTAAGAAAAAGATCCCTGTAAAAGATCCTTTTACACTACTCTTTTAAGAAAAATAAAGGAAATGCCCTAAAATAACTTCCCTCACACAATCAGATCAAGTTAATCAGAATCAGTTTACAAATTCCATTTTTGATTCAGCCTGCTCCCCTTTCCCCTAAAAAGCAATCTCAGGGCACAGAAATCAGTGGTGCTTCTTCTTGTGAAGCTTGGTAACAGTGGAGAAGTTCTAAGTACAGTTACACAACATGTTTTTCAGACACCTCCGTAGACTAACAGTACAAAGGGGCAGAACTGACAGCAGAAGATATGACAGTACTGACTGTTCCTACAGGTTCTGCCTCTGAATTAATTGCAAGGTAATATCATTCTCTGGCACTGTAGGGTGAATGGAGCAAACTACTCTTATTCAGTAATTATATTCTAATGGTGCCTGGGAGTGAGAAGCCTGACTATGATGAGGTGCTAACAACTCATATTAAGGGAATCCTCAAGAATTTACAGTCAAAAGAGAAGCAAGTGCCTGGAATGGACATTGAAAATCATCTCATCCAGCCAATTTTTCCCAAAAGGGTTGCGTACCAGAAACCTACAATCTCTTTCAGAAACACATCAAGCTAGAAAAAGGAATTCCCATTATGCAGCTGAAGAATGAGGCACAAAATGGTGACTTGCCTAATTCTGGATTTCAGAGTTTAATGTCTCAGACACAAACCGATATTTCCTATTTTTACTGTCATTTGCTGATAACTATGTTCCGTCAAACAAAAATCAACATCGTCTCACTGTGCTCTCACTTATAGCACTTCCATAAGATTTTAGAAGAAAAAGGCATTCAGGAATAAACAATCATTCTTTTCATAGTTTCTGGAAAGAAATTCTCATTCTAATATTCATCCAAAATTGGATCAGCAGCATCTGGAAGTTCTTTTGGTTCTGACTGATAAGTACCTAATGGTCTCAAGGTCTAGGTCATCCTCTTGTGCTTGTAAAATTGAGTTTGACAGAGAGACATCTTGCAGGAACAGATTTTTGCATGGAATTGGATAATTCCTACTGTCAGTTAGTATTGCTTTTTTCATAGTACTTAGTATTTAGTGCCAGAAAGAGATGTATGATTAAAACTAATTGTTTTGTTAAGTTTGTTAATTTATCAATTAAGAATCGATAAATAACATTTACATTTTATGTTTAATCCTGTTTGATTTAGTTTCCAATAATGTAGAAAAAAACCCTTCAAAAAGTGTTTTCCTATGATCTTAGCAGCCAAAGCAAATTTAAGCCAAATTTCTGTAGATTCCATGGAGTAATTCACATGATCTATAAGTACATTAACCTCTTGGTTTACTTCTGACTTATTTGCACAATGAGGTATATTCATTTTCACCTTGTCCTAATTTCTTCAGCAATCTTTTTGCAGAAAGTTTTGTGGATGGTGAAAAGAGGATAATAATCTGGAGAGGAAACCGTGGAGGTTTGTAGCTTCATCTAATATTGCACAGTTGTCTGTAAAATTGCCTTCTACCTTCATTGTGATTTTCTTCAGAAATGAAAGCCTAGCTCCTAACTACGCACCCCAGGTCCACCATGTCCACTGTTTAAGGATACACTCTTTTTAGGCTGGCATGAGTTTCAGCCCATTAGAAAGCCCAATTTTTTGCAAGGGTAATTTTTAGCTTTTGCCTGTTGTATTTGCCAGAACCAATCAAAAGAAAGCTGTGAAAACTACTTGGTCATTCTAAAGTGGCAAAACCCTCTTTTTAGGAATGGGAATAAGTTTATGTCCTACTGTGGAAGTTCAGCCCATGACCTTCTGTCCCGGAACAGAGAGCTGCCACCTGAGACCCTCATAAAAGCCATCTCCAAAAGACAAGACTTCTGTTTGCTGCATAAACAGTCCCTGAATATGCCATGTGCTAGCAGCTCATTAAGGGATTATTTGGGAAAGAGGGGATTTGCATGCGGCCAAATGAAGTGAGTACCCTGTTCATTGCCTGCATCTATTAAAATGCACTTTTATGCCTCCATCTATGTCAATTTTCTCAAAGAAGTAAGGACTTCTTGTGTTTAATAGCTACTATTTTATTTTTCAAAATGTGAGCAGGAAGTGTAAATAGAATCCAAGGCTTACTGTTAAGCTGTAGCCTTTAGTTTATTGGCTGAGGAATAAATCCTGAAGGATGCTGAACCTTCTGGCGTTGATCCAGACCAGCACTTCAGCACATGTCAACTTTAACGCAAGGGGCCTAGTCGTATGATTAGAGTTAAGCATGTGTTTATGTGTTTTCCTGGCCTTCAGCCAGGGTGCTCAGCACTTTGCAGGATGACGTCTTCAAAAAGATGTGGCAGTACCTGAACTTCAAAGTGAAGTGTGACCTATTGCTCTTAAATCACTTTCCACACATGCTGGATGGTAACACAGACTATCCAGTTCAGGCCATATCCTCCTCACACCTTCCTTTGTCTCATGTGTTCAAGAGAAAGAAAAATTATTAGAAATACTGTGGTGTTTTCTGCCCACATTTCATGTCTTGCCTCCCATCAGATATCATTCAGGATAAAAATGCGGTGATCAGGTTAAAGCCCACTGGTTTCTCTGTAGTCTTTACAGTGAAATCTCCAGGTGTGACCACAGACACAGCTTGCCCTGAAGTGTGACTGCTCCTGCACTGAACTTTACTTTGAATGTTAAGAGTTCAGGCTTGTAGAGCATTTTGAATTTTCGGCTAGATCAGTGGAATAGCACCACTGTAAGTTTTATTACTGAGTATAAGAGGTACTCTCAGCTTTAGCAGGAAGGGTAAGCCCTAACTTCTGGAAACAAAATGGCAGGGTTTAAGGTCAATTCTGATGATTTTGCAGTGGTTTGATGCGAGAACACTTCCTGTACAGCAACAAATTTTCGTTTTATGATAGTACATTTCAAGACCAAATTATCAAGTTGAACTTTCATTTCAACGTATTCAAGACACCGTACTCTTGAATAGTGGTAGGGAGTGGTAGCTACCTGCCCTTAATATAGGCATTGGTTTAATCTCTTAAGCCTGGCTGAAGTTTTAGTTTTAACCAGAGTCCACTATATTAAAACACACCGTTGTCATGGACTTCCTCCATTTCTGCTTTCCTTGTGGAGGTATTCCTAAACCTAAGATGAATATTATATTCACCAGCTAAATTAGTTTGGGAAAATAAATATTGTTAGGATAGCATTTCCAGACATAGGCATCCATTTCTTAGTACATATTGCTGCCTGGCGAAACCTGAGGATAAAGTATTTACACTGAAATCTAACATCTTAACTCTAAAATTCACAGTAGTTTCTAAAGTTTGTTAAAAATATTATTTCAAGCCATTCTTGATATATATTATCATTGGTTTTCCTAATACCTTGACAATTTTGATCAAATACCTTGATACATTTTTTTAATTTAATGGAGGTAGTGAACATCCTGAACAGCAAGTAGGTTAACTAAGCTAATTGGAAGAAAAACATTGTGCACTTTTTTTGGTATTTATTTAGTAATTTATTTGCAGGTATAACTGTATTTATAAAAAATTAGACAAATTCATCTGTTTTAGTCATATGGAAACATTTAAGTACTTCTAAAGTAGAAATCTTTATTTTAAGGAAATATTCCAACACTGTCAAAAGAGTTTTAGCAAGTTGCTGTGTAAATTGCTGTGAGATCCTAATGTCAGAAAAGGCTTCTGAAAATTAAAGAGCTGCTGACACCTCATGGCAAACTTTAAAAACCATCCTCAGCAAACACAGCACTACTTCTATTCTATTTGTCTTGTTTTCTTTACAGTAAAGGGAATTTGCATGAAAATATTATCTTTGTTTACTAAGTTCACATTTTGAAATATCAATTGGGTCAAAATAAATTTGGTGACAGTGGCAAAGAAACCTTTTCAATTTAGGTAAGCAAAAATAGCAGAAATAAATTAACTCTTAAGAAGGAAATGCTTGTTTTCCAAGGGTTTCCAGGATGCAAGCATGGAACAGAAATATTGAGACAAAACCACTTTTGTGTACAAATAAAAAAGTTAACTACTCCATCAATTGGTCTACGTAAGTCATTAATAGAGAGGTCCTGCTAGTACAATACACACATATTATTTTCAGTATTATAATCGTCTCATTTGGGAGTTATTATCTCAGCTGTTTCATATCACACAAAGCTGACATTCCATGTAAAACGTTGTCAGCAAGCTACGCTTTTTAATGTCTCAAAGCTGCTGAAAAGTTTTAAAGCTGTAGAACACAAACCAAAAAGGTATTTTTGCAATGCTTCTGATGTTTTCTCTCCTCTTCCAGCACACCTTATTTTTTGTGCTGTGAAGTATCTTGTGTTTGCTTAGATGATGTTTCCTGACAGAGACACCTTTCAATCTGCTAAGGGCAAAATGTGCCCTGGAATATAAGACAAAAATCCCAAATAGAAAAGAAATTAAGTCCCAAAGCAGGAATTTAAAATGCTGGAAAATTCATTCTTCCACTGCAAAGAGCAGCTGAGTAGAAAAATGTGCTGGTTTTCAAAACAAAGCCTTCGATAGTAAGTCTGGGATTGTGGAATAATTTTGGAAATTAATTAATAATTTGGAAATTAATTTCTTAATCAATTAATTAATTAAAAAATTAGAAAGTAATTATTAATTTTGTTCAGTAATGCATACCTGAAAAAGCAGCAACCTGTGGTTGTCTGGGATTTCTGCAAAGACACTGTGGTCAGTTAGGTCTGCAACCACTGTAAGAAATGCATACCGTCTACCCAATATCTATTTTACCCTTACCATCAGTATAGCTGCAGGTATAAACTGTTTAAGTTAACTATAGAGTGTTTATTCCCTCCCATAAAATTATGTTAACATCTACTTATGCAGTGCTTTTCCCTAAGACTTCTGATTATTTAGCAAACTGATTCTGAACGTTTCTTACCTACAAAATGCAGATAAAATACACAGAACACATGCCTTAGATAAAATCCTACTTTAAGGAAATAACTGAATACTGTCAGGAAAAGGTTTAAGCAGAATGCTGTGTAAATTGCTTAATGTAAATTTGGTTAGCATTTCCTGATGTAATATATTAGCTTGTTGAATCAGCAAAGGCTTCCAAAAATTATAGAGCTGCTAAGTTCCAGACAAATCAGTCTTAACTGTGCAGTCTTTCTAAGGTCAATGGATCTGGAACCTGTAGAACACAGTTTGTGTTTACAGCATGAAAATCCAGCTCAGGATTTATTTGGGAGAAGTTCAGGAGCCATTAACATACTCCCTGACCATGTAATGTGTTGACAGTTTAGCAGCTGTGTATTCTTTTTTTTAGGACTGATCTTGGGTTATGCCCATAACCTGTCACAACTTACTGGTAACAATATCAGTATTACTATTGTAATTATTTTTTCTGTACCATAATGTCTGGGCATGTTGGTCATGAGCAAGCATGACGTTGTAGGCACTGTATCCACAAGCAAAAGATCATTTCTTCTTCTGAGAGTGTTTCAAGAGTGCAGCATTTTGAGATACACTCCATTGGCCAATGTAGATCAGCATAAACTTGATAAGCAATGAGGCCAGCTTGTCATGCCCAGATCTTTTTACTAGAATATCAAGGCAGTAACCAACATGAGCCATCTGTGTGAATGAAGACTTCCAAAAGACAGTACTTCCTGGCAGTGTGACACTGATAACTTCTATTAACAGAGCACAAGGTCTTTTAAATGAAATGGGTTTATGTTCTTTTAATAGATTTCAAGAATTTGACTATCTCTATGTTCTAGCAAAGGCAAATACCAGCTCCAAAAATATGGTTGCACCTCTCCGGGGGTCTACACTTCACAGTGCACTACTGCTGTCACTATTCATTTCTGTCCTGCAAATTTCCATCAGTACTCTTTTTCAGGAGAGAATTTAAGCTCATATTATATTAGGCTCAGTTTAAACACATGCTAAGCTTTCTTGTCTAAGCAGTACACTTTCCCTAGATCAGGACCTAAGCCTGGCTGATTTTTCCTCCTCTGCCTCTGCATACATATCAGGGTAAGATGCAAGAGCAGGAGGACAGACTCAACCCTCTCCCAACTGAATCCAAATGTTTAAGTGCAAGCCTATCTTGGATATTTTTTCCAACCTGTAAAATATGTCTGGAGTAAGAATGAATCCCGTGGCCGGTCCCCCAGCTCATCCATGAGGGACTCTCACATCTGCCTACTTGCAACAGAAGACTGAAGTACTCTGTTCTTTGGCTTTGCCCATCAGGCTGGAGACTTAAGTAATACAAAGGGTCTCTTGTTCAAAGCCTTCCACCTTGGTACAAATTTTAAATACACCAAGGAACAAGCACTGGTAACAAAATAAATCTTCAGTAAATGAAAGCATTTTTAATCAAGTTTTGTTTGCATTCTAGCTACACTTTTTAATTATTAAGAATGAGAAAACATTTGAGGAAAGAAGTTGATAAAAAATACTGAAAATTTTTAATTTGAAAGACTTTATGAAATAATTTTAGATAGTGCTACAAAATCTAATTTCTCAAAAAAATGCTTTTTCAGTTTTCAGCTTTAGTGAAAATACATTTGAATATAACTCTTCCAAGCAGTTCAGATCCTCTCTGTTTTTCCTCTGGAAGTCCTGAAGAAGAAAGAAAGATGATATCTGATAGTTGATCCTTTTGCTTAATCTTAAAAAAAAACAACAAAACCAAACCCCTTCCTACTGGTCAGATTGTCAATTACTCTCCATCTAGTTTGGATACATGTATTCATTAGATTCTTCTACTAACTTGGCCATCCATGAAATAGTAATAATGTTGGCATTTCTGGACAGCTTTTTTAAAAAAAAAAAAACAAACAACAACAATGAACCAACCAACCAACCAACCAACTGGTATTTGATATACAGATTTCATGAAAAATATTTCTATTTGCAAGAATAAAAGAGTAGTCAGGAATCTAACCATCAGGTCTATTTGCAATGACAGTACATACAAGAAAGTGAGTGCAAAAGTTCCTTTGTACAAAACCTTACTTTAGGAATATAACCATGAAGATGAGATAGATACTAAGCAAAGCTGTATTTCAGTGATTTCCCCTCAGTGCAGAGTATGTTGTTCCATAGCTTTTTATGCAGAATATGTTTGCAAGAAATGTTAGCAACTTCTTGATTGCATTCTGCGGAGACTGGCTAAGTTATTTTTAAAAACAGCAATCTTAGAGCAATCATAAAAGATTTCCAAAGAAAAGAGTTCCTAGAACAAAAATCTGGCATTAAATACATTCAGAATGACAGTGCTTTAGATCAATATGCTTATGTAGGCCAAATTAACTCTGCTTTTTTTTTGAGAACCACAAGGGAAGTCAGGAATCCTAACCTGAAGTGAAAATCACCCTTTTCCAATGATCTGAGTAATAAAAAATTGTTTTGCATGCCTGTAATTTTTGAAGGCTTGTACTTACCCTGGCAAATACTTAGCTTCATCAGAAGCAGCAACGAGAGGAACAGAAGGTCATTTATAACTACAGGATCTATCTAGTTACAATAATAAAAAGTTATGGAGTGAGGGACAGTAGTCCTTGTCGCTTTGAACAAGGAGGACATATTAAGGTTCCTCTCCTGGCATCACAGCTATCACCAAAGTCTCCGCTACAATTAGAACAAACGTACACCATGCTAAGAGGCAGCCATGGCAAGGACCCATTCATAGTATAGCAGTTCTATGGACCTTGATTCAAATCTCCACTGCACCAATTTTTCCATTTTTTCTACCTGTTATTCTGTTATTCTGGGCTAGTATGTTGGAACAATAGGCCCTGAAGCTTAGTACATTGAAGATCTCCATCTCTTTGCAGTAATTTAGGAGGAGTAATGAACAAGTTAGACCTTTCACAAGTCACACAGAGACCAGTCTGTATGAGAGGATTACTTGTCAAAGTTGCAGAATTTGTTTAAGATTTAAAGAGTCAGTTCAGTTTTACAAGATTAGAATATTTTCATTTTACTACCTGGAAGACTGCTAGTGGAAATCATTCACTCCCTTAGTCTATTGTGTGTTTTACCATGGAAAAGTTCATTTGCTCCAGAGCAGTCCAGCTTTGCATGCCTCTAGCTGAAAAATTCAAATTGACTTGTTCCTTTCCTACTGGTTAGCTTTAGAACCTGTTTCTGATGAATGAAATCAGATGCAAAAGTTCTTGTCTTTTGGATGTATGTTTAAACTTTGGAGCATCCAATGTTTTACAGAACCACTGTGCAAGTCTTTGAACTCTAAGTTTTTCAAAGCTTTGTAATTTTTTTTCTTCTCTAGATTAAAGATACCTTCATTTAAACTTACCCCTCACTGACTCCAAGATTTTCTTCCCATATTCAGGAATGTTTGGTCAGCCAACACAAGAACTGATCTTTTCACATTTCACAATTACAACTTAGACCTTACAATCACTGCAGTTTGCCTTTGATATAAGTTTCTATAATTTCTGGATTAATATAAAATATCTAGGTCTATTGGTGATGCTTATATAAATTATACGTGTAGCTATAATTTAAATAATCAAACTCCTTACTAATTTCCTCCAGGTATGAATATGAGAAACTATACCATATGGGAAAGACTTCTTTGCATAGATTGCAATCTCAGAAAAGCAGATGACCTGATTAGCAGGAAAGTCCCAGCGCTTTTTACATTCACATATGCTGTGGTATGTCCTCAAGGGTGTTTTTCACCTGCACTGTATTTCCCAACTCCAGTAGCTTTCTAGCCTGTCATCACAAGCTATGGAAAATAAAGGAAATTCCCTGTCTTTATTCTTACTTTTCCTTTTTTTGAAAAACTACACTACTGGCCTGTATTATACTTTGCAGGACTTCAATGTCTTTGGAAGGAAGGTGAAGTAACCACAGCTTTCCAGTGGAAGGATAATAATTTTCCACTGTTTGTCTACCATAAAAGGCATTTACAAAAGAGTTTAAGCTATGTGTTGGGTGAATGTGCTTGCCATCTCCTGTTGCTTTCACCATATTGATGCAATTGCCAGACGCTATTAATCCTGGCAGTAGGAAGTCAGAGGTAAACCAATGCTTAAACTGTTCCAGTAACTGCTACAAGTTATTGTTTGAAATATACTTCACTTTGCAATCTGCATATTAGAGCATGACTTGTCTCCTGTGTGTGGTGGTGGATAAAAATAAGTGAAGCAACAGATTTATTATTAGCAGAAAATTTGTGTATACATTAGAGACTATCAAACACTTCTTTCCAGACCATTCAATTTTCTTTACATGAATTCTGATTACAAAATAGAAAATACAGTTCAAAATTCCTCCACATTGCTATGAAAGTTTTGCAAAAATACCTTTTAATGTTGTCCATATCTCTTAAGTATTTTTTCCTAAGGTCCACATAAGACTATTTGTCATTAATATTTTAGGTAACTGTTGAAAATACTGGTAGAAGATGAATTTTTGATGCTATTGTAAAACATCCAACTTGATTGTAAAGGTTTCATTATATGCAAAATAGATAGAATGAGCGACCACATTGTCGAACCTGAACTGCCTATTTTCATGTTACTCCCACGGACAAGTAAATTCTGATAGAGATTCAGGGGGAAAAAAAAAAAAAAAAAAAAAAAAATTTCAAAAAATTTTTTTGTAAAAACA
>VZRU01006923.1:579592-600710 GCA_013398155.1 Pedionomus torquatus | reverse complement strand
AAAAAAAAAAAAAAAAAAAACCCAACTATTTCCAAGAATTCTTCTGTCAATAATCCACAGATCACATACACTCTGAAGATATTGGAAATGTGAAATACAGAGTCCTCAGTTAAATAGATAGCAGTCAGACAGCACAGGGTTTAGCTGATAATCATTCCTGGTAGTATGGAACTTCTAACAGCCATCATTCTGTAATGTGTTTCAATTTTAAGTCTCCAGAGGCCCTATTACAAAGTCAAAATTAATAAAAAGAAAATAAAGGAAGCTATAATGTTGTTTAAAAAAACATGTGAAATTTAACACAAAAGCTGTTAAAATAACATTACTGTCCAACATAAACCTAAAAATACAAGGGAATTCCGAATTAGGGCAGATGCAATAACCTTAACGCAACCCCGTTGTGCCTACCAATTGCATACATATGGTATGTAAACTAACCCGCTGTTCTGAGACCCTCTGCTAAAGGACCATATGTGCTGCAATTGGTAGGCGCAGAAGAGCTGTGTGAAGGGTGCTTTGTGACTGCTTATACTAAGTTTCTTCTTGGTCTTCTTGGGTCACATTCACACCTTCATTACACCATAACCTGTTTGCTTCCACATTTCTGGTTTCCATTTAGTCCGCTAATTTTAGTGTTGTTTGGTTTGAACACAAAATTCTTGACAGTAAGATCTTCCTGCTGAACACTACTTGCCAAAATAATCACATTAGTGAAAGTTCCTATTTCTTAATGGTAAGAATTTTCACCTAAATAACTTTCTAATGTCCTCTGAAATGAGATCTAATGGCTTATATCTTGTTGGTTGTCACCTTAGTGACAGACACTTTCACCCAAACTCAGAGATGTTTTTGTGGCTACTCCAAACTTTTTTATGAATCTGGAAAAAAAATTCCATTTGTTCTACCAGAGTTAGCAAGAGGGTTTATGACACATTCAAGTTGTAATATTTCACCACATTTTTTTTTTTTGTTTTTTTTTTTTTTTACACTTTGACTATTCTCTAGGTAACTCCGTGCAGATTAACATCACCCAATTTCCTGTAAGCAGCAGCATAAACCAAGATGTATCTTTTACTCCATTAAATATTAATATTTATCATTTAATATTAAAGAGGCTGTGTGCCTTTTCCCACCCTGATCTATACCATTTTTGAATGTCTTTTGAAAAGAATTTAATAGGTCTAATGGAATACCCTGGAAAGAAAACGTTAATCTTTCAAGGACACTACAGATGCCTACAAGCTCTAACCAGCATAGTAAATATGTGCAGGTAAAGCGTAGCATAAACCAGAAAAAAATTAGTAATTAATAAATAATATACATGATGTGTGCTCAGGACAAAATACAATACAAGTGAACTGGGGGACAGCAGATAGTAGAACCTCAAGAATCCAAGGTATTTTAACATTTGTGTGCTTTTGTGGTTATATTATTGTGTATAAAAATCATTAAAAGAAACAAAATGAACAATAAATATTGCTCTATCTAGTTTCCAAAATCCTGCACTGAGTTTTGTATGTGTATTTCAGCACTGACTGCAGGGTGGGGATCGTACAGAGGTGGTTTTGATTTTCTGTAGTCTTAGGACTTTCCTAGTGCCAGATAAGCTGTGGTGGCAACTGAAGCAGCCTCAGGCACTTTGCTTTAGGCTGCTCTAGTTTAAGACAGTTACCCATGACCTCTAGGGGCCAATTTATGAGTAAGGTGTCAAGTAGAAATAGGAGTCGTGTAGCCTCCCATCATGGGCTGGTGCAGACCTCTTGCAGTGTTTCCACGAGGGAAGGTGTCCTTTCCTTGGTAGAATCCTCATGTGACTGAAGTTGCCACTGTTAAGGAGCCCTGCAAGTGCAGACTGCAACAGAGGACTGGAGGTCATCTACCATGCAACTTGGACAATTCAGTAATCAAAATCAAGAAATGTAATTGCATGAAACCACAGGACTTTTCAGGAAAGGGGAATGAGGTGGGCTGTGTTCTGTCTCTTTCAGATTGGATTTAATAGTTCTTTTTATTTTGGGGAAAAGTTTTAGGGTGGTAGGACTTACTGATCTCAAGCTATTATATTTATGCAACTAAATGGATCTTGCACAGTGTTCCAAAAAAGTCAAATACAAACATGACCCTTGCAATAAGAAATTGCAAGCAAATAAGTTTTCTCTGATGTTACATTATTTTAGACTCCTGCAGACTCTCTCTTCACTCCAGTGATTCCCCTTTTTTACTGCCATTGCTCCATATGGGCTACAAAGTAAAAAAGGGTCTCCCAGATTTCCAGGTCAGAAATTATTAAAAGCTGAGTAGATGCAGTCAAGGTCAGAATTATGTGTAGAAATAAATAACTGGAGCACCTAAAGAATGAAAAAATTACTAATTTTACATTTCTGTGAGTACCTTGTCCACTTAATAGTATGTGACCTTGTACTCACCATCAACATTTATAGTTGTCTCACCATTATTGGGTTGTATTGAACCTGAGATACAAATCATTGCACAGAGATGGGCATCTAAAAAGCTTAGGTTCAGTTTTCTTGTCAGATGAGAAAGAATGAAGGATTCCTGGCCAGGTACAAGCTCCTAGGATACCATCAACATAATGTTGAATTGAGGTGGGCTCTAAGAGAAGGAATGGTAAGAATGCAATATCCTTCAGGAAACGTCTGGTTCTTACCCAGGTTAACTCTAAAGTAACCTTGAAACGAATTTATATTCTTTTAATCATACTTTTCTACTTTTGAAGGCCTGAAGTAGACTATATAAGCCAAAAATTCTTTTTAGGTTTTGGAAGCTACCTCACATAGGATAAGACTGGAGGGATTTTACCATTGTATGTACCATTATACAGGTAACTCTTTACATCTAGGAATATTAACCTCAGGTTCTTCACAATTTGAGGTATGAAGATATGATAATTGTGGATTTGTTTCTTCATTTCTTAAGAAATACCCATATCTGATGATAAAGTATTGTAGATGGTAACTTGACAGGCATTGTGCTAGACAAGATGCGCTTTTCAGTCAACTTCCTCCTTGTTTTCAAAGGTTTCTTCTTTCACTACTCTGGCCTATAGCTTTAGTGGATAAGTGGCTCTTTCAGATCTGATGCCAACATCAGTCTACAAATTGGCAGATGGTGCCATGAGGCGAGGCAGTTAGTTGGCAAGCCCCCCACCCCCTGCCCTGCAACCAATTTAGCTTCTTATGTTGGCATGGATCCTGCCATCCTGAGCCAGTGCCCAAACTAGGCCTTCTAGTGTGTGACTCAATATGCTACTGCTTAGCCTTAGGACAGCTAATCATGTATTCTTTCAAAATTGATGTGAATTAATTAGGCACTGTGGGCAGGGTCTGAAGGGGAGAAAGTGCATGGTCTTACTCTGTAACGCAAAGCAGAAATGCATTTCCCGGTAAAACACTATGCCCTCCCCTTCTGCCGGTGGCTAAGTGCTGCCCCTTATTTACTCCTACACCACTTTCCTGTTGAGTAAAAGCAGGTTTGATCTGCTGGGTATGCATTTGTTTTGTTAATTGGCACTAACTTTCAGGATTTTTATTTTTTTGTTCTGGCAGATACAGATCTTCTTGGCAATTGTGCACCCCAAGAAAAGGAGGAAGTGGAAAGCCTGGTGCTGTAGAAGGGCAATTAGCTATAACTGGAGAAACAGAAGCTGGAGTTGAGACAAGCTTACTGGCTGAATTATGGGGAAACTTCATCAGGAAGTGTGGCTGTGTCAGTGGGAAAGTACTGTAGCTATGGATACTGGGGATTACTGAAATATAATTCAGCCACATAAAGGCCTAAGCAAAATGAAACAAATCACTTCCCTTCAAAAACTTTAGATATTAAACTCACAGCATTAGGCCAAAAACGGAAACCCTTTCAACTGATAGAGTGACAGGCTCATAAATTTCCCCACAAAACCTTGCAGTAGGAAGGACTCTCTCCTGGAGCTGGGTTTCTCACCAGGGACCCTGTGTGTACAATGGGATGTTTGCTCAGGCATTTGGAGCTGGCTTTCAGACACTAAAGAAGGTCTGGTTCTCTTCTGGTGTCTCGGAGTTTCATTCCAACTTGCCAGCAGACGCCATGTATGCAATAAAACTTCAAGTAGTGGTGAAACAGAAATATTATTGGAAGGTTTAAATACAGAGGAGGGAGAAAAATAGCCTTTGGCTTCCTTGTTGTTTTTTTTTTTTTTTAAAGTAAACGAGTGCCTCATTGGGAATACCCGACAACCTGAACAGCAAAATTTTTGAGTTTCAGCTGAAATTTTCTGCTTTGAAGTGTAAACCGTTCACCATTGTGTTTACTTTGCCTTCAGTTAGGGTAGAAAAGCAAGCACCTTGTGTTAGCAATGCCTCTAACAATCAGCAAAAGTTTTTGTACCATGCTTATGGCACCACAATTCTTCTTGCAGCCCTTGCCTAAAGCAGTTTCAGAATGGTGCCCAAGCAATTGAGCAACTGCTCATGTGACTCTGCTACTCTGTTCACTATGCCAGCATTTTATAGGGACATACAGAACTGCAGATGGAGAAGAAAAGACTTATGTCTTAAAGACTTATATCTTCATGCAGAAAGTGTGCAGGTAAGCAGAGCAAATTTATTATTTCTTCTGATGAGGCTCAAGGAAACCTTTTTCACTTGAGCTGAATTCCAGACAGAAAAATAAAGAGTTTATATAAGTAACCATTTCAAGTCTTTTATTAGATTTTTCTTCTGGATTCAGAGCTTACAAAGAGGATATATAGAGGTTAAACATAAAAAAAGGAAATACGGGAAAGTAATGTTGAAGACATAGAAGTATTAGCGTAACTTCCTTTTTTTTTTCCCCACCAGGAAACAGCCTGATCAGTTGTATTAATGACCTATTTACTGATCTATAGTCCTCCTTCTGCAAATCATTCATTCAAAGAGTATGTCAAAAACATCAAGAGCATCTGGAGCATCAAGAGTGATTAAAGACTCATGGAATTATTTCTTTCTCATAACTTTGCAAAAAAACCAACAGGACAATTCCATGGGCAAAGGTCTTAAGCATGATAAAGAACAACAAGGAAATTAAAAACGTCTCCACCACAAAGCTGAGGTGTGTACAACATCAAAGTGAAGAGGTTACACAGGTATCACACATACAAAGAAGTGAAATTGCATGAGTGAATTAAGTACAAATCTAAGATGGAAAAAAAAAATAAATGCAGAAAAATGGAATCACATGAAGATAGTGGAAAACTCAGCATCAGACCTGACACTGAAGGCTAAATCATACCATGAGAGCACACCCTAAAGCAAAAGCAAAATAGCAACAATGTCAGAACACAAGAATCATAATTTTACAATGAAGTACCTTGTCGCAGTTTGGGATGGGTGCGATGACAAGATGTTCTCCCTGACCTCTCCCTCTAAGGAGAGGAAGAAGAAACACAAAGAGAGTTATGAGTTTAGGAAAAACTAATCTACTTTAATGAAATATTAATAATGAAATAAAAATGTAATAATTAAATATTATATATACAAATACATATCATATATATATGATACCATATCAAGCTTCCAGGGAGATGTCATTGGCAGTCACTGGGGAAATTCCAGACTGGACTCAATGACAGATAGGAACTGGATTCTGGATCTAGCTTCAGGAACACACAGGTCAGGATCACAGGCAGACAAAGAGACGTGATCTTTTTCATCATTGCCCTTGTAAAGCTGTAAGCCCATAAAATTTAAATGTCTAATGCAGCAAGTCCAATATTGTGTAATACATAGACTTTATTGTCCAATGCCACTTTTCAGCTGAATTGCAAAAGACATTTGTACATTGAGAGATGAATCACAAACCTTCATCTTGTATGTATGACTGCTTTTAAGAATGCCTAACAAAGAATTATTTTACCAGTAAAATTGTAAGCCCAGGCTTCTGGCTCTGTCAGAGGAAACTGAATATTATACATGGAAAAACCCATATTTCATGAGGCGGTGTGGAGCCTGGTGATCAGAGACCTTCCCTTTAATATTACGAAGTGTAACGCATGTCCTAGGTGTAGAGCAGTTGCAAAAGCTGGGAAGGTGTTTGCTTCTGCAAATAGATGATTATGAAATAACTGCATGGTTTATTATACAAATTCTGATTCTTAGAGTCGGATTTGATCCTTTAAGACACTGCAAAAAATGCTTTGGACATTTCAAATATGAAATTACTCTTTTATATAAAAAATTTAAAAATTCAAAGTCAAAAAAACTAATAATTGTTTGGTCAATAAATACAAAAAATGAAGATTTTTCTTCATTAAGTAGTTGTGATTTAGCCTTTTTAATGTGAACCAGTTGTTTTCTGATTAACCCTGTTAGTCTGAGTTTTTCTTTCTAATAAAATATGTTGGATGAATAGTTTGGAAATTAGTCTTCTTTTGCACATGCTGATGACCAAAGCAATGTAGATGACCTTATACTGCACAAATGTTTTCAGATGTTTGGGATTTTTTATTTTTCTGATATGGTTACATCATTTCTAGGAAAGGGAAGTGGGGCAAATTCAATGAGTGGTGGAATGGTTGATGTCTTCAAACTAAAGAGCATCTAATATTGCCAGTTGTGCTGTGCTTTTATGATATGAAGTGCTTCCCAATAATTTAACTTACTGTGTTTTAGTTATTCATTAAAGGAAGAAAAATTTTCAAAGCTAATAACTTTGTAAATTTAATTCATAATCCAAAGGCTATGTTAATGTTTTGCTCCAAACTGACAGGCTGACAACAAATTTTGCATACATTTTTACCTTTAAAATTATTTGAATCACATAAAAATATAATGAAGAAGTACTACTTTAATAAAAAAATAAATAACCAGAAAATGGTTTCAAAATATAGAGATACATTAAATATCTTTAAATATCTATTTTAATGCTTGGTCCTGGACAAACAATGGACCTATTAGCAAGAACACATTACTATGCTTGGTGATATTTCATATGGTATTTGACAATCCATGGGGACCACTTCTCCTTGTCCATAAGTAAGATATATAATTTAATGGGTCTCTTTTATATTACACATCACAGCAAATCTCAAAGAACATCACTTAACCTCTTCAATCCATTTTTCACCTGACATGTTCTCACAGACACGAATAAACTGAAATTATAATACTTTAGATTTTGTATTAGGAATATGTATTTTCACATTGTGTGTGTTAAATATTGTCCCATCCACAGTAAATTTGAGACTATCAAACATATTAAAAATACTGGTTTGAGGAATGTTTAAGGACTTCCAAACATCTTGGGGAAATGTAAAACATTATGAAATCAAGTGACTGTGAGCTATGACCCACATACTTCAGCTGTAAATTTCCAAAGTCAGATGAGTATTGGAAATGTTATGCTAATAGTTTATTGTTCTTCCTCATGTAACTGCCACAGCAAATCAACATGACAGGTGTCACATGCCATGTTTTGTGAGCCACAGCATTGCTGATTGCAGTAAAATGACAATAGGGCAATTGACCACCTATTTCTTATCTATGACTATGAAAAAACAACCTGACCACCATCCTTATTTCGTTTTAAACTTTCATATCAGTTAATTGCAGAACTCACTTAAGCCTTTCCCACTTCCTTAGAATTTGGAAAACATAAGGAAGGCTCCTTAGTGGGTGTAATTTGGCACAGATCTTACAAGACAAATGCCATACATGTCAAGTCATATTATCTGAGAACCTGAACTTCATACTATTTCAGAAAACACAGAATGGCTCGATAGACTGATTACAGTCATTTGTTTAGCTGATATTCTTTCTAACACAATTTTAATTTTTTTTGTGACTTTCGGAAAAAATCAAGCCTCATGCTAGGCAAGAAAGTGATGAATGCTTTAAAAAGATGAAAACTGAGGAAAAGCAGTAAAATTTGATTAGCTATATTCCACTTTCAAGACTAATGTAAAGCAAGCTGTACATAAAATCTCCCAAGAAAGACTTTTCCCTAAGGTTTCTGTTCTACATACCCTTCAGGCACACACCTGAGGTTATGGATGGTTGCTCAGAAAAGCCTCAGTATCTAAATCTTGTGATTTTAATTACTTGTTTAAGTACTTATGTCATGATTTATTGCTATTCACTTTCAAAAAGTGCAGCATTTCATATGCGATTTCTACTGTGATAATGTTCAGAAACAACAGCCAAGATGCTGTGTGAATGCTTAACAAGGAAGTTACTATCAAACGATAGAAACTTGTGTACAATAATTTCCCTTCTCATTTCAGTTGTTCAATACCATACAGATAACACTTCTAAGATGCTTAGAATTGTGGCAGTTCATGCACATTTTGCAGGTGAACAAAATGGACACAGATGCTTTTAAAAGATGAGTGTTTTCAAATTATCTCTATGCTTCATAGTATGTTTAACAGCTCTTTCTATCCCATATCTATGCTATCCACTAAAATGGTAAATTATTTGGTGCTGTTGCAGAACAGCATTACACGTTTCCCCACTATGTAGGTTCTTGAATATTTCTTTAGCATTATTTTAGTAAACAAGCAAACAGAAAATTTTGCTTAATGGGGTTCAAACAAAGGATACAGTAAGTTCAATGAATCTTATAACATCTGTGTGTTACAGACATCAAAAATCCAGCAAATTCTCTCCACTGCCCTGTAGCAGAACCACCTAAATCTGTGACTCCTGATCACCACCTAAATCTTTTACTCCTGAGAGATGTGTTCATCTTATGCTCTTGGAAACTTCCAGTCACATGGATGCTGCTACCTTTCAAGGTGATGTGTTCTACTTTAAGAATACTGCTCCTAATACCTAATCTGACTCTCATTTGCTGCAATTTAAGTGAATTCCTTCTCTCCAATGGACAACAGGGACTAAATTCTTCCTTCTGTTTCCGTCTTTAGTGTGCTAGGCCATGCTTTCCAGATCTTTGATTGTTCTCCTTGCTCTCCTCTAGACTGTCCCATGGATTTCTCACTTTCTTGAGTGTGACACCAAAAGACAAGTCCTACTCCAACTGAGTTCTACTAGCACTAACTATTAGCCTAGGATTATTTCAGATGACCTGCAATACTTTCTATGGCTTTCCCCTTTTTTGTATAGCCATGCTGTTCATAACACCAGTTAATCACGAACTACAAACATTAAATTTCTTTCTGCAAAAAGTTCTTATAACATAATTGTTCAATTCTCTATTCTGTATTTATGAGTTAGTATTCCAGCATAACTCCTCACGCTTTTGAAGACATTCCCTTTATTATTTCAAAAAACAACACCTCTTTGTCAAAAGCATTTTGAATTCTAATCCTGTGTTGTTGCTTATTTTGGGTGGCTTAAGAAGCACACTCTTACCATCAGTCAAATCATCATCATAAGCATCAGCAATACCTTCAGAGCTAAGGTATTGTCTCTAATTTTCTTGAAAAGATGTAGAAGCTAACTTCTATACATTCTCTTGTAGTACTACTTACAACATGGGATACACAGCACTGATTCAGTAAGGCAAGGTTTTTCTGTTTTGATGAAGATGTAAGTTGGATAAAGTAGAATTAGGCAAACATAGGGCAAACTGTTGTAATCTGTAAATACATACAGTAGGACATGTGGTCTGCCATAATACTACCATATTACTAAGTCTGCTTGGTTCCCATATCTGGTAACAGCCAGTGACAGTTCTAGAAAGACCTAGACAAATATTTAGTGTGATCCAGCATTACATTTTTAAGTAGAATTCCCTGTCTAAACCAAACCCTGCTGAGGTAATGAAGATGTTGATCAAACCTGTGGGCCCTAGTGAAAATGCAGACCAGTGCACATGAAACAGATCAGAAAAAGCCTCAGAGTGGGTAAGACTTAAGACTATTTAAAGTATTTTTAAAAACATAATGAACTGATGATAAAGTTGATGATATCTCCTAATCAGCAGCACCAGAACCTCATGCATTGTACAAGTTGGGGAGAAAAAATTTTCAGATTATCTACTTCACTGAGATGAGAAGACGAATTATGAAAAACATTTATGTTATTATAAAATAAAAAGATTCTCTCTCCTAGCATTTTCTCTTGCTCCTTCTCTCATTCCTGCAGAAAAATTACAAAATTGAATACAAGCTGGATGCTTTTAATCTATTTTTAAATAGATTTTAATCTATTTTTTTTAATTTTTTTTTTCCTATCCCAGAGTTTAAGTTGTATATCTCCAGTATAGGGCTAGATATTCTTTAGAGTTCTGAGAGAAAAAATGGTGACATTTCATTCCTTTGGTGGAAGAGGAGCTCAGCTAAAACAAATTTTGACAGAAATCCCAAGTAAACTAGTGTTTCAAGTTGCAAGCGTAAACAGAGAAACTTATGTTCAAGTTAAGTTTCTCTTAGTGCTAATTGTATGATAGTTATAAACTAGCCAGTGGCATCAAGCAACAGTGACTTTCTCAGATACATATGATTAAGTTCATAGTATATATAAACAAAAAATCTGATCAAGAACTCAAAGATTTCCATACCAAACTTTAGCAAATATCATTTTACATGATTTATAAAAATGTGTAAAAGTACTTATAAAAATGTTTAAAAGATCCTACAAAAACTTTGAATGTCAAAATAAGAGAAAACACAAGTGAATTTCAGAATTCTTACTGTGGTCTAAGGACCAAAACCAAACAGCACTGGAAAGCTGCTGGGTTAATTGCATACCTATTTTTAAAAAAAACTTAATACAAGCAATATTGTCAGAATTTAAAATTTGTAATGGAAATATAGGATCCTGAAACTGTTATGTATTGTAGAAGCTTCCAAGGTGTGACTTCCATCAAAATCAAAAGCAGCCTTTCAGGTCCAATGTCATTTGTAGACTAATGCATGAGAGACTTTAATCTGTAGAGCGCTGCTCTTGATTGAGCTATCCTGCTCTGAGTCTGCAGAACAAACTACCTTACCAACAGACAAATAAAAGAGTAGCAGTGGCAGATTCACCCATGAGCTGGGTGTGGGACAAGTCACACGGGGAAGGAAACATGATGTTGCCCAACCTTTCTTCTCTTTTTGTGAAGAATCTTTCTCCCTGCAATGTGATTATATTGTAATACATTGAGCCCTGAATTGCCTAATTCCTAATTTTTATGGCCTTTGATACATTCATTGCAGCTGAAATTCCTTGAGCCCAAAAGGACTCCTTCACAGCTCTTGACTCCCTGCTCTCACATCAGGGTGATTTACAGAACAAGCAGGATGCCTCCTTGTATTTTCTTGCTGCCTGCAGTGGGTTTTTGAAGAGAATGCTCAAATACTTCTCATTCACTGATCCCACATACAAACAACCTTAAATCCTAGGGTATTCATCATGCTTTTAGCCACATCTACTTCAAAACTGATTCAAATAGAAGGGTAGCACACAATTTCCGTATTTTTATTCTGACACGGAAGAAAAACTGTGATAGCTTGTTTTTAATTTACCAGGAATTCCCATTTGATGCAGGAATGTATTTGTGTTAAAAAAAAGCTTGAAGATGGTGGGTGGCCAGGACGTGGTTTTAGACTAACATTTCTGCCCCAGATGATTAACAGTTTGTTATGTATAGAAAATACATATATATATATGTATATATATCTCATGTACATATATTAGACTGCACAAAATATCCAACTGAAATGCAATCATAAAGAAATAAGTCAATGAATGTAATGATTATATACATACAATCAACAGAAACCAAAATACCTTCACTGAGAAACAATAAAGTGTAATAGAAAAGTTTTGGGAAACATAATAAACATAAGAAGACATAGACTGTTATTTTTTCTCTAGGAGTAGCACATCTATATAACTTTCTAGGATAAGTAGGTAGGTTAATGGATAGCTGGGAAGCCATGACTCTGCTATCACTTGGAGGATAGGATGGTACTTGCACAAAGATAGGATGGTACTTGCACAAAGAGAAAAAAACATGTCTGTAATGGAATACCAGTCAACACAGCAGGACAAAAATATTCAGATGAACAAAATGAGTGTGCTGTCCATAAAAGCGTAGATATAGAAATCTTCATTTATGGTACAACCACAGATATCTTGGTTAGTTAGTGCATTTAGTTTATTAAAAAAAAAAAAGACACAGACATAAAACTACCAATACAAGTCCTAGTTCCTAATTGTCAAACTAGGACTCAGATTTCATCAAACTCTACACTTCCATATTAAAAAATAAGGATTTTGCCCTCATGGTCTAAAACTAAAAGATGAGCTTACAAACTGCTTGTAGTAATTTATGTTGACCCAGACATTTCACTGACATTTTGCATATGAGATCCAAAAGGCCATGGAAAAACTACAAAGTGCTTCAAAGAGCACTTTGTATATGACACAAGGAGAAAACTGTAATGTGTTAGTCCCAAGGTATGTGCTTCTTTGCTGTGCTTCCTGTTCTACGTGTATGATAAGGGACTTGGTTTTCTTTCTCCAATACTCCAGCGTGGAAGAGAGAACAGGGGAGCTGTGCCCATCACATTTCCTCATGAAGGAAGATGTTCAGTAGTACTGAACTTCAAATAAGGGTAGAGGCCAATTAGTAGCATAAGTCTGACATTATTATAATCACAAGGGATTAATCATAGAAAAAAAGCTTTAACTTTGTTCAGTTTTATAGAATATCAACAGATATGAATCTCATTGCATGCATTAAATACGAGTTTTTCTGTATCTGTGCTTAGAGGGTGAAAAAAACTTGTTTTACTGCAATCTAAGCAGTTATAAAATGTCTGTTGGCATGGAGTTAACTATCAAGGCTTGAGCCTCCATGTGACAAGTCATAACTTAAAAGTCAGAATGGAAGCAGGCATGCAACAAAGTATACCAAAATGTGTTCCCACAAGATTATGCACCTGAAACCATCAGAAGAGCAAAACCCACTGATTTGCATAAATAAATGGAAATTCACTTATATAAACAGAAACACCTATCTTTAATTGCTTGATTTATATCTGCTGTAATTGTTAATATAGATTTTTGTATGTGTAATATGTCACTCAGAGAAATTTATGAAATGTTGGATGCTCTTTGAAAAAACTGGACAAGAGTGTCTAGTAAATCTGATTTCCTCCTTTCACATTTTCTATACTTCATTTTTATTTGCTGCCCTCTATGCACTGTTAGCAAAGACATAGACATTTCTAATGAGTAAGCTCATTTTCCTAGTGTATATAAAGGGTTACCATTTGCTAGATAATTCATTAATAATGATAGTGGTTTATATTATGTTTTCAATTAATTTCCTAATATAATATCCACGTCCCATAATTTCAGTTTATTTTCAGTGGGAAGAACATGAGAATCTATGAAATTCCCCATGATTTTATTTTTCTGAAGGTCTCGAACCTCAGCATGCCTTAGACTTGCACATACTACATCAAGATACAGAGGCTGAAAGAGCAATACCCATCTTGAACATTGCCACATTGACTTACAGAATTGTGCCCTTGAGAAAAAGACTGTGAGAAAAACGGAGAGCCATGCAGTGACAAAAATGAAATAGAACTGTCATCTGGCAGTTCTTCATAGTCCATCAAGTAAACTATTAAAGATATAAGAAGAGCCACAGAGTGCTTGGGCAAAGGTTGTTAAACCACTACTCCAAGGGCAGGTCACTGCACATTGCTAAGATTGTTAGTAAAAGATAAACCAGTTTTCACTATGAAACTTGACATTGCTGGTTTTCAGCCTCACCTTTAATACTATGTGCTTGCAGCCAGGGACACAGCTGGATAAACTAATAATACAAGAGTTTACAAGAACAGTTCTTACTGATGTTAGGATCACTGTGTATTGAAGAATCATAGTTTTCTCGTCAAATAATGTGAATCTGATTTTCACACTATTTTACTTACATTTTTCATCAATGAATATATTCTGTGCTACCTTGCCCTGCTTTAAAAAAAAAAGATGTGTATCTCAGAGAGAGATATTCATATACAGTGCATTTTCCTTTGAAACTACAAACTGAAAAGGCCAGACTGGAATGTAATTAACCGCAAATTACCAAAGCAATATGGGGAATATGAATACCTTCATCTGGATGAAGAGGGAGAAAGAGGGAGAAAGACTAGTCTGCCTTTTCCTGGAAAGAGGAAGAAAGACTAGTCTGCCTTTTCCTGAGACAGGTAGAATCCAACAAATATAAGACAGAGACACAGCACCTCCTGCCTCTAAGACATACGCGAGTCAGAATTGCCAAATGCAGACAGGGCCTGCATTCAGAAATCCATAGCTCTTCCAGTTACAAATGAAACTATTGATTTTCAGCAGCTCTGAAAATTTAATCCCTTAGAATTTTACAGGAGTGTTGATGGATGTTAATGCAAAGCAAAGTACTAGGTCTATTTCCATAACAGAAAATCAAGTGCTGAAAACCATGTCTGGTTACTAAATACCATACCATTCTCAAAACATTAGTTACTTTAACCACTGTCCTGTCTAAACATAAGTGTGCTTGTGGTTGCCCACTAGTTGTTCCTGTCTGGTGCTGTGATCTTCAGGCAGAGTTTAGGAAACTAAAGAAACTACACCATTATCCTGATTCTATGATTGCGTTATAGAGCATTCTGCTCAGTTTTTATCATTAAATAAGAGAAGCATTAGGAATTAAAAGTTTAAAAGTAAAACATACTGCTAATCTAAATTATAGAAATTGGCACATTTCTATTTACTGTACTCCCAGAGAAAGAGAGAGATAAATAGACTTTACTAGAAGTACATGGCAGAGGCTGCTTTCACACATACATTGTTCATCTGTAGGTTCTTTGTAAAGGGGAATAATCAGAGCTTTAATGAGTCTGGTACCAATCATTGTTCTTTTAGCTCACTTGTTAGAGGGTAAATTTTCATGAGTTGATAAGGTTGGGTTCTATTTTTCCCTTCCCTGAGTACTTTAAGAAACAGACACCATCTATACATGATAATCTTTCTCTTGTGCAATTATTTGAGTTCTGCTTGAAGTTACAAACTAAAATCATACCACCAATATTACAGCATAATAAAGCATGCCTTTAAGTTGGCGTGAAACCTTAATTTTCTTACTATGAAACTTTTAGAAATGTCTAAAATAAAATGTTTATTATGAGAACATTGTAAATATCAAGAGATTAAGTTTCCATTTCCTTACACTGTTTTTATACTGGCATGATACCATCAGGACAAGAAGCTGAGACGAACTCAGTCCCTAAGAAAGCTATCTCCTTTTGATTCCTATGGTTGACCTTAGAGCTCTTTCTCATCTACAGTGGACATCTGCATTATAATCACATCAGTGCAGTATGATGAACAAGGAAGCTTTTGAAAAGCATGTGTACAATGTGAAATGCATAAACAGCCCAAACCACAGAATCTGGGGCATGTGTGCGCTCCCTTGCAGATAGAAGCTCAGAGTCATGGAATCACGGAATTGCTAGAGTTGGAAAGGACCTCTAGAGATCATCTAGTCCAACTCCCCTTCTAAAACAAGATTGCCCAGAGCACATTACTCGGGACTGAATCCAGGTGTGTCTTGAAGGTCTCCAGAGAAGGGGACTCCACAACCTCCCTGGGCAGCCTGTTCCAGTGCTCTGTCACACTCATTCTAAAGAAGTTTTTCCTCATATTTCAATGGAACTTCCTATTTACAGCTTGTGCCCATTGCCCCTCATCCTGGCACTGGGAACGACTGAAAAGAGTCTGGCGTCATTCTCCTTCAACCCACCCTTCAGATACTTGTGAGCATTAATAAGGTCTCCCCTCAGCCTTCTCTTCTCCAGGCTAAGGAATCCCAGCTCTCTCAGCCTTTCCTCATAAGGGAGGTGCTCCAACACTTTAATCATCTTTGTTGCCCTACATTGGACTCTCTCCAGTAGTTCCCTGTCTCCCTTGAACTGGGGAGCCCAGAACTGGTTGCAGTATTCCAGTTGTGGCCTCAGAGTCCTATGCTTCATAAACCTGCAGTGAGGCTAACTGTGAATGACAAAAAAAAAAGGGAAAGGTAAAAATAATTTTGTTACATTACCAATATACATTACCAATATTAGAATTGGGTAGATTTCATTTAATGAGAACTATAAGTTTAAGTCTCACAAAGAGAAGAGCTTATCTCTTCAGCATCCTGACAATGCTTTAGGTGCTTAAGGATAAACATGTGGTGTCATCCTAAGATGCTTGAGGCAATAACTTCTGGTTACTGTTCCAGACCCTATCACTTGCCCTGAACAGATGGTCTGTTAGGCCATAGTTTTAAAAGAAACTAGTATTTACTCATTTTCTGGTAGAAGATTAAAATTTATATTATACTATTAAAAAAGGCATGGAAAAGTTGAGGAAAAAAAGTTCTTGACTGAGTGTTCCAAGCAAAAAAATTTAAAATGGAAATTACATTTACTCCATTACTAGGTTTGGAATCTTTTTGCTCCCTCTGCTAGATTTAGAATTGCTTGTACCAACACCTTAGCCACAACACAGATCAGGGGAAAGATTAAACATCAATTTGAGTATGGTATTCATTCTGGGTATATATACAACTGTCTGCTAATTTCTGTTAGGAATCATCCACTCAGAATTATTTATGTACGCTGAAGGGAGCCTACAAGAGAGCTGGAGAGAGACTCTTTGTCAGGAAATATAGTGGTAAGACAGGGGGTAATGGTTTTAGATTAGAAGAGGGGAGATTGAAATTAGATATTAGGAAGAAATTCTTTACTGTGAGGGTGGTGAGGAACTAGAACAGGTTGCCCAGAGAAGTTGTGAATGCCCCATCCCTGGAAGTGTTGAAGGCCAGGCTGGATGGGGCTTTGGGCAACATGGTCTTGTGGGTGTTGTCCCTGCCCATGGCGGGGAGGTTGGAACTCAATGATCTGTAAGGTCCATTCCAACTCTAACCATTCTATTATTCTATGATTATATGATTATATGCTATATCATACTTCTCAGATTATACTACCTTAAATTTGTCTTTGAAGTACTTGACCCTATAAAAGATCTTTCAGTTCAGCCTTGTAAAAAGGGGAATGGAAGCTAGGAAAAAACTGTGTGGGAACTGAGAAAGGGTATATGAGGTGCAACTGTATATTGCCAGCTGCTTCCCTCTTCCTTTGGACACATCCCAGTGAATGATTGATGTTTCAGATAAGCAGATGTTTACATGAAAAGTTACACTATACTACTATGCACAAAGGCATTTTAGCTCCATTTCGTAATTTTTTTTTTGGGTGGGGAGTTTCCCAGTTTGTTGGAGACACTTAATGTTTGCCAGGCATTTTGCCAGTGGGTAGCTCCCTTATATTAATGTAAACCAGTATAACCCACAGAAGCAATACGACTAAAAACATGAGTCTGATATGATAAGTTGTAACGTCATCAAACTAGACAGATTCAAGTGAAGCAAAGGTTTAAATGTTTATTTGACACCATGGATACCCCAAAGTTCATTTACAGTGTACTGGTTCAAGTTCTGCCCAGATCAACAGTGTTTAAATCTTACTATGATTTGATTGCTTTTGAGTGATACCTCTGAAATTGTTTGCTGTCTTTTAGCTGGATACTTGTAAGTGTAATATGAAATCATTAATATCTGCTCTTCAAACTCACACTGTTGGCTACAAAATAAAATACAATATTCATTAACACTAATCTACTCTTCTGTCTGAAGTAGTATTTCTTACTAGACAAATACACCAAAGTGTATCAAAATCATTTTATGTGAACACCAATAAATTCTGCTATGCAGACTTATATGGAAATTTTCCTTCTGATGTCTGTGCTATTGTATTTTACAAATCAAAATGTGACTTCTGTCTTCAGGGCTTTTAGATTTACTTTTCATGAAAATTAAAATCCCATTCTCAAAAAAAAAAAAACAACAAAAAAGCATACACACTACACAGAGGCAAATAATTGGGAGAATGATATGAACAAAGGGGAAAAAAAGGAAGAATTTAGCATTCAAAGATACCTATATCTTTACAGAAGAAACTTGACTTTTTAGTTGCCTCTTCCTTTTCCAAAACTATTAAATAGAAATTTGGAATATAGTAAATAACTAATAAAATATCATTCCATAATTAACAGTTTTATTTCAATTAATCCACAAAGTATGGTGTTATTAGTTATTTACTATGAAGTATACTAAGCTATACTATATGCAAAAATGTGCAGGCATGTAAGTGGAAAGTAGATTATGCAGCACTTACACGTGACAGCTTTCTGTGACAGAACGTTTAACTCTGGTAGTTGCAAGACAGAAGAAATTCCTTCAAAAAATATTTTTTTTTAAATATACATTGTAACTCCTTGGATAGCATCTATTACTCACAGATGGGGTCATCTCTATCTTAAATCTTTCATCAGAGAATCAAAATGTTTCCAGTGTTGCCTTTCTTGAAAATAGCAACATTTGTCCAAGCTTGAGTAAAAATGCTTTGTACACAGCCCAAATTAGTCCTTCCCTGAAAAACAAACCGCACCTTTAGGATAGCATGATAGTTTCAACAATCACAGTAAAATGAGGGTGATAACAGATAAATCCCTCCGGCTACTGCATCTTTTTCTCCTCCTCCCTCCTCAACACAGAGACCATATGACGGAACACGCAGAACCACAAATTACTGTAGTATGCGCTTCCTACTTAATAATGACATCCCATAAGTTAGCAAAAATCTGCCAACATCTGCAAGCTTCTCTGCACTGCTGTGAGCCAAAGTTAAAAATCATGTGTGACAGTGCTGTGGAAAATACAATTGATTCCATTCTGATTGTGTCAGTTCCAAACACAGACAATATTGATGATGCTGTACAGTAATCTTATTGGGCTTGGGCCCAACTGAACATTGGTCTTTGTCAACTCATTATTCCTCTATCAGAGGGATCTCACTAGATTGATCTTGCCAGAAGCTCTTGATGTGTCTCACAAATCACTGTTCTGCTGTTGGCAGGCAGATTCGAGTACTGCACGGTAATTGCTGAGTTTTTTCTCCTTTCCCCAGAAGGCAGTGACTACATATTGCAAGTCATTGTCATATGAGAGAATATAACTGTCCTAACAAGATAACGCAGTTAACTGTGCACTACCCAATCATGCCAAAAGATGTGGTCATATTCTACATGTTACTAAAAACATAAAATTATATCAAAAGATAAATTCCCCCTTTTTTTTTCTTTTTTTTTTTTAAATTTTTGTTGCCACTCCTTAAATAAATAACCTAACTTTTTAGTTTATCAGTATCACAGCAAGTTTGGATAAAATGTATTATTTCAATGTGCAACTCCAACGTGGAAAGATCTTGATAGGCCTCTTCCCATTTCTACATATAGAAACAAACCACATATGAGTGTTTGCATGATTTGATCACTATTACTCTGCAAACCTCAGAAACAGACATTTGAGTATCTGTCAAGAAGTGATTACACCTTGGAATTTTCTTTGCATTGTTAGTCAAAGGAAAGAAACTAGTTGGCTCCTAAACTCCTTGATTAAGTATAGTCTTTGGCCTGGGTAAATGCTTTCTTTAGATACTATCGACATATCCTCTGACTAGTCTTAGAACACAATGACAAAACCAAATCAAAACACTCGATGCACTGAGTTGGATGATCTGGATAATAGCAAGAGCCTGTACTGGAGTTTCTCCAGGAAAACTTCATCATATGCTGACTGAAGGAGCCACTGGCAGCCTGTTTCATTCCTGCAGTGCAAATGGGGACAATAACAATGCCTGAACAGCAAAACTAAAGCAGTCAGCTCTGGCTTCTTTTTCTCTTTCTGGATCACAGCTTTTCTGGGCAGCTACAGGGGCTGAGTAGTAGACGGAAGAAAATATGGCTGAAATGAACTGTTATTCCTGATCGGGGGAATGGCTACAGAACTGAATAAAGAAGACTTGAGGGACTTGTACTTTACATTACCTTCCCTAATACAAGGAAATTGAGCAAGGTTGACAGAAATAAGTGCTGGTAAAACCCTTACAAATAATCATATAACATTTCATCTTTAAATAATACTGAGATCTCATCCCCTATTGAAATGTTAAAATACTTATATAATCACTGCCAAATGTTATATAAAGGCCACTATGGTAGCATAAATGACACAGGTAATGAGAGTGTTTGAAGTTATGAGAACTGCAAAAGAATGCAAATCCACAGTGACTGTTTTTATGTGACTAAGTTATTTCTGCAAGTGTCAGGGAAATGTTTAACAAAAGACAGTATGAGATGAGTCCACCTATAGGCAACTAAAGATCATTCTAAGTTGCTTGAGAGCAAAATACAAAGTTCAAGGAAGAAAAACAGTATAAATGCAGGGCCAATATTTTTGCCAGAAAGACGATGGCAAATAAATTGAAGATCTATTAGGAATTTATATCATGAAGTCTCAGACCAGTAGACCAGTTCCCTGAAAAAAATACCTGTAATTGTTCAAAGAACTGCCTATGAATACAAATTTTTTATATTAGTTTTCCTTGGAGACTTAATGATTTGCCTTGGCAGAACATGATTTTTGAATTAAAGTAGGAGGAAAATGTCAAAGCACTTTTTAAAATAAAATTTATATCAAACTAGAAGCACCACAGTAAAATAAACCAAAATATTTAAAAATCAATTTGAGTGTTTGAATAGAAGCCATGATCGTGTGACTTCTAGTGGTGGACTATCACAGAATCGTAGGATGCCTAGATTTGGAAGGGACCTTAAAAATCATTGAGTTCCAACCCCCTGTCCTCATAGGAGAGGTGTTCCATCCCTCTGATCATCTCCATGGCCCTCCCATTCCAATAGTTCTATGACCTTTCTCTGTTGAGGACTCCAGAGCTGGACACAGTTCTCCAGGTGGGGTCTCACTAGCAGAGAGTAGAGGGGGAGAATCACCTCCTGTGACCTGCTGGTCACACTTCTTTTGATGCAGCCCAGGATATGGTTGTCTTTCTGGGCTGCCAGTGCACACTGCCAGCTCATGTTGAGCTTCTCAACCATGAGCACTCCCAAGTCTTTTTCCTCAGGACTGCTCTCCAGCCATTCTCTGCCCAACCTGTATTTGTGCCTGGGATTGCCACGTCCTAGATGTAGGACCCTGCACTTGGCTCCATTGAACTTCATGTGATTTGCATTAACCCACCTCTCAA
>VZRU01006923.1:435024-578551 GCA_013398155.1 Pedionomus torquatus | reverse complement strand
AAAAAAAAGAGTTAAAACAGAATTTGTGCAACTTTCTGTATGCTGTATGGTTCAGCTGAATAAGCCTAGCAGTAACAACTCCAGTACTTCACATTCTCACTGATACCCATCTTTTTCTCAATAGTTCTAAATGTTTTGTCACTTACTGAAGCTTCCTAATACACAAGCCACAACCACTTTTTTTTTTTTTTTTTTTTTTCTGTATATTGTGACCAGTCCTTTTCATCACAGGTGTTCCATGTCTCATACTTGAAATTCACCTCTTGGCTACATTATTAAAAACATCACATATAACCATGTTATATCCGTAGACTACTTCAGATAAGACTCAGTTTAGCAAGGATTTAAACTGAATTTAAACCTAATTTAAAGGACCAGTGCTCATGTTGGGAGAAGTTAGATATGTTGACATCACTTGCTGAACTGAGGACTAATCACAGTGTTGAATAACTTATTCAATTTATTTTCTTCTAGACTGCATCTGACCCCAAATAATAACAAATTTAGGAATAATGATTTCATGCTACAAGTAACTATTTTCTGCTGTCAGATAATTATGTGATTAACGAGTGGCCTTTCTATCATTGCTTGGACTTTAAACAATAAATAAAACTTTAAAATCAAACATATATAAATTAGGTTACACTATTTTCTTCAGAGGTTTTCCTTTTTTCTTTTGAGACTTCAACAGTTCTTGTTTGTTCCTCCTTTTTCTTCATAACACAAAACATTTTTGTTGTGTATGTAGAATGTCTCTTCATATTGTTATGGTATATATGTCCTTTATTTCCTTTTGCTGTCCATCCGTCACTCCCTGTCCCCATGCCTTGTATTTTTTTAATGTGACAACTCTGTGCAGGTACCCATAGCAACACCCACTAGTCGGGGTGAGCCTGTGAAGCCAATGCAGCTACCCCCATACCTCAGTTCTGACAATGTCAGTCATTACTCTAGCAGGATCTGCCTGCTCAGATATCTAGAGTTCCTCTTCTGGTCTTTCCTCCTTCAAGTAGTAGCTGCCCTGTGCGTAAAGATACAAAAGATTGCTGTTAATGATTTTCCATTTGTTTAAAACAGCTCAGACTGGCAGCTCTGTCTAATCCACTCTCAATGGCACTGCCACATTAAATTATAGACCAGTCACTCTGTGAAGCAGTTTCCTGATTTTCAAAATACAGCTCAGCTACCTCTGATTTGGTGCAGAATCTTCATTTTAATTATAAAATAAAATAATTACAAGAAAATAAAATAAAACGCACATTATCTTAGTTCTCTATTTTATTTACTAAGGCAGATCACAACCTATAAAAGTGTCCCAAAATACTTAACAATGAAAATGCTTCTGGTTTTCATTCAATCAAACATTGTATTTTTATTATTTTTTATTAACTAATTATAGGCTATAGTTTATTATCTTGCACATATTTTGACTTCTCCCATACATACTGCCTTTGTACATAAGGCAGTTCTAAGCCTTATGTACAAAGAAGTTAGGCTGCCATTCCAGCAGAGATCTTGTGCTGGCCAGCTGCACACAAGACAAATTTCATTCTAAGATTAATCTATGACTGAGATTTTCAAATGAGGCTAAAGGGGTTATGGACACAAATCCCGCTGAAATATAGTGGGAATTCTCTACCTAACTCCCTTAGGTGTTTCTGAAATTACTGCTTCAATTTTTAGAATCAAATCCAGGGTGGAAGAATTATGTTTCTCTTTCTATGGGTTACAACTCATGCATTTCCACAGTTAAACCTTTGACATTTGTCTGCTGACACACACATCATGTACCTATGCATGTTTAGTGCAATTAATGAAAAGTTTTAAGATCGTTTACTACCTTTTTGGTGTTTATCATAATTTGTGCATGACTAGGTGGCTGCAAATAGTTAGTACAAATAAATCAATTTTGTATTATTCAATTATTTAAATTATTCAATTTAATCCATTTCCAAGGGATCACATACAGATTTCTGTTTGCCACTATGGAATTTGATGAGGTCCTTCTGTTAAAATGTATGTTTACAGTCATATCTGCTGCTGTATCCACCGAGACCAAAAATGTAGACACACTGACAAGTCTTAGGAAATGCTGAGGAACTTAAACTCATACACAACCTACCAAGTATTTTAAAGAATCAGATAAATGCCTTTCTAAAATGTGTGATTGCATTAGAACTCCATTTTTTCTCCAGATACCTACTCACCTGGAGCAACGCTGTACATAAGCGTCAGTTAATTTTTTCTATTTAGACTCATCAGAAAATTTGTGTCCTTTTACTAGCCTGTTCTTTTAGAATATGCAAAATAGCCCACTGTATTATTTTATGAACAAAAGCTTACAAAAGATTTCCTTCAGGTGATATTGCTCAACATTTTTGAAGAACAATTTTTTCAAATTAAAGTTCCTATTTTGACAATATAGAGGTAGCTTTAAACCACATTGGGGGAAATCTCTTTGACTTAATGGTTTGGCTGGTATGATTCTCAGACTATTTCAAGAAATGAGTTAGAAGTGAGTGACTAAAGTGAATGCGGTAGTGGGTTAAGCTCATCAACCAATTTGTTGGGGGATAACTTGTTGGAACAGTAAAAACCTAGAATTTGAACTGCATTTAATCACAAAATATCAAATGTTTCAATTAAAAATTCCAGTTTCAATTTATTCTAAAATGAAGAGTATGCCAAGTGTAGTTAAAAACTTATCTTAGTCAAGGTGAATGTTACCATATGTTCAGTGTTTTAGGATGGGTATAGGGGATGTGTTTTAGGTGTGACATAGGTTAAAGGAAGATTTACCATTGACATTAGGGGAAACAGTATTAGACCAATGTAAATGCAAGCTTCTATATCGAAAAAACATCTATGTATTTTAGAAAAGTACTCTGCTCTTGAGTGCTTTGGGGATGTGCTTATTATAAAAATATCATCATTTAACACAAAGCAGATACTTACACCTGTTTTTATTTTTTACTTTTAAGTAGGAAAACGTGAATTTCAGCCTTACTGAATAATTTATTGGCTACATTTTTTTACCGTTACATGATATATATCTAGCATATGTATGATCCATTAAACATCTGCTAAATATAAACTTTTTGGTTGTTTGAGTGTGCAACCTGAATTCTACATTCAAATGTCAACACCCTAGAAAGTAAAGAACCACATTCTGAACTCACATGTACATGGGCGTCTTCAATTGACTGTACATCAAATTGCTCAATTTAGGGTACAGTTGGGGTCATGGAGAATTGAATTCATCTTAAAAAAATGAGAAATTTGGAAAGGACTTTTCACACTTCACTTATCTGAAGCTATAAGAACAATGTCTTATCACAGACAGTCCAGCAATTAGGCAATATAGCTTTTCAGCATGTTATATTGGAAGTATTAGCCAAGCACTATGATTTGTCCAGGGAAAGGAGCTGACATCTCTTTCTACATATGGAGATCTAAGGCTGATATGAGACTTGAGTTCAAGCATTTTTAGCATAATTTTCTAGGGTTACTTTTGTGTCTGAAGAGTCATAAAAGCTGTTTCAGTCCTGAAATACTGACTAGAACTCCCTTACAACTATGCCTAGCATGTATCACGAAGGCAAATTCTGCTAATTGGTTAAAAAAATATATATATAACGGATAAATATTAAAGAACACTCCGTATTTAATCATTGTTGTTTCTCAGTAGCTGCATCAATTGAGAAAAAACTCTTTTCCTTGCATATGGTTCTCATCTTAAAGGCAGAGAACCAATTTTTTAAAAGTTTTTTCTTAATGAAATGGAATTGGACATCCCTCATAAATCTTGTAACTTTAGTGGACATTACTCACTTCCCCCAAAAGCATGGATGGATGTTTTAAAGAGTTTCCCAGTCATTAAAATGAAAGCAATCTCAATATTACTTTCCTAGTAGCCAGCCCTTACTCATGGTGAGCTGTGCCTTCATCTGTAATAGGTTGTATTGATTTCAGTGAAACTATTTGATTCCTAGAGCATTGCTGAACAAAAGCTAGAGTGGTAAAGTCTGTCCCACAATATCTCTCTCAACATATTTTCATAAACATATTATAGAATCTGACCCTTAACAGCTTTAATATATAAATTTCCAGTAAAATCAATGCTGCTAGACTCATTTACATCAATGAAAAATCTTCCATAGAAGTACCATTTCTAGACACCAGCAAACATCTTCAAATTTTCTGGCTGGATAAAAAGAATTTGGGGCAAGATAAACAGAATCATTTGTTTTACCCATTTTTGCAAAAGGGTTACTCAGGTAGTAAAGAAGCCCAGAGCCTTCCAGAGTACTGGCACTTGCACAAACGAGGTTGTGGTGGATCAAGCAGTGTATTACAGTTGATTCTGGTGCTAGTTTACAGATTGTATAATACACAGGGTGGTAAATAGTGCTCAAGATCAACTTCAGAAGTAAAAGTGTCTCTTGGTATAATAAATAACTCTTCATATTAGGTGGAAATTAATTAGTCCCGAATTCTGATCAAATTATGAGATTGCATCCACATTAATACAAATTAATTTATCATAATGAATGCTGATAGAATTAATATAATTAGACACTGTTGCATTGTGTGAAATATTTCATAATGGTCCCTTTCATATTAGAAGTAAATTATATGCATATTTCAAGTATAAAAGTAAGAATTATGCTGTGTGATTTATGGTGGAGGTACGTTAAAGAACCACGACATGAAATTTGAACCTTAGTTAATGGGAAATATATTGAAAATATTGAAACCTATCCTGAAACACCCCCTTGAGCATTCAAAACCTGTTTATTTTATTCTAGAAGAGCCACCGGACAACCAAATGCAGCCCAAAATCTTGGAGAGTGGACATCCTCTTTGCTTCTTTCGTATATTCTGACTTACAGCCCCCACAGTACTTGATGCCAAATCATGATATAATGAGTACTGAATTACTTATGCCTTTTCCAATTTCCACAGAAAATGGACTTTAATTCAAAACTATGCCTGGCTAATTAAACTTTCCATGATCTAATTTGATCTAATTATTTCTATAAATTGAGATGTAACCAGAGTTATATCCTAAGGTAGAATTGGGCTATGGTTACACATTTTTACTTAGATGGAAGGAACTGACAAGAACTGCATCACTCTCTCCTGTTAACTCTAACCTTGCTGCCCACTTGAATCAACACAATTCTGCAAATTAAATGGTGAACAGCGCGCTGTATTTTCAAAATGTCTGTAAGAGACTTTTTTTTTATGAATGATTATAGCACAGGGAAAAAAATGTGATATCATCCATGTGTTTTATTGACAGTCCAGTACATATGTGGTCTTTTTTTTCATTTCTCTGTAATAATGACACTAAATTATAACTTAAATTCATTTTCTGCTAAAGACCCCTTCTTTTTTCAGAAGATCAGCTCTTCTAAATCATACACAATATGATTTGAACCCTTTACAACATGTTTACATTCTGAAAAGAGTGAAAACTCCTTGCTAAGTTATTTTGTTTTGCTATATCAAAACCAAAGCCTGATTTTATTTGTTCATGTTAGCAATACTTGTTACCTGCTGAAAATACCTCTCACTCCTTCTTTGGTTAGTTTCTTTAAGCTGATGTTGGTTTCCTTGATTGAACTATCACTATTGCTTACAAAAATCTTTCACATCCAGTCAGCTAGTATATACATATATTCTGTTCTTTGTATATACCCTAAAATAATGTCTTTCTGAAATTTTTGCTGACAGAAAAACAGGGCACAGACGCTTGCATATCATCAAACAAGAAAATCTGACAGAGATTTTAGGGCTTCTGGCTATACTGTCTGAGTTAGTTTAGAGGTTAAAAAAAAAACACAAACCAACCTCAACCCACCCCCCCAAAAAACCAAACAGATTCCTGTTATATATTAAAAATAAATAATTAATCCCGTTAAATCTGTTGGAACTATAACATCATACCTGGAAAGCAAGAGTAGAACCAGTCTGATGACTGGAAATGCCTGCTTGAGACATTTAGATGTCCATTTAGAGACAGGTAAGCAATCCAGACCACGTAACATGACTACCAAAGCTCTCTACAAAGTCAAGGAAGAGAAAAGAAGTTTTCAAATAGTTGAAGGTTGCCTTAATTTAGTTACTTTACACTCTGTGTTGCATGGGAAAGGTGATGACATCATGGGAAACTCTAGTCCACATAGGTTCAGTGTTTAGTTCTCTATTACGCCATTTCAAAAAGAAGAGTATGAAATTTTAGGTATTTCCATATTTCCGTGATGCAATCAGCATTGGGTTTTTTCTGCCTGCATGCCCAGGTGCTAATTAATTAGTAACCCAGTGACTTACTGCTGAAGAGAAAGCCTCAACCTCCAAACCATAAACGCCCTTGAGTGACTGCCTTCTCTATTCCTGTTGAAAGGCTACATTTTCTACTGGTTTTGAGGACAGTCAGTCATGCATGACACAGGGCCCAGAAGGTAGCCTGACTCTGCTTGTGCTTAAGAGCAATCTGGAAAAATGCCAAACTGGACTTTTAGATCAAGGACTCCGGAAATGTGTACAGGTTCTGCATTATAATGCAGAGTTATTGGATGAAACAAGGACGCAAAAACCAGTTCAGAAGTGGAGATCAAAATTTTAATTATTTTCCTGCCTACTGCCAAACCTACTAAACCAACAGTTGCACTTCCCTTCAGTACTCTTCCTTAGCCCACAAGTCACGTAGGTCAAGGGATAACCTTTCTATGTAGCTCACTAAGACAACATTAATAGAGTTCTTTAGTGTAAATTCCGTATTAAAAACATTGAAGAGAGATAATGATATACTCCTTTCATAAAGTGTTCATTGTTGATCAGTTGTTGATTTCTTTCAATAACAAACCACTCCGTGTGACATCAGAAACTTTAGGAAACCAGAAACTGAGAGTAAAGGTCTTCAGAAAACGTAAACCATCACTAGCTTCAGTGAAACTGGACTTGATGTACAATAGAAATAACAATCAGTATTGGAAATATTTCTGATAAAAGCATCTGGAGACAAAACCCTACTCAAAATATATCCAGACTGAACACATCTATATTTGTGATTTGCTGCAGTCATTCACAGTTGTAGATCTTAAACCCTTCTGTTAGAGTCACATTCTTCATGGGAAGGTTATATAATATGTATAAAAGCTAAGTAGTTCATTGATGCCATTTTATTTCTATGATATAATTGTCACTATTTAAAACTAAGATCCATTTCTCTTCAGTGTTTTTAAAGTGAGATCCTTACATCCCCTGGAAGAAAATCAGATTAAGTTCCTGTTTCTGTTATAATTACATGAATGATAAAGAGCGCTTCTGATTTCTTACCATACAGTCATAGAACAGCTCAGGCTGGAAGAGACCTTGAAGGATTAGCTGATCCAACCTTTTTGAAGAAATTTTATGACGAATCTTTTATTAAGAAATTCAGAATAAACTCTGTCATGTACAACTCCTTTATGAATATGCCTGATCCCTTAGTTTAACTGACTTTCTGAATACTTATGCCAACATTAAAGCCCAATGATAAAGTGTCATATGGCAAAGACTGTGAGCTAATAATTGACCATATAATTTTAGAAAGCAGAGATTCTCTCTTTTATAATTTTAATTTGCTTATCCCCACACTGTTTTCTTGAAATATTTTGTCAGTTTTGTTTGATTATAGCAAATAAAAAATCCATTCTTTCCTTTGTAATTATCTGTTTGGTTTTAACAATATTTTATTACTATGCAATAATATCATAGAATTAAAATGTAATTTCATTTGCTTTCACTAGCTTTTCTTTGTATCTCTTGAAACATGATGCCCAACTCCACTAGGTGCTCAGCCTTTCTTGTGAGGTATTTAGCCCCTTTTATGTACCCTGGTGGCTTAGTTTATAAGAATTATTTTTGCTGACAGGAAAAGTCTTTGTGTGGTAATTTACAAAAAATCCTAGGATCATCCATTAAGATTAGTAGAGTAGATAACAAATATGAAACATTAATCCATTTTCATAGGATATTTAATTTTCTGTGATAATGTTTTTTTCTAATACTACAGGGGTTTTGCAAGGAGACAGGACAAACAAGTGTTTGAGAGTTAAAAGCTAGAAAACAGTCTATAAGATGAATTTACTCCATTAAAAAAAAAAAAAAAAAAGAAAAAAAAAAAGATGCAATTTGATGTGGTGATAGCAGCTACAGCATAAGCTACCTGACCTTGCCCTTGCAATGACCCCAACCTTGACCTGCAGGGACACTCTCTCTAGGGATGAGAGGTATGTTATTACATGTTATTTCATTACAAGGCCCCTGCTGAGCAGCAACTGCCAAATGGACTCAATTAAGTGTTTCTTGTGATGTGGATTACTGTCTACTGGGGCGAGTTGATACTAGCAAACATATTTCATTCTCTTAAAGTTTGACTGGATATGAAAAGCATGTGTGTTACTCATTCAGTGACACTTCAGTGTATGATTTATATCTGTTTAAAAAAATCATAACTTGCAGACTTTAGTTGTGTACTGCAACCTTTTCTCGCTCCTTGTCCTTCAGCATCAAAACCCTGTTATCACACTCAAGGATTATCTAGCCAGAGCTAGCCTTCATAAAAGCAAGCTTCCAAAAAGAAAAATTACATCAAACAGCTGTTGCATTCTGATAATTAAACTGATGTTTCACGTTGAAAATAAAGTTAAAAGATGCCACGGCCTCAAGTCTGTATGCTTTTTGATTTTTTGGCTCAAAATGTTGTATCAGGGATACAATGCTGAGCTGGGTTATGGGGACTGGGTTAATTTATTGTGTCTTTAAAATCAATCTACATTAAAACAACAGCTGTGCAGCTCTTATTAAAACTGAGGAATAGTGTCTCTGCCTCTAGATATATATATTCTACGTTTATAAATATAAAAATTTAACCATTTCCACTATGTTTTCTGTAAATAATAGTTCACTAGAAGTTGTTTTCTGGAATGTCATTTGAAACGTATAAAAATATCTCATTGACTACAGCATAGTTTAGATTACACAACCAAAAGAAAACTGAGCAATATAATAAGCAATTGCATGCAGCAAGAATACAATTTCTAGGACTTTCAAGCAGCAATTTTTATATTGGTTTTTATATCTCTGCATAAAATACATTTTTTTTTCAAAATTTATATATAGGCAAAGTAAGAAAATCACTTCAGAATCTTTGGGTTCCCTTCCTACTTCATTCTACTCTGTTTTTCACCAATAAAATTTGGAACATTTGGAACATCAAGGAATTTGCATAGCAACAGCTGGAAAAAAGCTAGTCCAATGGAATTCAGAGGGAGTTTTGTCATTATTTCTAAAAGAGCCTCCACTTCTTTCTTTGATCTCTGTGAAGTGGGAAAGATTAGACAACACTCCTTTGGTCCTGAAAGTAAAAAGAGGAAACACTTTGTAGAGTAAATAAATAAATACCTGTGACCCCTCTTTGTACATTATAAATAATTAATACAGTTTTTAGACCATAATTATCTTGTAAACCAAAAATATCTTACCATTCTACCATTATTTCAGATAAAAGATGTTTTGCAAGTTAGTTATTACACACTGCTTTGACTAAAACAAATTTCTGTCCAAATGTCTCCTCAATATTATTGGGAAATTATTTTTTAAATTGTATTTGATGGCTGTAAATAGAATCATAAGATAATTTGGGTCATAAGGGAACTTTAAAGGTTGCCTAGTCCAACCTCCCCTGCAATGAGCAGAAACATCTCCAACTAGACCAGATTGTTCAGTGTCCCATCCAACCTGACCTCAAATGTTTCCAAGGATGGGGCATCCTGGGCAACCTGTTCCACTGTTTCACCACCACTGTTTCATTGTAAAACATATCCTCCTTATATCTAGTGCAAATCTACCCTCTTTCTGTTTAAAACCATTACCAAATCCTTACTTTAAACCATTATCAATAGGCCCTGCTAAAGAGTCTGTCCTCATCTTTCCTGCAGGTCCTTTTCAAGTACTGAAAGGCTGCTGGAAGGTCTTCCTGGAGACTTGTTGTCTCCAGACTGAACAACGCCAACTCTCTCAGCCTTTCTTCATAGGAGAGGTGTTCCACCCCTCTGATAATTTTTGTGACCCACTCCAATAGCTCCATGTCCTTCTTGTACTGGGGGCTTCAGAGCTGGACATGGTACTCCGGGCGAGGCTTCACAACAGTGGAGTAGAGGGGCAGAATCATCTCTGTTGATATGCTGGCCATGATTCATGGAGAGTGGCTTGACAACTACGTCATCTAGTTCCCTCAGGACTCTGGGATGCCTCTCCTCATGTCCCATAGACATGTTTAAGTTCCTCAGATGGTCACAAACCTGTCATTCTCTTTCAGCGGGAGGGACTATGTTCTGCCAATCCCTGCTTTGTGTTCTACCCACTCAAGAGGAATGGGACAAGAAGTTGCCAATGAAGACTGAGGCAAAAATGTTGTTGAGTACCTCAGTCTTCTTGTGCATAAGTAGCAGTTTCTTGAAATAGAGGGAGAATTAAAGGAAAAAAAAAAAAAGTTAAAATCAGAGAAAGTTATTTATTGTTTTAAGCACCTAACTTCTTTGTCTTTTCTGAAATACACCTAGCAGGTACTCTGGTTGTCTTTACGACTGTTGTAAAAGAAACAAATAATTGCTTTGCTTAGGCTTGCACAACCTCAATCTTACACTTTGCTAGTGTAAGGACAAATTGACCCTAGTGTGCATTTTAGATATCTATGCTTGTAATGAAAACAACTCAAAAAAACCAAATGTGCACTTGAAAGGGAAATTAGTATAACTGCTGTTAAGGGAAACAAGTGTTTAGACTCTTTTCAGCTTCAAAATAACTATTAATTAGATAATGTATTCTGAAAGCCAGAGAGAGATATTAAGATCATCTGATTTGTCCTCCTGCATAATATGGGACTTAGTACCTTCCTGAATTAATTATTGCATAAATTAGGATGAAATATATAGAAAAGAATATCCCACCATGGCTAAAATATTTACTGTGATGAAGACACTTACACATTTGACAAACAACTTCCATGGGTATTTACTCTGGCATTATTTATTATAAGCTGGAATTTAAGTTGAAATTTGGCATGTTAACTATTTTTATACTTGTTTACCATACTAATGTGAACTCATGTTAAATTTCTACTTTCCATGTAGATTTTTTTATAGATAAAGAATGGTCAAGTTACACTTTAATCACGTACTTTAATAAGCTAATTAGATTGACCTCACTGAATCTTCATTTCTAATGCAGTTTCAAAAAATCATTTAAACATGTTCATGGCCCTTCCCTGGCCCAGATTCTGGTGTTTCAGAAGTGGCTGCAATTTTCAGTCGCTGCTGGAACAGTGCCAAAACCCAGGAAAGTGTGCTGTTACTTCTGTTCATCAATCCGTTGTGTACATTATCCCATTAGTGTTTCTGTTGGGAGTTCATGTTTTAGTAAAATGTTTTGTGTATTTTAGCAATGGAGAAGGAAAAAATATTGTTATAGTTGTGGGAGATGGTTTCAATAGTGCCCATGAAACATGTCTTTGATCCAAAAGCCATGACAGACCTCATTGAAGCTGAAAACACTATTAGCTGTCTGATAACCATATAAAAAATGAAAAAGCAGCTAAGTTGTTTATCATAGAATCATAGAATACTTTGGGTCAGAAGAGACCTTTAAAGGTCATCTAGTCCAACCCTTCTGCAACAATCAGGGACATCTTCCACAGTATTAGGTTGCACAGAGCCTCATCCAGCCTGACCTTGCATGTTTCTATATATGGGGCATCTACAGCCAAAGTACAACTTTGTGAAGTAAGATAGGAAGACAACAGAAGGCTCTCACTAAATGTCTAAGGAATCAGGAGCTAAGTTGTAGCATCTGGGAGATTTCATTCTGGAGAAACTGTAAATGGAATTAGGGAAGTGATTAATTGCAACTTTTGCCTATCTGAGAAAGAAATCAAAAAGCCCTAGAAATTCCAACAGGTAAAGCTAAGAGACCACCAGGTCTCTTGGAAACTGTAAGAAAGGAAGTTATTGCTGCTTCTACAGTGTTCAGAGAAACTTTTCAGGTATTTCTGTATACAAAAGGACTGTAGCAAAGACATACCTGATTCAAATCACTTTTTCCACAAGTTATTACATATTAGACAATTATATAAGCTACAGGAAAACATGGTTGTTTCTAATAAGGCAGAATTTCTAATGATCTCTAAGACATGTACTGTAATGCAGTACAAACATGCAGTTCCTTATCTTGCACAGTTGAAGACAATATGACAAACAAAATAAATGAGCAAGATTCTGGTCAGTGATCATTCTGGAGTGAGAAATATGTCTCATATCTCTTTCTATGGTCCTTTACTAATTAGTCCATGCTGCCTTTCAGCAGAGCAAGTATTATTAGCTGAAGTAAGAAGAGGACAAAAGGAAATGCTAATTTCAGTTTTTATCAGAATAATGACACATTCTGTGCTTGCAAAATATAATGAAACAGGGATGTTTAGAGGAATATGCTGATATTCTTTTGTTAAAGATGTGAGATTTATTATATTTGTTGGCACCTGCTGATTTGATGGTCATGGTGCACCACATTGCAAACTGCATCTGGTTTCCTAAACACTTATATTTTCTTTGTGAAATTTGAAACCTGTAACTAAAATATTTTCTAGCTGTTGTTCAGAGAAGACAGAATGTGGAGGGGCAGTGGCTGTGCTAATTCTTCGTGTACTGTGAAAAAATAGAGGTTGAGCAATTCTCACTGGTTTCAATTCCCACTTGATATTTGTTGCCACCTTGCAATAAGTTACAAAGTCAACAAATGAAGGGGCTTGTTTCAACTCAATCTATAGATTGTCTTGGACAAGACTGAATCAAGATTGTAACCTAGTTTTTCAGATACACAAGGATTTAATGAACTGCTTAGATGTGTGTCCCTCAGTCATTTGGTTTTTTTACTATCTAGTATGAAGTTCATCAATTTAAATCAGTGATGGTAATACAACTACAATCATTGTTCTAAGGCATTATTATAAAACACTGCAAAAACACAGTAAATATTGATTGTGTTTGCCTGGAATTATATTTATAAGGGATAAAATAAGGCCTGTTTAATCTGTCTATTCTTTTGTAAGCAGTTACAGTTCCATGTTTCCATATTCATTTTCAGTGAATATATATATTCAAATTTGATTATTTCAATAAACTAAATAAGGGAACTTTACAACTTCCCTCTTCATAGAATCACATGTGAAGAGGTGAGTATAAACATTAGACTCTATTATGAAGTTGCCCATAATATGCTCATTAATGTTTTTCTAATTTAATAATAACACTATTACTGCATTAATTACTCATTTTCTTGCAGCTTGGGAGATACAAGGTCTGATTCTCTTAGTATTGTTTCCATCCAGATAACGTTGCATAGTGATTGCCATTATGTCCACTCACATCTTCACGTCTTTGAGGAGTACAGTGTAAGCAGAAGAAAAGTGGAGGAACGAAGGGCACTAAGAAATATGTAGGGAATCATGTTCCAGAAGAAAAGAGCCTAGGGAAATTGTGACTACTCTAATTAAAGTTGAAGTGTGAAAGGGAATATAAGGATAAAGTCAGGAAGCGTAATGTATGACAGGTATAGGAAGCTGATGGCAAGGGCAAGCAAAACACAAAATAGAGTGCACAAGTGAAAGCACGTGTGAGAGGAAACTGTGAAGAACTGCTGGATATAGGCATATCCACATAAGAGGAGAAGTAGGAAAAAATTATATTGCTTACACTACAACATACAAAAGAGTTAGTGGAGTCATAGTCCCAGGGGTAAGGGATAAATATCTAATTGAATAAATATTGTGCATATTGCCTAAAACTTTGATCTTCTGATAATTTTAAAAGCATATGTGCATAACACAGATCTACCTAATACCATTGCATTGCTTTTTAAAAAAATCTGTGATTCTCAAAAGGTTGAAAACTTACTTGTGACTTCTGAAAACTTGGGTTTATATGTGTTTCCTTTTTTTTTCTTTTTTTTTTTTTTTTTCCTTCCCCTTCGGTAATGCCTCCTTGAATGAATAGTGGTTATTTATCAGTGTATGGAAGATTAAAAGAAAACTAGCAGTATCAGCATAGACACTACTTTCTTTACAACCCAATTATAAAGAATAGAATCAGGATGGTGGATGGTATTTCTTCATGGAATGGAAGAATGAGCATTCTTTAAGATGCTGTTGATCTCATTTATCAAAGGATCACCAAAATGTATCATTTAGGAACAGCAAAGGTCAGTTCTGAAGCACTTACTTTCTCAGACCCTTTCTTTTTTATTTTTTTTTCCTAATGTGCATTTGCCTCCTTCAATTATTTAGTAATTACATACTTGTGAATAGTGAAGAAAAATTGGTGTTGATAAATGCCAGCTGGAGAGGTGCTTCCTTTTGACGAATAAAGCAGCTGAGAACTCATATAGGTAATGACATCACAACTGACTGTTTCAATTTTACACCCTGGCCCTTTGGAAATTCTTTCTGTGGATAGTCTATTTTCCACCAAAGTAGAAAAAGTTGCAGCATATTTGCAGCTGTTGAACTGAGTGCAGCATACTTACCCTCAGAACTGTGATATAGTCTATGTTTCAGTTTTTTGCATCTTAAAAAATAACCTGATGAAGTTTAAATTATAACATAGTTTATTCCAGCAGCTAGAGCTTGTAGAATATGCATCTGAAATCATATCAATATGATAGATAACCTCCTCCTACTAATTACTGTTGCCCTTTTTGCTCAGGAAGAGGCGGCAGTGATAGCAACACAACTTAGTANTATATATTAAAATCTGTCATGTGAAAAATAGGCTACTATCTGTTCTTCTGTTACTTGTAAGTTTTCTTAAAACTTTGTTGAAGAACTTTCTCTTCATGTTGCTGAGTGTTTTTATTGACACCACCCTAAGGGAACACCAAGTATTTCAAGGAATCAGTGTTATTATTCTGATAAAATTTATAAAACATGGAGCTTTATTACAAAACATAATCCTACTGAGTATTAAATTCAAAGGTCATTATAAGATTATTAACATTGATGAAGCAAAAATATTTTGTTCCATTATAGAAGGTCACCTATATAGCTTTCTTATAAGCTAAAAAAGACAACCCAGTCAACCAATGAAAAAATGATGGAAAGCATTACACTATCATTCCCTGCACAGTCATCCCAAAGGCAGGAGTCTGTTGCCTAGCAATTCTGACAAATGATTTACACTTTCCTGAGTGTCACACATACCATGAAGTCCAATAAAAAATCTCAGGACAGTACATTTTCTAATGTCAGAAGTGGTATATTTTCCAGGCACGCTATATTGTTGCTTGGAAGGGCTCATATTTAATTTTGCAAGCAAAGTTGTTTTCCTCTTGGGCAAGCTCTTTCCTTTTTTATACTTCTTCATTCAGTCTGCCTTAAATAATAATGTTTTGCTCACCCCCCCACTCCCACCCCTGATATTCCCATCTTCATGATCTTTGAAAGAAAAGAAAGCTTCTTTTGGTGTACCCCTTAGAATTACATTGACCAGTAACACCATGTTATGAATTTTGAAAACACTGTCAGTCAGAATTCGTTTCATTTACCAATTTAAAATAAATTCTGTTTCAAAGCACTTTGCCTGCCATCCAAGGTAATTGGAAAGCCAGTTTGAAAAATCTTCTAATGTGCTTTTTAAAATTGACCAAGGCTGCAGATGCAGCTTCTTAAACAAAATATAATTAATTTCTATCTGTCTAAGCTGATCAGTGCAGTCTGACAGTCCCTCTGTATTCTTTGTATTAATGCATGTGAATTTTTTTTCAATAGACTACACTTCCCTTTCATCTCTCTCTTTTCCTTGTGTAAATTGGCACTTTCTGTCTTCTAGGAATCTCATTATCATGTACTGATTCTCCACTCCTTCATAATAAAGGTGCCCAACCGATGTACCAAAAGAACTGTAAATATATATTTTTCTCTACCAAAGATTTTTTTCTGTATAAGCTTTATGGTTACAGTGGTTCTAACTTGTCAGTAGTTACCTGAATCATCCTAGGAAGGAGGGGCAGAGGCGCCCTCTACATCAACAATAGGGTAGAGTGTGAAGAGCTCTCTGAAGAATAGCCACAAGCAGGTTGAAAACCTATGGGTAAAAATAAGAGACTGAGGCAACAAAAAGAACCTTGTGGTTGGCATCTACTGCAGGTTGCCCAGTCAATGGAATTCTATTGATGATGTCTTCTTACTCCAGCTATAGAAGTCATCACAATCATGGGGGATCCTGCTGGGGGACTTCAACAGCCCAACAGCTGCTGGAAAAAGCAGCACAGCAAGCTGTAGGTAATCCAGGAGACTCATGGATTGCATCAAAGATAATTTCTTAAGCCAGGTAACAGACAGCCCCACCAAAGGGATGCGATACTGGACCTGATGGTCACCAATACAAATGAGTTAATCAATGAGTTCAAATATCAGAGGCAGCCTGGGCTGCAGCAGTCATGCACTGGTGGAGTTTGCAGCCCTGAGGAATATCATGGAATCACGGAATTGCTAGAGTTGGAAAGGACCTCTAGAGATCATCTAGTCCAACTCCCCTTCTAAAACAAGATTGCCCAGAGCACATTACTCGGGACTGAATCCAGGTGTGTCTTGAAGGTCTCCAGAGAAGGGGACTCCACAACCTCCCTGGGCAGCCTGTTCCAGTGCTCTGTCACACTCATTCTAAAGAAGTTTTTCCTCATATTTCAATGGAACTTCCTATTTACAGCTTGTGCCCATTGCCCCTCATCCTGGCACTGGGAACGACTGAAAAGAGTCTGGCGTCATTCTCCTTCAACCCACCCTTCAGATACTTGTGAGCATTAATAAGGTCTCCCCTCAGCCTTCTCTTCTCCAGGCTAAGGAATCCCAGCTCTCTCAGCCTTTCCTCATAATGGAGGTGCTCCAACACTTTAATCATCTTCTCTACCCAACTCTCCAGCCTATCCAGGTCACACTGGATGGTGGCACAGCCTTCTGGAGTGTCTACCAGTCCTCCCAGTTTGGTATCATCAAAGAACTTGCTGTGGATACACTCGGTCCCCTCATCCAGGTCACTGATGAATATGTTGAATACGATTGGACCAAGTATTGACCCTTGTGGGACACCACTGGTTACAGGCCTCCAACTTGACCCTGCTCCATTAATTACAACCCTCTATGTCCTCTATGATCACTGTATGGCTTTGGTTTTGCTGCATTGCTGACCATTGGCTCATCCCAGCCAGTGATTAATCCCCAGAAAATGTCCTATTCCTCTAATTTCATTGGTTAACTAACAAGTTTTGCTTTCAGAGTGATTGTACCAGTCTGATCCTAACTGCAGCAGATGAATAGCACATTTCTGCTGAGTCTTAGAATTCCCTTTGATTCCATACATATTTTAAAATTTCCCAAAAATAGTTCCTTCTAAAAGCCTTAAGCTTTTTTTTTTTTTTTTGTTTCATTCCTGAGGAGATACAAGTGAAAATTAGCTGCTGAAAATTAGCTGCTGGTGTTGGGCTTCCACAGAACCAAATAGATCCCTTTCTTCTTCCTTCCTTTCTTCTATCACTTTCTTCTAAATAAATATTTGTTTATGACTGTTTTTCACCAAGTAAGGTAGATGAAGAAAGTTAATAAAATTAGCAGAAAAGACAGTGCATAGAAATGAGAACTAAGACTTTCTACAGTTGTTGCAGAACTTGGGAGTTTCTCATGAAGGGATGTTTTTCTTTTCCTTTTTCACTAAGATGAAATTGATTTTAACTATATTGAGGTGCATATTTTGCGGACTGAACAATAGTCATAAAAGAAAAACTAAAACAGCTTGCTACTGGGTTTAAAACACTTTGGAAGTGTTGCCTTCTTTATTCTCATAGTTTAAGAAAGAAGTAGTTTTGTTATTGTGATAGTATACAAGGTACTTCAGGTGGGTATCAGGAGGTCAGAAAAATATATATTTTTATTTTAAAACATTGAATTTGCCACTAAATTCTGCAATGTTGTTTCAGAATAGTTTGTATAATGTCCATGAATCAGGATTCAAACTCTCCATTGCTCTGCAGAGGAAAGAAAGCTTTGTTTGTACTGATTACTTTTCATAATTTTTCTACTCCTGGAGAAGAAACATGGCATGCATGAGAACTTTTACATAACATCCCACAGTACATCTGTTCATCACTACTAACTTGTGCCTTGATAGAGTATGCCATAGAGTACTTGCATACAAGTCACAAAGGGGCTAAACTTCTTAATGAATATATTTACAGGATGCAGTGGTAAACTATGATGTAGACAGCTGTATTTTGCAACATCTATGATTTTACAGGAGTGAATTTTCACTGACAAACAATATTGGCAGATTATTATTTTTATCTGGAGTTCTGTGAACTTCATAATGTTTTGTTCAGGCTGCAGTGAGTCCTATAGTATGAAGGTGAAAAGTGGCAGTGATCAAGTTTTAGACAATGAATGTTGGGAGGAAATCAATAGTCTGATTAAAAAGAGAAAGCTCAAGAGGCTTCTAATCCTAAAAAGTTGATTTGTTACTTCAGTATATCTCATTGAAAGAGCAAACTATATTAGTCTTTAGATTTACCAGGTGCATTATTCCTTGTGTAGTTTCAAAGGTATCGACAGTAATGAGAAAGAATATCTTTAGCTTAGCCCTTGTTTTCTCCTAATGTATATCAGTTAGATCAGTGGGGAAAAATACTCTATACCATATAATGCAGGTGAGCTATAAAACCTGCAAGAACAGAGGATTTCTTTGCACTATTTCTGACTGTGAAGATTAGACTGAAAAACTCTTGGTTTTAGATATTTAAAAAATGTACTGTTCCCGAAGAGACAATGAGAGTGAAAAGAATTTTACACACAGTGCAGGAAGGAAGATTAGAAGTAAATGTAAGTGTGTGTGAACTTGTGTTTGGGAAGGAAAATAATTTTAATTGCTAAGTATTAAATTAAAAGTAAAAAGGTTTTAAACCAAATGGATGACAAAGGCAAATAATGGCTTGTAAATTGAAAAAGGGAAAGTAAGATGACAGCTATATCTAGCTACAGTTTCTAAAAAAAAAAAAAATGTTAACCATGGCAGGGTATTTAAGGCAATAATATCTGAATAATTGCTGAAAAAATATTTTGGGAAAACTCCAAAACTGTAAAACAGAATACACTGGGCTTAGGGTAGAGTAGGCAGGGTTGCACTGCAAAGTATAGGCAGCTTCTGTACTAGCAGTGAACTTTTGCTGATAAACCTCTGTGGACCCTTTCAAGGAGGCAGGTTACTGGGACTCAGTCCAACAAAGCACTTATTTTGGACTTAACTTTTGAACATGCAAGTCAACACACTAGACTCAATTCATATAAAAGCATTGACTGAATATAGCATTTATCATGACATAGTCTGATAGCTCTCGGTGTTGAGGAGATCATCCTTTGTCTTCAAGCTCTTAACAAATTTATACTGCTGCAAATCATGAAACTCTGACTCCATCGCCTTGATACACAATGACTAAGTGTATATGGCTTACAGCCCAAACCTCAGAGTATTTAAACACCTACTTCACTTGAACAGTGTGAGCAGTTCTGGTCCCCATTATCAAGGGAGACATATTACTAATAGAAAAAAATTAGATAAACGAGCAGTAAACTTGATGAGAGTTATGTTTTCACGTATAGAGAAATGAAGCAGATGAGAAATTTGTATTTTGGAAAGAGGTGACAGAATAGTATGATAGGTGTTCATAAAATTCAGAGAAGAATGATGATCCCTTCTCTCTCTTTGTTTTTTTGGGGGTTTTGTTTTGTTTTGTTGTTTTTTTGTTGTTGTTGGTTTTTTTTTTTTTTTAATAATGGAAGAGATACAAGGTCCCAGTTATCCACAGCATGTTTAAATCAAGCATTATGAAATGTGTGCACACTGTATATATATAGTATAATTGAGAGGATTTTTAACGATAAGATCTAGTAAATTTTACTGATCTGAATACTGCCTCAGGTTTGATCCTTATTGCCAGAAATGGAGAAAGTGATACCACTCTGTATTTACCTGAGCCTATAGCCTTTTTGTAAGTGCTCGCTCCTGGCCACTGAGACTATTCTTAGCTGGGCAGATATTCAGTCTGATCTTACATTGCTTTTTTTTACTCTAGAATAACAGAAGACTTACACAAAGAGTTTTGAGGACCTGGGCCTAACAATGTGAAATTAAGAAAGCACAAAACATCTGGAATCAGTGTGCCAAAGATAATAAAACTCATTGTACATTTTAACAACTGCCATATTATTCATTTACACAGACATGAATCAAGAGGATGTTTTTAAGTTCATAAAGTTACTTAAAAGTTAACATGCTCTGAGGAAGAAATATGGCACAGTTGGCTGGAATTTTAAAATATTTTTGGTGTTTGATCTTCTGCTTACTTCAATCAAAAGAGAACTTTTTAAGAAATTCTTAACTTTTTTTTTTTTTCTTAGTAAACAAGGACACAACAAGGTCCAATAGTCTTATTAAACCTGTAAAGTAAAGTGATTGAGAAACACTTAAGTGATAGGTAATGAATAACATACTGGAGAAAGTTGTTCAGGGCAGCTTTAAGACCAGCTTAGACACTGTTGTGATGCCTTCAAAGCAGTTGTTCTCCAAAGAGAGAAATTAATTAATCATTAGTATAATAAATTAATTGTGAGTGAATCAAAGCAACTGAGGAAGAAGTGCAACAAAATCTCAACCAACTGAAGAAAAAACAATCCTCAACAAACCACAAAACAGTATGAAAACTGTAAGCAGTTTAAACTGTTGCTCAAGACCAGAGAAAATTAAAGTACACTATAAAAAAAACCTACTTATTGTGACTGAAAAAGCAAACAATTCCAATAAAGATAATAAACTAAACAAGATAAAACAAAATTTAAATGTGAAAAACATAAAATGTAAAAACTATGTAATATTTCCTAAAAGCCAATATATACGTTTAATGCTGAGTAGTTAATAATAACAATTGCAATTTAAAATATTGTATTTCTACATTTCCATGTTAACTTAGCTTGGAAACAAACACATTCAAAACTGGAGAGGCTTGGAATGATTCTAGGTGTGCTGCTTTAAAGGAAAAAGCACACACTTTTCATGCAGTCTCTGTTGATGAAACTAATACAGTGTACTGTATTACAGTATATAGAATTGAGCTTTTGGGCAAGTGGTGACCTAACTTAAAGATGGCTCAATGAGAAATAATTTTTAAAATTACATTTGAAATGGAATTTGTTATAAAGTCTATGGGGTGATTTGACTTAAATGGAGTCATCAATACAACCCATCACATAAACCAAGTAATGAGTTTCTTCATGTGTCTTAGTCTGTGAAGAGAAACACATCCAAGGAATACGTCTTATCCACCTAAAGTTTCCCTAGAGACAGCCTTTTGCATGCAAGAACTACTACTTGCCATAGAATTATCCAGGAAACTCCAGCTGAAGACATTAATATACCACGGTGCTATTTCAGAAAGACAATTCCGTTTTGGTTTCATTTTAATTAGCTGGAATAAGATTAAATCCCTATGGGAAAATCAGAGTAAAGGGAAAGGGCAAGGCAAAGAGCTCATCAAGATTAGTTTTTTATACATCAGCAAGGTGAAGGAAAAACAGAATATACTTCCACTACCAAAAATACCTGCTAAAAAGAAAAATGGGTATTGTTGTCCTTAAAATATGGAAGGTTCTGCAGCGTCTGCAAGGGCATCTCTTTGAAGAAACAGGCTCAAATCTCCCGGATAATTTTTGTGACCCCAGAGAACTATTTCCTATGAGCTTCAATGAAAGCCAAAAATCGTCATCGAATCCTTAGCAGCATAGACACAGCAGCATAGACATTTGCAATATATAAGCTTTGGACTGTATTTCTGTTATTGGTATTTTTAGAAGGTTCCAAAATGAAAAGTCAAGCAGGGAGAACATAAATTTTATAGTTAAGTAAGAGTTCTAACACCTTTTCATTCAAGTTTTTAGTTAGTTTACAACCCAAGTCGCATGACCACTCAGCTTTTTTGCATGTTTTTTAGGGATTTGGTTTTATGACCCTTTCTTCAAGGAGTCTGTACTGTACAGTCCTCTGGAAAAGTGCAATAAGGTGCTATGCTCATTGGAAATTGTTCCACAGTTCCTCTAGCAAAAATAAAAATGGAAGGTTAGTAAAAATCCCCATGGCAATTTCTACAAGATTTGCTTTATCAAAATTCCATTTGGACATTTGCATTCAGGTGACATAAGACTCCCATAGTTGTTCAGCCGGATATGTAATTTACGTTTAGTTTGGAGCCATAAGTGAGCCACTTTCTGAATGATACTTTATTTCAGAGGTGACTATATACTACATTATAGAGGTCAGTGCCTGGTGTATGCAGTGAGCTAGATATACAAATTTTGCAAACAGGCTGTAACATTAGTTAAGTATTTTGGCAACTGGGGAGATGTAGATGTAGAAATATGAGTCAAAAACTCATTAAAGGATATGCAAACACTACCCCAAAGTGTTAAATTAAATCCAATTACATGTCATTCAAATTAATTTCTTTGAGATCCTCTCATATCATTGACATGGAGAAAATAAATAATAGATTAACGATATTTTTGCTATTGGGGAGTCTACATCTTTAATTATCTCTGACATCTTATTTAAACACCAAGTTTGCTGCATCTAAAACTGACAAGCATCATATAGAAATCTTCACACAGAATATAAAGTCCTTAAAAACCATGCATGGCAAAAGATCACAAACCTGAAATGCAAACCTTTGGCAAATCAGGCTTTAGTATGAATGTAGCCAAAGTAATGTGGCATCAGTTTGGAGAACAGCATCTGATTCAGTTCCATAGAAGAATTCATTTAATGAACATTGGGGATAAAAAGACTACCTAGAGTCAGGATAAAGCAGGAATTCTTCACAACCCTCACTCAGTTAGAAATCCTAAAGTTGGCTAGTGCAACCCAAGAACTGGGAAAGAATAAGCAGGGACCTCTCTCTTTAGAAGGTTTTGGCAGACTGGAATAACAACTATTGTACCCACTAGACTGACCCTAGCAATAGTAAGAGCTCTGCTGTCTTCAAGAAATGTGTGGTTTCATATGTCTTTTTTTTCTTTTCTCATATATAATTTGCATTTCCCTTTGTCAAAGTGAGAGAATTAAGTCCCATGTGCTAATTTTAATATCTTTGTTCTTTTCTTCTTTGTGTAAGCAATGAAGAGTTCCTCTGGGCATTAGAGTTGAAAATCAATTCCTCTGAAATAATTTTAATGTCTCTGCATTTATCAAGAAATAAATTAAGAAGAATTTGTCTCATTTGTCTCATACACACAACAATTAGACAATCATGAAAGTGCATTTATGAGATTTTTCTAAATTTATTCCCAATAAATATAAGTCATGTCTGGGCCTAACTGACCTGCATATTTTGTAAACTGAAGCACTTAAATATCTGTTAACTCTACTGTTTAATATCTAAACACCATGTAGTAATATCCAATGTATTTCTCTAGTCTTTCTTTATAACACAATATTTAACAGTGATGTTAATTTTGAAAACATCAATAATTGTAGACCATTTATCTGATATTAGGCCTTAGTTCTCTCTCAGGACAGTAGGTAGTCTTTCTGCCCCCTGAAGGAAAACTGACTCCATAAGGAAATTCCAGAAATTATTAAGAAGACTTCTGCATTGCAGCAACAGAGAAGACATCTATGTTCTGAAAGATAAAACACAATGAAAATCAGATGAAGATTCCTTGATATTTACAGTTGGATATGACGTCAGACAGAAAGGTAGTCCTGTTTGATTTTAATGGCAAGCAGCTGAGCATATTTATTGATTTTAGGGACCAGTTATTTCACAAATGATAAAGATCATTAATACACTAAAATCACAGCACTGATGATGTGGAGAATAAAATGTGAATTTGCACTTAATTCCCTTCCTTTCAGGTAAAATGCAAGGTTCTCGGAATTGGTATGTACTCCTTGATGAAGCTCTCTAAGCATCGTTATTGTTTTTCGTTTATTACAAAGCAAGATCTCAAAATTCATGAAAATTAAAGCAAGTTTTACTAAGATTTTATAAATTAATTTTTATATTAATAGTTTAAAAGTCTGAGAATGAACAACAAAATAGAATTTACTATTTTTTTATAGGCTGCTATATTTAAGGTTTAATGAGATCACTGTGAAATGGAAATCATAATGAAATGGATTTTCACTAAGAGTTACTGTAGTCTCTCTAAAGCAATCCTAGAAAGTCTTCCCTTTCCTTTCAACCAAGCAGATAGAATAAAAATAAAAAATAAAAGTAAAAAGCATATACAAGCAAAACATGCAGGAAAAAACAGGGCAAAAAAAGGATAAGAAAATGAAGACTATGAGACACAAGGATGAAGAATGAACAATGTTTCTTTTCAATTCCTCACCTTTCTTCTTATCATCACGGGTTAGATCACTTTCTTGTCAACTCAAAGTATAGCAAAGATCTTCTGACATTTATAAACATTCTGTAGGAGAGGACAATGTTGGGGTTTTTTTGTCATAGCTTTCATTTCATGATATTTTTTCACTTCCAAAAAACTCCATGGAAGAGATTAAACGAAAATTGAAATTTCTACATTCTGTCAATATTCCATGTACAATAACTTTGAGTTTTCAGTAACCTGTGTGCTTTTATCAGGCTGACTTCAATTCTGTCCCTTAACAAATACCAGCATACCACACCAGAAAATCAAATTCATACATCCATAAAGTCAGAACAAGTATACGTAGTTTTCTTTGCTAAGTTATATGTTAGCCTATTTGAGAATACATGAATGTGATAGCTTTTCACTCAGCAGGACTCGGTCAATTCTATATTTTTAAATTAACTCTTGTGTCATTAAATGAATAATATATTTCACACACTGCATGAAACAACAAATGATCATCAATTTGAGAACCTATGTCCTTTGACAGAATCTCTTGTCAGAAAACTAATATCCTTTTCTATCAGCTAAGAAGATAAATTCTCCTTTTGCAGTTATACAATTTTTTGCCATCTATCAAATTTTCCATAAATGAAAATAAGAATGTCTCCAATTTTTATTACCTGTATTTAGGTTTATAGAATTAAACATCATTTCTTAAGAACATAGATAACTCCAGTTTCAGAGTTAAGATAGATACCAACATTAATCTCTGCAAAAAAAAGGATCAGACATTTTAAGAAGACACAAAATTGCAACTTCATATTTATATAGAAAATATTCTCAATCAGACATTAGCTCAGACATTAGAGGGAAGCAGAAGTTGATGTACCATCAGACTTAGGAGCCCCACAGTCTAGCTCTAAGATGTTGTTTTATACAATTGGCATTCTGAAGCAACAGTCAGTTTATTTTCTACGGGTGTGAACAGAATCTTTCTTTCCACATGGTGAATCACTTATTGTAGGCCAAGAGCTGCTGAATGTGATATATTATATTTGTTTAAGTTAACACCAATAGCATGCCTAGCAGAGAGCAGTGGTGTGGCCAACTTAGGCTGGCTATGAGTGATCTATCAAACAAGCAGCAGATGTATGATAACAGATGTCAAAGTTGCAATTTTGGGTACAGGGAACTATATCTTCCATTGCAATTATAGTCATAATTAATATAGAACCACTGGCTCCAATGGAGCTCTGCCATAATTTCTGTATATCAACTGATTGATATGCATATGAAGCTAGGAATCCATAAATAAATATAAATTTTATATATCAGACCACTTGAAAGAGGTGGCCAATTCTGAGATTTCAGAATTCTGAACCCATTAGGCCATACTAGTAAATTGAATAACACCTTTTGTCAGTAATTAGTAAAATACGTATTGTTGTCAGCATGTATTTTGTGCATAAGTTTCCTCCATCATCAAGTCCAATGAAGTCAAAGCACTTAAATCAGCACATAGCATCCTGAGGCTGTAAGAACAGCTGTTAGGAGAGGTCAGAGCTTCTCCTGAATTTTACAGGAAGACAGCATGTGTGCTGTTACCTCTTGTCCTTTGTGGCAAGTTCAAGTTCTAGGGGAATCTAAAAACCCTGAACCAATGTTATGCACAGAGGTATTTTGGTAACTGCAGGAAGTTCTGGCTGTTGCCCTCTTTGACATATCTTTGAAGAAGCCATGTGTTGCTTGTAGACAGTTAACGTTCAGGTGTCAGGAAATACCCATTTTGGGAACAGTCTCTGAATGTAGAGCCACCTTTCCCAGAAAAGTTAGATACTCAGAAAAAGTTTTGTGTAAGGACTAGAGTATAACATTAGACAGGCATGTACTCTACTCTAGGGAAGTAAAAAATAAGCTAGATGCTAACTAAAAAGACAGTAGTATAAGCTACATTAGAGAGAAAACTTGAAAATCATGGCTGCTTTATAGTCTTCCCAGTGGCCATGAATATGTTAGAAAATCCATCTGGAAAAAGAATTTTCTCTTTCACTCTAAGGGTTTTTACGGTGAGAGAAATAAGATAGAAATACCTTTAATCACAACAAAGAAAGAAAAACAGTGACCTTAGTATGAAACAAAGGGCCAGATTCTGGTCTGATATAAATCAGACATTGGATGCCCGGCCTGGGGCATACTGTGCCTTATGAGGGAGCTTGCACGGTGTTTAGCTCTCCCCCTTATTCCCACTGCATTTCCATGCAACCCCAACTGTAGTTCTGTGGGATGTTTTATTCCAGATTCCAGCCTTTGAATACTGAAGTCACACTAGACAGAGCAAATTTTGTTTCATAAGGTTTTGTATGACAAAAATAGATTCTATTTCAAAATGGAGCTGGCCAAAGCAAAACTTCTTTTCTACCTGCAGCCAATGTGAGTATCTCCCCCTGCTAGCACAGCATAAAGTACAGTAAAAGCCAAAAAAATCTATGGAGGTGGAAGAGAGCAGAAATCTTATGCCAGAAACCTGCTCTTTTTGATTTATTTGATTTCACCTTCACCAAGACAGCAAACAAGATAACTATTTTTTTACACCAAGGCATTGCGGACTGATTGCAGTAGTCTGTGAGAAACAATAACTGATTTCAATAATTAATTCCTTCTGAGTAAAGTAATGTTGCTGTTTATGCACTCTTCCTAAGGCCAAGTAAAAAAGAACTTTAAGGCAGGAGTGCATAAACAGTAACGTTACTTTAGGGAGCAGAAGTCCCCTAACATACTGTTGATTTGGGAAAGGCTTTTTTTTGCCCCCAGGCTATAACAATTTTATTTTATATTCTCTTATGTTGCCTCAGGATGACCCCAAGATTCCCTCAGATTTATAAAACAAAGGAAACCAAGTAGTGAATTAGCTGTTTTGACAGCAAGGAAAGAGCCACAGAATTTTAAAAAAACAGTTTCTACCAAATTGATAAAAATTCTCCTAAATGTTGAAATATACTTCAAATAATACATTAAAATACTGTAAAATTCAAGTGAGAACAGAAATGAAAACATTCTGTGGGGGATTTCTCCTGTTTATTGTTTTTTTTCATGGCACTAGAGTTGTCTTTCTACATATTGTTCTCTCAGCATTATTATGTAAAGAACAAAAAGCAACTTCCTATCATAAATGTTATAACTTCTTTGTTGAAGTTTCTGTGGTAGTGACACTGATACCGATTACGCATGGCTTACCAAGCAAAATTCTCACAAGCATTACTTTTTTTTAAAAGATTATGTTGTTTATAAAATAAACTCTGCCAAATCCATATCAGGGGCTAGCCAATTTCAAAACAAAATTATTTTGTTTTCACATGCTCAGATTTTTTGTATCTTGACTGTATCACAGTCCCTGTTTCTCACTTGTCTGGAATTTATTGCTTAAATCTGCTATAATATCAAAGTTTTATTATTTGTGTTACTTCTGTAAAATTTGTATAACACAAAATAAAGCAACTTCTTATTATTCACATATATCCCACATTAACTTCATGCAGGTATAGAACTTGACCTTGCGTAACTCCACTGGTCCCCTGGTAATCCGGTTCCTGCTGTATAGATCACAATACGAGCAAAACTAGACCAGATGTTTTTACTATTAGATAGATTAGCCCAAAACTAAAATTACGAAAACATACTGCATCTGATTTACTATCAGTATATGATCTGTTGCTACACAGGGAGCAATGGATAGCAGGGCAGAGGCAAATGGCAATTTATTAATGCGGGCATGGGAGCTCCATACCCTCACCCCTGACTGCTCTAAAAATGCTGAACGGAGGGTCCCAGTCTGGTGATGAAAGCTGTTTTTTGACCATAAAACTCAGTAAAAACAACATGAAATCATTTTAAAAATGGTGCATGAGAAAGTATTGGCAGAAATATTTATGCCCACAAAAATTGCTTGTCTACAGATATATAAGCACATATAATTTCTATCTTTGCTTTGAGTGTTTCCTTGAAAAGATTAATTTTTCTGAAGTATTGTTGTGAGCCACCAGACAGTAACATCCCTGTGATTCTGTTCTTGGTTAACAGGACCCTTTTTTCACACTACACAAATTGTTTGATAAGAACTTTGGAAAAAACACCACCAAGTTTTAATAGAGTATTCCAAGTATGGCCTAACTAAATTACAGCGTGAAAATTTCACTCTCTCAGGTTGGCTATTGTAAAGTTTTGGGAATATAGGAGATTTTGTCACAACCTGCATATTAAAAAAACCCTACATTCATATAGCAACTTCAGTAAAAAATTCTCAGGATGTCTTCATGAAATTTAATCGAGCTCCCCAGAATTCTGTGAGATGGGCAAAGGTGAACAATTAGAGTTGTTCAAAACTTTTCAACCAAATATTTTATTCACCTAAAATGTAAATATACATGGACTGACACTGTTTGTGGATTCAAGCTCAGTTCATCTAATTGCCTCTGCTGAAAACTCTGTGTGTATATGAAAAACTGTGTATTGTGGGACTGTTTCCAAAATGTTGGAATTTAAAGAAAAATATACAATAATAAATGAAACCATCATTGGTTTTGAACAAAATTAATCTGGAGAATTTTTATTGCATCAGGGAAATTACAAGAAACATAAATTGTTGTAAATAATTAACTGTTCAATTTGATGATTGAAGTAAAAAAAAAAAAAGAAAAAAAAGAAAAAGCCATGTGCTCTAAATATCATTTCTGTTTTGTGCATAAGTGAACTGGAGCCTTACATGTGATTTTGTGACATGGCCAGTCAGGGGCAAAGTGAAGGGTGAAATTAAGTTTTCCTTTAGCAATCTGCTGGTTGGTTTTCTATTGACTCAGAAAAAAATATACACCCTTCACAGTAGCAAGTATTAGGTCCTGAATATCTAGCTTTTTTTTTTTTTTTTAAATTTATTTAGGGCACAGCAATATCAAAGTCATTTTCTGTCAGTGTTAGGTGGCTGCTGAATCATGTTTTTGATTATAGCGGTGACATGAGCTGTCCGTATACCATCTCAGGCAAATCACCATTTTATTGATCATTCCTCCAGTACAGAGGTAGTGCAGACCCAATTATGTATAAAAACAGTTTTATTTCTCTGGTATCTGGGTTAAATAGCTGATCACAATAAAGGTTGCCAGGTAGCAGCAATGCTTATGGCAAGAACTGCAAGGTAACTTCAAAATGCACACTTGAGGACTCTGCAGCTGGTGTTTAAAAGCTGGCCTAGAACAGATGGGGAATATTCTCTTAGGACCACGTGTTCACTTCTGAAAGTATGCTAAGCATTCCCAAGTGCTACTTCTGCTGGGACTCTGTCTGCTTTAGAGCAAAAAAAACCACAACCAGCTAAATGGAGGCTTTTGCTTTGCAGTTATATCTCCACTTTGTGGTCATCTGCCTACACACTCCTGTGTATTTGAAGCAGTTCAACATATGTGAGCACTGCTGTGCTCTGCATTGTGCACTTACCTGCAGCCTTGCTGGTCTTGGTGAAATAAGGTGTTTCCAAAGAGGTGCAGCAGTCACCATGTGTACCCTGGCAAGCCATCTGTTTCAAACCACTTCTGTAGACAAGCTATTTATTTCTGTATGTCATTTAGGGTATATTCTGTTTGTTGCTGTTTTCTTTCAGACAGGCTTCCACCAGAAAGAGAGAACTACCTTTGGAGGAAATTAAGGTAAGAAAGAAGCTGATGAACCATTTCTCCTTTTGCCTCCATCAGTATTCCTCACATACATTTGTCCCACCAAACCTGCAAACTAGCAGTAATATCACTGCAACTGCCAACTTGCTGACTCTCACCTAATCTATCCCTGTGTCTCTTCATCTACCTTTAATCAGAGCTCACTGTGTTCCAGTTCTAATCATGTTCACTGAAAAAATTGAAGTTCATTTTATCTCTGTAAAATCATGTCCAAATTTTACCCATATTTAATCTAACATAAATATGCATGTTCATGTGTGCATAAATGCAATAGGCATTCTTACTGCAACACAATATGCAGTGAGAATGTTCTACATCTGGTTAAACCTAAGGAATTTAAAGAGTCATAAATATTAGATGTGAGCTATATATTAGCATAAATATTAGCAAGATTTTTGCTATTTGCAAAGCTACAGCAGTAAGTGTTTCAGAAATACAGAATAGTACATTGATGGCTTGAGGAGTTGAAGAGGCTACTTAAGGAGAGGCTGTATGTTCATTGAAAATGAACTAATGAGCAATGCATTTTCTTCCTGTGCAAACCGACTGTTCCTGTTACTACTGTTTCCATCTACTGCTCTGCAGCCTCGCCTCTGCACACCTTTGGAAGTTTAAACAAGGATTAGACAGAAAACTAGAGAGGGGGCTTTCTGCTGTTGTTGCTGGCTGCTTGTATTTTAAGTGAAGATTCCAACTGATATTCCTCAACTCAGAGACTCAAATTAAGGAGATTTGCTGACTGTTAAAATTCCATTTCCACATCAGAAGGAGAAGCAGTGTGACACGCTCTGCATCACAGCGGTGCAGTTTTGGCCAAGCTCCAAGTGAGCAAGAGCTGACTTAGATCTCGGTGGGTGGTGGCCATTACGCATTTTGGGGAGGCTATTTAAAACTGGCATGTGAACTAGTTCTATCAGAGAGGAGAAAGTACAGGTAGTAAAGTCACCCTGTGACATCTGCCCTCCTGCTGCGGGTTAACATACAGCAATGGAGCTGTCTGAAGCACTGAGCCATTCATAAGAGGGAAATCAAACAAAACAAATTGGAGATAATTTGATGTTGTTAAAATCAGAACTGTTGCACCAAGAACTCCTATGAAGCAGGAGCTGTAAAGGACTTCCGCTGTGACTAAGCATTTGGCAAAACAATGAGATCACTACAGACCATGCCAGGATGATTATTTCTACCCTTTAGCCTGCTGAGGATATAAAGTAAGCATTTTCAGAAACAGTCCTGAAAATGATGACCATTTCTAGTTAAATGGAATTCCTGAAGTCAAATTTTCCTAAGATTTCCAGTTTCATCAGAAAAAAATAAAGTTTGACACAGCTAGTAGCAGGTGAAATATGTTTTAAATATAAAAGTTCAACACTATATAGTGCCTAGAATATGCTTAATGCCTACAATTATGCTTTTATTATAGTGCCTCTCTGTTATCAACAATATGTATGCTCAAATGAAGTCTCAGAGATATAAAATAAGCATTTTGTTTATGTATTGTAATGTTCACTAACGTACTCCACATTTTTTTTAAGCTACTATCAACTGAGTATGAGGTAACCCTGTTAACTCAGATACTACTCTGTAGTGGCTACATGCTAGGAAAAACAGCATTGTAAGGCAAACTATTGATGAAAGCTGATATTAACCATTAAAGGGAAATCTTTTGTTATACTTTTACACAGTTCAGCAAACAGTAGAAACATCATTTTCCAACTGAAGCAACCAACTGAACTTTTTTTTCTTAAAGAACTGTAGCTGACAACAGCAACACTCACCCGTACCGAGTATTACCTCAAAGCAATTGGAGATGAAGAAACCATCTGAGGGGCAAACTGAATTAATAATTAACTAATGGCAGTGATTCAGCGAGAAAATAAAAAGTGGAACAAACTACAAGAAATTATAATAATAAAAAATCTATTTGGTAATCAATTTAGGTTCTCGCAAATGACTGTCTTGGAGCAGCCATGTATTCTCTATGAAGATAACAAGTATCAGGTAAGGCTATTGGTAATGCAACAAAACATTAATTTGGTTAGCTACCATATGGACTAATACATTAATCTAGTAACTGACAACTATTTCAAAAGTAAAGATATTGCAAAAATCTGAATGCCAGTGACAATACATTAGACAAGTATAGATTCTCATTTTTCCACTGAAAATCTCATCAAATGATGTAAAAATTTAATGACTATCAGTAAACACTTAAGCATAAACACATGGCCAGCTATGGCAGAGCCTACACTTAATAGCAGTCAACACGACAGTGCAAACTTGTGGTGTGCAGAGTCAGCAGCTATCCTTAAACAGGACGAATTACTGCTTAAGTAGGCAACTGGAGCTAAAAAGCTCCAGACCAGATGCTTCTCTCTGTGGCAATACAACAAAAATTCAAGAATAGGAAGCCATAAATTCTTAGAAGAGAAAATAGGGCTGCTTGTTCTTCCTCGCCTCTCTGCAGATTCAAAATTTGACTTGCCAGGAGCTTGGCTTTACAGGATGGCAAGTCAGAGGAGGAGGCAAAGTGAACAGCACTGTCATCATCACTTTTGAAAGACAGACAGCTAGCAAGAATAGGCCAAATGTACCACTATTATCTGTGAAGTGTGAAGGAGCTGCATTTACCTTGAATGGTCTGTTTGAAGAAGAATGTCCAGTGGTTACATGGTCTCAGTAAGTTATATGAGTTTCTCCACAATGTTGCTACTTCCTTTTCCTTGGAGGGAAGGGAACAGTCAGAAATTTGGCGATGTAGATCACATGAAATTTATGAGGATATTTTTACCTCCTGAGGATGTTTTCGTACTGGGAGAAATAAACTGTAGGAATACTCTTACTGTATTTGAGATTATAATTTTGTTTTTTATCTGTTCAATAGGAATATGTTTGTGCTGCCTGAAGAACAATTTGGGTAATCATTTAATTATAGAAAATCACTAATTATTCTATATAAGAAATACGTATCTAAATCTTGGATTTTTTTTACATCAGTAAAAAATTTATTACATAAAACAAAGCAGTAACAGAAAAAGGACTACCAAATACTAAACTGTTAAAATACTTTGAAACATACAATGAAAGTATCACACAGTTTACAGCTCAAGATTGTAAGAGTATGATTAACACTGCTGTACATTGAGCTCTTTGTGAAATTAGTAGTCCAAATTTCTTTACTGGTTTATGCATAAGGTATAAATTCAGCCAGTTTTCTTTGATTTCACTGTAGGGCAAACAAATTTTCTCAAAGTCTGTAGGTAGTTCTCTTTACAGCAGGCTTTTTACAGTGATTGAATTTCCTGTATATAGAGTCCATTATTTAACTCTTGCTGAATACAGTTTTCTGAAAATGGATAATTCTGCCATTTGCAAGTAACGGTACTTCTGGAATGAAACTTTATTAATGTCTCATATCAAACCTAAAAATAATCATACTATAAACTTCTTGGAGTTCATGACATTTCAGTTCTGCGGAACTATGGATATTGGGCTTCATTCTGATGTCATCAAGACTACTTTAATACTGATGAAATACTACTGAAATTAAAGAATAATTATTATATATGTATGCAACAGTAAATGTGTTCTCAGTTAAGTCTTTTGATTTTGAAGTACTATTTTAATAACACTGAACATGCTTATAACCTATAGAGGGGTTCTGTTTCCTAGACATTTAATCTTTAGACAGTGGGGCCTGTGCGTCATGTCAGATGCAGTGACAGAATGTGAGCATTTCTTACGGATGGGGAAGATGAACATGATAAGAAAGAATTATCTAGGACTTACTTTTATTTATTGAAGTTAGCATAATTCACAATATAATCAATTCTGTAGTCTCTGTCTAAGGTAAGTATATAAAAGATTTAAATCTTTAGTCTTTTTTTCTTCACACAGTTGCCCCTTCTATTTATTATTCAGCATTTTTTTAATTTTAGGGTATATAATCTTGTGTCAAAATCTTCTCACAACTATGATTTCTAGTTTTAAAAATCTATTTGGATAATGAGGCAGGTTATTCTATTTTCACATAATAACAGTAATATGTCATTTTAAAATTTTATTCTGGCTGTTGTTATCAGAAGTTTTGGCTATTTTTTTTTTTTTCATTAAAGAAGAATTACAATGAGATTTTTTTTTCTTTCACACATAACCAAATATATGTAAAGATTGTTTTGCATATGGGAAATTGTAAATAGTCAATTAAATTATTCTTCTGAAGCTTTCTTGGTGGTTCTTTAGAGTGTGATTAGTTTCATAATTTGTATCATTCTGGTCATTTGAAGGGTACTATCTTTGTAAAACAGTTGGTGTTGATTTTATATTTTCTTTTACACAGACTTTTTTTAGTTTCATGCAAAACATTTGACATCTGATTGTATTCTCTTCCTAGTTCTTTCATTTGACACTGCGTGAGGATTCTACATTAAACATATTGGTTGTCTGCTGCAATTAGTATTGGCTGTTTGTTCAATAAAATACGTAGACAGTTATCAATGATACCTAATGCCATCTTAATACTTATATGCTGCGGATACTAATGTCAGCCATCAATCATAGTTCTGGATAAAAAATATTCATTATATTCATTATTCGCTTAAAGAAAAAGCTAAATTCTCTGGTGTTTAATGACTGCAAAAACAAACTTCCATTATGAACCCTGATGTCAAATCTTCTGGTAGTAATGAAATAAATGATCCCGTGTTTAAAAAACAAGGGATACATTGGGATTTGCATTGCAGTTACAGGTAAATGTGTTTTTAAGGAATAGAAAAGCAAAAAAAGAGGTGACATTACAAGAAGGCAAGTTACAGATTTGGCCCCCATAAAAACTCAAAAAGGAAACTTGGCTTTAGTCAAACTTGTTCTCATGGTAGAAGAAAGTTCAGAATAACGAAACTTTTCCTTAGTGTTTGTTTATGTTGCATTTACAAAAAGCAAATTTTCTGTGTATATTTAACAAATGAATTGGACCTTAGCCAAAAATATCTGAGTAGTCTTCATCAGTGGGTGTATCCTTCTGGTGGAAAGAGAAACAACAGGAAAGACTTTAAATATTGGCTAACTGAGCTTGAAGAGACTACCAAAAGATGGTGCTGCATGTTGGACGTTCATCTGTAAAGTTAAGAGCCCTGTAAGACTAACAGCTGGTAAACTGCCTGAAGGAGAGTGAGAGAAACAGAAATGTAAATGGCAATGAGATGACATAGCTCGCATTTGGGAGGGTAATCAAGTATAGTACTAAATCCTTAGAATACCATACTGCTTGAGGAGAATATGTTCCCTGGGATAAATTCTGCAAAGCTGGTATACCAGTAAAGACATCAAGTATGTGAAAACAAAGTTTCAAAATGACTCAAGAGGATTAGAGAAATTCCAAAAATTTGCACTCAAAAATTTCCAAGAAATACAGTTACGTGGCGAGAATACCTGAATTTTGAAATATTTAGACAAAAAATGCTTTTTATCACACTGTGCCAAAGTGTGATTGACTGGCCTTTATTGTGTACAAAGGACAGAGGTAGCTAACCCTTCATAAGGATTTGTGCTGAAACTGATATCTAAGCCCTAAGCACGATAGATGTGGAACACACAAACTATTCATAGATTAATAAGCTTAACCAGTTGTACTAGTTATACTTTTGGATGCAAAAAATATGCTTTAAATATCTGAAAAATACCTATAAATCATAATGATAAATACCTAGTAAAAGTGGGGACATTTTTCCAATAGGTCTAATAAAATATGAAATAATAAAAGCCTTATTAGTGTTGTGTTAATATTATTGTGTCTACAATAACACCAATGGCACTAGTTAACCGTATATACTGCCATTGTACCTCTCCTGTGGGGGTGAAACGGCAAAATATTTATATACATTACGTTTTCTTTGTATATTTATGTTTTGCCCATTTTGAAAATTAAAATATAAACATTCTGGTAAAAAAATCTGTTCTCCCCATCATGCCACACAGCCAAAGATTAAATCACTTTTGCCTTATTTGATATGGTGTGTATACGCATGTATAAAATACATTAAAGGTCTTTGTTTTACTGTATTGTGAAATTAAAAAGCATGCAGTCTCTGTAATTACATTGTCCTTTGCCGTCTCTTTAAAAAAGAAAAAGACTGTGTTCAAATTTTCCCCCTGTTTTATTTGCACCCTATTAACAACTGTTACTAGAGCTTTAATTATGCCCCTGTGATTGCAGAGATGCGGCTGACTTGTGTCATTTCCCTCCCAGGGGATGCTTTATAATTACCAGCATCCATCGTGGCTGCCTGTAAGCTGATGCTTTTTTATTACCAGTTCAATAATCACTGCATCCTTGTGAACATCTGCTCTACAAGCCATGCATCGGAGGTCCCAGCGCCTGTCACTCGATGCTCCCTTGCTGTGGCGACCCTTTTGCCCTCACCTTCAGTTTATATCTAAGTTGCTTAGCAGAAGCTTCATCCAGATTGCCTCACAGGAACACAATTAATGCTCCAGATTTGCAAACAAAGAAATTTTCCCCCTTTTTTTTTCTTTTTAGTCTTATTATTTTAATGTCATATCCTATAATTTGTATTCACAGCAGGGTGAATCAATATAAATCCAGAGAAAAATATATTATTTGGTTAGCTACCTAGCTACATAATGAAAAGCACGTAAGTAGTGAGGATTCCTTTTCCATGAACATCCATACAGTATTCTCAAATAAAAGATAAATATCAAGACTTTCTGCACACATTTTTCTACAATAAAAGTTGTAGAAAACAATGAAATGTTTTCTGTATGAGAATTTACATGTTTTCTAAATAATAATTTTTCAGTACAAGAATTTAAAAGGCAAGAAATATACTACTTTTATAAATGTAGTATTACTTATGTTTGCTGGTATTTTTATATGAAAGTACAAAAAGTCAGAGTGAATATTTTCTGGTGAAAAATGATTATTGTTGTTTGCAGATATGGGTCATGTAGAGTTGTCCAAAGTAGCCAGGAATACCATTGGCTTGTCTGGTTGGTTCTGTCACTCGTGAGAGATGGAGCCTTTAAGCCATGCGGGCCTCTGCCAAAATAAATTTTTATACTGGTCTACCATAGCCAGGCCACATACAGCAAACCTTCAAATGTAACGTAATGAACACCATGGCAAAACATTGGTAATGTTAGTGGTTTTTTCCACGTTACTCTAATTTAAACATCTCTGATTAAAGACTTTCATCTAACCTAGCAAAATTCTTAGGGAGGTGAACACTGACATCATCTCTTAAGAAGAAAGATGCCAGAAAATTAGTAAGCACTGCACACGCATTTTGAAAAGCAGCAAAGTACTAATGGGAAACACACACTTTTTCTTTGTTGACACTTCTCTATAGTTTCTAGTAATTTCAGCCATGTTTCTTGGTGGTTAGAACCGTCTCATATATGATCAGTGGTTACTGCACATTATTTGTTATGTTTCTATAGCATTGCTCTAGATGTGAAATTATTCAAAGGTTTGAATACAGCCTTCAAAGTGCTTATTACAAATCCTGTGAGCCAAATATAGCTACAACTGCTGAGCCTACGATGGGCCTGAAGTACCAACATGAGAAGAGAAGAGAAGAGAAGAGAAGAGAAGAGAAGAGAAGAGAAGAGAAGAGAAAAGAGAAGAGCCCTTGCTTGTGAGACTGGTTATACATCCATAATCCTGCATGGCAGCTTAAAAGGGATATGAACTCGAGAGCAGAGCAGGGAAAATCACAACCTCATAACTTCCATCCAGACCTTGTGTTACATGAGTTGGCTAAGCACTTCAAAATTTTCTGCCAGTTAACTTATTTAAATTCTATCTAAACTGGTGCTGGATGTCTCCTATTAAAAAAATGAATAAATATTGTTATGGGGGTATATTACATTTAACTCTATGTACTTCATGGTTAATACTGAGGGCCTCATTAAAAATGCTTGAGCAAGAAACTGTAATGTACTATAGTGGTCAGAGTTCACAGGCTCTTTAGTATAAAATAGAGGCCATCCCTGCCTCTTCTATCTTTAGGTCCACTCCTAAGAGCATAAGGGATGCAGAGTCCAGCCACTTCCGTAGTACTTCCAGACTTTAAGTTACTGTAGTAAGACAGTAAGCAGTCTTCTCATAAAACACAGCAAGGGCACAACCAAGTTTTTCAACCTTACTTCACTAGTAGGAATATCTAGAAGGGTGCCGTGTACTTAGACCAAATACACAAAAATATATTAAATAATTATGTATATACAAAACTGTTATGAAGCAAGCACAGCTTATCCTCAGAGATGGCACCCCAGAGGCTATTCTTACCCATTTTGTGCCTGGATGGCAGATCCTAACTGAAATCTGAAATCCAGTAAGGACCCTGCTTTGAGGGCAAATCTAGAAATCCTGCCAAGGCACCATTAGCCCAGGAAGGCATTGCAGCACCACTCGTTGCCCTCCTTGGATCAGGTGGAGTAGCTCCAGGACTGTAACTCACTCATGGTGGGCATACCTGTGTGCCCCTTCCTGAGTCTGAAAACACGGTCTTGCTAGCAAGGTTCTGCAGCTGTTATAGCAGCAACTGGTGAGGCATAAATCAGGCTAGGTCTCTAGTAGATGCTATCTCTCCCTGTTTCTTCACTATTTTCCAAAGGGGCCGTGCCACCCAAAAAAAGACACCACACATAAAGAAAGAGCTTCCTGTTCTGTCTTGTGTTGAGACAAGCAGAAGTTCAAAGCACCTCTTCTCTGAGTAATATTGCACTGCTCAGCTGAAACTTTATAGCTTTTTGCGTTAAACAAAGCGGAGAAAAAATGATTTCATTAACTTATTTATTGAAAGACCTTGTCTGTATGACATTTAACACTTTTTATAGACTGTAAAGTACAGAGTTTAGTCAGCTAGTTACTCTACTTGAATGGTTTTTCATTCTGTGTCCTCCAGGATGAAACATCCTCCAGTGTTTCAAAGCCATGTCTAGATGCCATCATCAGTACCTCTCTTGTAGGACATGGATTTTTTTTAAATTTAATGCTTACCTCCTTAAGACTTTTCAAATGAGATAATTGCTCTTGAATAATCTTGCCTTTCTGAAGGATGCACTACATGATGAAATGAGACTTACCCTTCAAAGAGTGATAGCTTTTTTCTAAAATTTGAGGTATTTTGCTTTTTGCTTCATATTGTTAGGAACTTCAAACAATACAGTTCTTTATAACCTTTTAATCTATCCTCCTAAACTGAGATGTCTTAACTATGACTGTATTTCACATACATGGAAGTTGTGTACACGAGGTCAGTTTTTTAGAAGACATAAATCCCACTGAAATCAGTTGAACATAAAAAACCTTTTATTTCACTAGATAAAATGTCAACTTTTGAATCCTAGGAATAAATAAGTGAATATAAGTCATCTGTCCCAATTTTAGCAATCACTATAATTTCAGAAAATCATTTTTAAAGATGTTTATTAGATTTGTTAATTCAACTTTTCTCATCAGAACTAAGAAATTGAAAAATAGTCAAGACTAGAATCAAATTTCACAGTATGATAAAAAACCAATGTGTCAGAGAAACATGAAATATGCTTGATTTCACAGTAATTGTCAAGTAACCAAATACCAGTGTTTAACAGAGGCATATATGCATTTAAGTAATAGCCCATTTCTAGTACCAAAGACTAGCTAACAAGCAGAATTTATCTCGGTCACTTACAAATATAGGTCAGTTTATTATACTTAAAATAGCTTTATGCTCCACTGGACTAAATATAATAAAAATGAGAAATATCTTCCAATTGCTAATTTGGTATTTATTTTATGTAGCTATTCGTAGGCAAGTTATGCAGATTCGTTTTTTCTGTTTTGCTACCCATGAAAGAAAGTATATGGTTCAAAAGTACCCACTTACTTATGTCACATGTTGTGATAATTGGTAAAAGTTTGTTCAGCTTTTAGTAGAGTTGTCTTACTGAATAAGTTTCCATTTATTTTGTGCTATTGATCTTCAATTTTTAGATAATAGTTTTGAGTAAGATAAACTGCACTTTTCTCAGAGAACTATTAATAATTTAGAGCTCCATTTTGAAAACACTGGTCTGGTGCATAGATTGAATATGATAACTTATTTAAAACTTTTGGTGTTGTTCCAGTTTGAATATATTACAATTATTTGTAAAGCAATTTCTTCAAATTCATAATGCAAATGGACCACATACATTTAAGGAGAGTTTATTGACTTACATTAATAATTGCTTTAATAATTAGAAGGCAATAGAGACAAGTTAATACATGAGCCTGAAATCTGGAAAAAATGAACATTTTAAAGAAGGAATCATAAGGTGTGAAAGTGAAAAGTATATTAGAAGTATGTTCTGAAACTTAGCACTGAATTATATTATATGTACTTGTGAAGACATCTGGAGAAGGAAACATGGACACACTGGAAAAAAAATCTACAAGTTTTAATTTGAGGTTCATTTCTTTTCATTATGAGTAATATACTATTGTGTAAACAATATTTAATTTCAAATGTTATATGAAAATTTCTCATATTATCATGAAAAAACTTGAGTATTCTAATACAATATTCAAGGTTACATACGCTACACTTCTTTTCCTACAGCCAGTTTATGGAATGAGTTTAAAACAGGAAGATACCTATATTACATACAAGTAGGACCAGATTTCTTACTTATTGAAGGTAATCATCATCTGTCTACTGACTAGGGTATGCTTTTGATCAGGTGTTTTGATACTTTGCTTTGCTTTCTTGTATTTTGTGCATCTAATTATTTGCTGCCACAATTACTTTTATTTACTAAACATCCTTAAAGAAGTTTCCAATTAGATTATTTCTCTCTAAATATATAAAGAAAACCCCTAAAAGTTCATTTAACATACAGCAGTGTAATGTCAATCTTTTCTGAAAGTGCAGTACTAACACAACTATGACAAGCACCATTGTTAACTTGAATAAGCAGTCAGATGGATGCTCTCTGAAACAGGTTAATACATGCAATATTTCAAAGAAAATTAGTAAAACCAAATTTGTAAATTTTTTACTATAAGCCAAGTTTATAAGTTGAAAAAAAAAAAAACAAGCCTTTTCACATTTTTAGCACTCAAGAAAAGTTTTCCTCCCCCACAAAGGCTCATCTGGCTTTACATTAAAATTACTCCCTCTCACCAGAAATCAGATACATCTCAAACAATTCTGGTGTCTTTATTTCTGCAAAATGTCAAAAAGGGTTGTACTCAGATGTAGAACTATCCTGCACAACATTTTCATTAATTGAATTATTCATCCATTTTACAGATCATGCTATATGCTTTTGCTTTTTGTTCATTATGAAATCATCACTTCTAGTACAATGCTTGTTTAAATGTGTGTCGCACTGGACCCTGATTATGAGAAAACAAATAAAAGCAGTGTACTGTAGCTTTTCTTCTTCAATGTGTGCTACTACCTCCTGTCCTAAAATCGTATGGTATTTTCCAGGAACATTTGTGTTACAATATGTCTTAAACCCAATGAAATTGGTACGTGTCTTTTTAGCTGCAGCAACCCATTTAGAATACACTGTCCACCAATACTGATGAGAATTCTTCCAGTTGTTCAGAACACCCTTAATTAGATACCAAAGCCCAGACCAGTAAAGATATTTATATGGCAGATTCTCAGGACATGGACTGGTAAGGTTCTGTAACAATTCATAAAGTTAAGAACTCAAATGTGAGAAATCAGTCACATGAACATATAAACATCCTCAGCATGAAGCTTTTCTGTGTTAAAGCACCAACAGTATAAAACCAAAATCACTTACAATAAATCCATTAAAACCCTTTGCTGACATGTTACAAAACTGGAACAGAGGAAAATAAAAGATGGTTTGGGGGCAGAAAGGGTAACATTTGAAAAAAACAGAGCTGAATTGTGGCAATGCCCTAACTGGAATTTGGGAAATAAGTAAAAGGAGTTTTCTAAGCATGTGTAGACTGATAAAAATTGGATACCACATATTCAATAGTATCTTTAAAGAAGTTGATTCCCACTGAAAGATTTTCTGTGTAGCTTATGGTCATGGAGTGCTTGGATTCTGTTTAATTGTTACATCAAGTATTAGTTTTATCCTAAATGAATCAAAGATAATTATAATGAAGTGTGTTGTTAACTTATTACTTTCATATCATTAGACACCAGGTCTATCATTGTCCCAGTGACATACAGACTAACCTATTGAATCTTGCTGCTTCCATTTGGCAACTGTGTTCTCCCTGTCAGTGGCTAACCCTCTTGCGGTGGAACAATTCTACCAGCTTCTTTGAAACCTCTCAGATTTTAAAAATGCCACAAACCACTTAGCAGCTGCCCCCAAATTGCCCACCTCCAGTCATTACTCAACAACAGAAAAAAAATATTTCAAAACACTATTCATTCCATTGTTCTTGTGTATTGTGTTCTCTTTTTTTTTTTTCTCTTTCTGTAGAAATGTTTTTTTCTGAGTATTCCCTTTCCTCTAAGCACCAGGTACAAGCAGCCCTACAAAAAAGGGCAATAGAGTTCTAATCTGAAGACTATAGGACAGTCCCTCTTACCTAACAAAGGCAGTTAAACAAAGGTTTCAAGAGCTGACACACTCAGCAGTTTCCTTATGTACAGAGAAGTTCAGGTGAAGAAAATTCTTGTTCAAAGTCTGGTTTTACACTGGTTTGTAAGATGCATAGCCTTTAAACAATGATTCTTTTTGCACTTATTTAATGAAAGACCCTCAACAGACTGACATTTCTTTTAATGCAGATAAAATTCTAAGCTTTGAATTAAAAGCTTTATTCTGCATGTTTATTGAAATTTCCTAGAACCACTTGGGTTTTGAAGAAAAAGGAAGCACTCTCATGAGAAGAAGGTTCTTTCTTTTCTTTTTTTTTTTTTTTTTTTTTTCATTTCTGATCAGACCAAATATCCTGAGGTTTCTTCTGCTTGAGATCCTAACAATAGTACAAGTGGCTTTGCTCTTTTGCTTTTCTTTGGATAGGTAGTTTTCATCTTATTTAAACATGTTTGCACAACACCTACCAATATCTGTCTACAGCATATAAATTGCAATCAAATAGAATTACACCTGCTCAATATTAAGCATTAACAGAAGAATAGCAATGTAGAATGTCAAATTTTACAGAATGACGGATTGTCACAGCTGTAAAGGACTACTGAGATCACCAAGTCCAAACATACACACACCACATACACCCCCAAAACACATGCACACACACACAAAAAAAAAACAAACAACACCCTACAATCTCAGTCACTAGAGCATGCCCTGAAGTGCCACGTCTACTTTTCTTAAATACCTCCAGGGCTGGTGACAGCCACCTCCCTGAGCAGGCCATTCCAGTGCCTGACCACTCCTTCTCTAAGATAATTCTTCCTAAATATGCAATCTAAACCTCCCCGGCTGCAACTTCAGACCATTTACTCCGGTCCTGTAATTATTCACTTGGGAAAAGAGGCCAGCAGCCACCTCTCTAACAACCTCCTTCAAGTTCTCCTTTCTTTAGAAGAAAGATGTAGTTCTCCAATGTTGGCAATATACAATGGGCTCTCCACAACATGAAAAACTGTAGTCAGTTTTAACATTGCAAAAATCATAGAATGGTTTGGGTTTGACCTTAAAGATCATTGAATTCCAACATCCCTGCCATGGACAGGTTCACCTCCCACTAGAGTAGGTTGCTCAAAGCCTCATCCAAACACATCTTGAACACCTCCAGGGATGGGACATCCACAACTTCTCTGGACAACCTGTTCCAGTGTCTTACCACCCTCACAGTAAAGAATTTCTTCCTAATATCTAATCTAAATCTACCCTATTTCAGTTTAAAACCATTACACCTTGTCTTCTCACTACACTGCCTGATAAAGGGTCACACCCCATCTCTCCTGTAGGCCCATACAATTACTGAAAGGCTGTAATAAGGTCTCCCTGGGGCCTTCTCTTCTCTGGGCTGAACAACCCCAGCTCTTTCAACCTGTCTTCATAGGAGAGGTGCTCTAGCCCTCTGATTACCTTTATGGTCCTCCTTCGGACTTGCTCCCACAGGTCAACAGGTTCAATCAGCCCTTTCAAACCCATTCCCTTTGACTGGAAGGACTAACAGAAAAATTGCCTGTGCTCCAGAGTCCTTTACTGCCACTCCCAGAACTCTGTATTCCTTCTTGATGCTCCTCAGACTGCTCCTGGCAGTATCACTGGTGTATGTGTGAAACTGCAACGAATAATAATCCATGGACTGTATGAGGATCAGAAGTTTCTTGGTGGCATCACTGATACAAGCCCCTGTTAAGCAGCAAACCTCTCTAGAGATTGTGTCAGGCCAGCAAATGGGTGCTTCTCAGAAGAGAGTACTATCACCCATCACTATTTCTTAGTTGCTCTGCTTGCTATATGGGGAGCAGATTGGGCTGCTTTACTTAGCTCCAGTGTCCCTCCCAATGTGACTGTTTTTCCCTCTGTAGTCTGCAGAGTGGTGAAGTGGTTCTGCAAGGGCACCCCAGGCTTTGAGACAAGTCTCTTCCTCTGCTGATCCTTGCTATTGCAAGTTTCCATTCTTCTGCATTATTGGCCCCCAACCATTCTCTGTGTGCCAGTGGGGCAATGAACAATGCCCGGTTGCTGGGTTACGTGTCTTTCAATTCTTCCATTTGGTCAGTGGAATGGCCCTCATTAGAAGAGGTGCCCACCCTGTGCACCCTCTCACGCAACCTGACCCACCATGTCAGGCTGACATGCTGAGCTCTGTTTGCCAGCTCGAATGGGTATTTGGTCACCAAACTGAGCAATAAATACAAAGTTACCAACCTGTAAATCTGTAGTAAATATCACTGAGTTCACAATCTGAAACAAATTATCTGAGACTCCCCAGAAAATGGGTCTTAACATTCTCTCTACTATGATGTTGCAAAACAGTATTGTGTCTCCATTGAGCTAAGCACTGAACAAACCAGCTTTGAAATATTAAATGTCGACAGTAAGAAAGACTAGACAATAATCAGTTGCTACCAATGTCAAAAAATCCACATTCCTACTTTCTTAATAAGCAGTTGTAATTAGGTATTTTTGGAATAATGTTATTAGGTTGCATATTTATGAATCAAAAACCCAGCAGAAAAATAAAAACCTGGCTGTCAGTAAAGAGAAAAGCTCTTAACTTTCTTTCTGCTGGTCACGTCTTTCTGTTGCTCTTTGTTTAACTTACCACTAAAATCAACAGCTGGTTGGAATATTCTACATTTCTTTGGCCAAACAAATGTATTTTATTTGACTGGCCTATTAGAGTTGATGACAATTCAAGAAATATTTCTCAGAGGAACTGTGGATTTTCTTCTATGCTATATATAGAGAGAGGATTATGTATACAAACACAGGGTAGCTTTTGCCTTAAACAGCAGTGCTCAGTTTTTATGTTCTCTATGAAAACTGTAGCTTCTCATGGCTTAGAACAAATGCAATTTAAAGTATTTCATGCTATGCTTTCAGGTAGACCAGCAGTCTTGAGATGCCTTTATTACTAACAAAAACTCCAATAGTCTTTCACAGGGATTTTCCGTTATTTTTCTGTCTTTTTTTTTTTGTTTACAAACTGTTGAAGGAAAATGGTGCTGTAAACATATAATTCAGGTTTATGATCTGAAATGGGCAATGGATTTTAGAAACACCTTCTGGTCTTACAAAAACGTTTGAATGTAAGTGTGTTTACTAAAATAGCTGACTCAAATACACTCAAACTGTTACTGGTTGGACCTACATAGGCCCAGCTCCATACCAAACAAAGCAAAGATTTAGATTATAAATAAAAAATTAAATCAAAGATATTCCTGGAAAATGGTAAATGTGAATGATTAGCCTTAGTTATTCCATGAAACAACCAAAGTACCTCAATCACACTAAGTAAATTGATTTTTGACATTAATTTACTGCCAACCATCCAAGAAGAATGAGTGCAAAGTAGCTTACCCACAAATGTTCACCTATATCTCTTCATACTTGATCAAGCACTGCATTACAAACCTCTGAACTACATATTTGCATAACATAAAACTGGTTAATTCTATATTAATAGTGATGACACAGATAGTATTGTTTTTTAAATTTTCAGATCAATGAGTTGTCCTGTTTTCTCTCATCTAGAAATATGCACAAAGCCACCAGCATACAGATCACTAGAGACCCTTTTCCACACAGGACTGAACACTGGATAAGACAAAAGGATGATATTGTATTTGTTACAATGTGTGTTGTGTACACAGAAGTAGTAGTATACACTGTACATGTTATTACTGTACATGTATTTACTGTACATGTTATTACTGTACATGTATATATGTATACATATATTATATATACATGTACTGTTATTACAGTACATGTTATTACTGTAAAAATAATTATGGATGTCATGTACTCTAGAATTCAAAATAGTTTCAGAACTTTTAGACCATAACAGAGACTAATAGGAGAAAATCCATTAAGGAATAGATTATGTCAGCAGAGAGTTATTTGTGTAATTCATATAATATATTGGGTTGTAATATTATTGTAACATTACAGTATAATGGTTGATTGTAATTGGTCCAATATATATTTAGATGGTATAATAAAGTTTTACTATAAATGCACCATAAATAGAAATATATAACATTTATGTATTTTTCTTGAAAACTGGAAACAAAATTAAGTGGACTTTTAATGTGGGGGAATTTGTGCTCACCAGGGAGCTGTTTCTAAACAGGAAAGTCAATGTGGTGGGGGAAAGAGCTGAAGATTTCCAGAAAGAGGCATTGTTCTCTTTCGGGAATAGACTAGTTTAAAGCATTCCTTTGAAAGAGAAGGAAGTCACTTAGGCCAGGAGGGAATAGGAGGTCAAAGTGGATGCTAAAGATTGAAGATTTGTTGCTGCACAAGTGTAGAAACTANTTTTTTTTTTTTTTTTTTTTTAAATAGAATTATCTTGCTAAGTAGCATTTTGGCATTTTCTAGTTCTAGGGACCTGGATGAATTCCAATTCATGTAATTATATTGTTACTTACTCTCTCCCTCCCTGCAGTTTAAATTACTTTCATCATTCTTCTTTCACATCCTGTCCAGAACTACTGAAGATTTCTATATTAACAGGAGTTATGTTCTAAATAGAGCTAATAACATAATAGGCCCATCTTCTAAATAGAGCTAATGACATTTTTTAATCTAAAATCATTGTTTAAAGTCCAGATTCATGCAAACAAAGCTAGCCTCATTTTTGCCAAATTATTTGCAAAATAAGTTTGATCTAAGAATATGATTTAAACAATTCTTTTCTTATTAAGTTAAATATTGTGTTTAATTCAAAGTGATCTCTTTTCAATTTTATGGTCCACTGAAACTTTTCTGACCAGCATATTTGGTATTAGCAATGAAACAGTTATTTAAATCAATGAATTTTCAATCTTGTGATCAGAAGTAAAAATTAACTGCTGCGCTGGAGAAATACAGGCCTGGACTAAGCATGGAGGTTGTGGGCTTGTGAAATAATGCTTTATAGCATCAGCTTTGCAGTACAGTTTTAATCTAAAATATATGGAAAGTAACTCAGTAAATAGTTCTTTCTGTTTTAAATGGTACTCAGAAAGTCAGTGTTTAAAAAAAAAAACCAAAAAACTTGCATATAAAAAGGTTAGAACCCATTTTCAATGTGTATCAAAAGCAAAGGAAATCAGACACAGAGAGAAATTTGAAATGACATAATTTTTTTCTCTGCAACCTAAGGCAGTACTAATCTGTATTTGTGTATTGTTCTCTGATCTAATATCAACAAACAGTTTGCTAGGTACAATAGAATAAGCTACAGGACAAAAGACAAATTATCATATATTCCTTAATACGTTGTCGGCAACATCTTCTCTGAAAGCAAGCAGTGCCTTTATCCAAAGGATTTTAAAGTACTAGGCTCATCCTTTCTTTTTCAGCCTGAATTCAGTAGTCCACAGAACTTTACAGACAAGTACATAGTAATTCCCAAAGATACAAACACAGCAGTTTCATATGGTATACTGCAAATATGATCCAGTTCTGGAACTATATATGTTATCTGAATGTTACAGGAAAAGTCCATTTCCAGGTAAACAATGAGTTTACTTACTGTGTTGCTAATGCAACACACATCGTTCAAATGATAACAATCTGACTTCACAAAATATCCTAATGAAAGAGGAAAATTGGAGCCTAATCCTACAATATAGTTCCTACTGATTTCAGGGAATGATTTGCCTGTTAAATGGCAAATATAAAATGTGAATTAAAAACTGAAATATTTTCTCCTTATTTGTTCCTTTTATGTCACTTGAAGTATCTGTAAGTTATTAGAAACTTTCAATCAAATTTATAGTAGGCTACATGTGACCAATTAGCTTTGTATTTGCTGAAACTTGTAAGCACAATTGCATAGTTTTAATGCAAAGAATGAGAGATAATACAATTCAGAACCTTCATGTTTTAACAGCAAACACACTCCATGTGTGATCTGTGTGATCTAATTTTCATTTTCTTGCTATTAGATGTAGCATGTCACCAGATCCAAAATATGTTACAACGTAACCACAACAGACGTGTACATCAAACATGTATCATTAAAGAAAGATTTTGATTGAACAGGTCCTAAGTGAAAGCATGAGTAATTCAAAAGTTTTGAAGAAGCTATTGTTAAAAATATTCTTTGTTCACTCTAAATTGAGTGATTTATTGTGGCACACATCCTTCCAGAATGGATTTTTTTACTCTAGTTTCTTTATTTCAGTTATCTTACTGACCACACCAGCTCATTTTCATTTTCTAAATTATAACACTATTTAAGATAAAAGAAACCTCAGATTCTTACCAGATAAACAGATCTTCTGTTCTCAGCTTTATGCATTGCTGCATTGACCTTATATGCCAGTAGCACAAGAAGTCTTTTAAGAGTTGCTGTCCCAGAAAGAGCCAAGTGGTACAGTATCTCCACGCTTATCTCCATAAGGTCATAGTTTCTTCTCATTTATTTCTCTGTAACCAGCTAATTGTGTGTACCTAAAAAATCTCAATGAACTTCTGAACCTTTCAAAGGTGGAACAAATGCTAGTCATATCCCAAAATCACTTACATCTGCTCTTCCATCATCTAAGCAATTTTTAAGGAGAATGCAAGGACCCTTCCACAACATTTCTGGAAATAAAACGGTATGAACATAAACTTAATTTGGAAACTTATGCAGTTCACAATGAAGACCTTTACAAATGTCATGTCCTCCCAGGATCTGTAGCTGGAACAAGGAGCAGGCATTGTGTCTTTATGGGTAACGCATGCAAAAATCTAAGGATGTCTACCTATTTCCAGATACAGTATCTTCCACTACAGCTGGCAGGAAAAATAGGCCCACGTTTTGCTGAAATCTGTCGAGAGATACGCTTTTATGAAACATTGCTTTTGACTTATTGGTGTTTTTCCAAAGCATCTGTTCTTTTGAAAACTCACAGCCAACTGTACCCACTTCATCAGCCCTTGGAGTCCTCACTCCTGCTACTCTGGTTCACTTGGTACCGAGTGCTGTCTCTCTCCTCTGCTCTGATTGCTCAGGACAAATTTTCTGAAAGGGACAACAGCTGCCAAAAAGCAGTTTAGTAGTTGACATAAAATTTACCATAAAAGCATAATACCATTTTCGTTATGGCTGCATGCTTCATTTAAGATTGTGTACTTCAAGCACTTCTGTGTCTACAGAGACTGTATCTGCACTTCCTGTTGTGCAAAGGTTTCAGAGTGTATGATGCCCATATATCACAGAAGCTCTGGACATTTGGGAAAGCTAACATTAGTCTTAACAGCTATACTGAGAAAACATAATGAAGCTTATCCCTGCCCATGGGAGGGCAGCTGGAACCAGATGATCTTTAAAGTCCCTTCAACATAAACAATTCTGTGATTCTATGATTGTAAGTTACTGTCTTCCCAGAAGTGTTAAAAAACCCTGTCTATCATTTATACTTTTGGGAACACTGTCCATTGTTCTTTGTCCTGTAATAGCTTGAATCATTCAGTTTGAATTATATGTTCAATTTTTTTGACAGGGAACTGCTCTGTCTTCTGAGCTCATGGGGGAGATGGTAAGATGGTCTTGAGGCTCTCAAAGTTAATCTGAAAACTTAAAGCAAAGTATTTACCAAGAAACACAGAATAAGAGGGGGCGGTATGCAACCTCTGCCATCTATATTTGAGTGTGCAAGTGCCAATTAGCTTGCACTGAAAACACCTTGAGAAGTGATTAGTGTGTCAATGGGTGGGGAAGAGAGACGCTGAACAACCACCCATATTAAAGTCTACTTTATTCCATTTAAGGTGAAAAATCCTGATTTAGCTCCATCTGTGGAAGTTTTTCTCTCAGTACCATTCTGTATAAAATAGAAGACATGTTACCATTAAGATCTTCCAAATTCTTGCAAAGGTACATTGATGCATCTTTTTCACAGATGGCCATGAACAAAAAGTTTTACGTAAAATTATATGTATAGCCTTCAGATTTTTAGAACTGTTTTAAGACCAAACCTATTCTCCATTAACTGTTTTCAGGCAGCAGTGATAGCTCACCTATCCTTGCACGTTACATAGTTTGGTTCAGCCCCACCAAAAAACCCTTTTAACTATGGCAGCACTAAACTGTCAAGGCTTTCTATCTGGGGTCCCCATCTGTGGAGCAAACAAACAGAGGATAAAGGAACAGCCCATAGCACTTTCAATCATTATTTTCATTGATTATGGCTAAGTTAAATAATGGGAACAATACCCGTGCCTACATGAAGTACAACTAAACACCTTGCATTTCATTCAGCCCCTTAGAATATACCAGTTTACCCACGCTCCTCAACATTGCTAACCTCTCTAAAATGTTTAGTGGCCTAAACAAACAAAATGTTGATCTGCCTTTTATTAATTTCATTTTTTATCTTCTTGTATACCGACGTTTGACAGCTGTGACATTCATGGGCAATGCATTTGAAAAAGAAGACATAAATATTCAGAGACATATTAGAATGCTGTTCAATGTAAGCACCTGTCTACTTAGTGTTGACAGAAAATCATTTACTTTGCTTTATGCATGTTCTCTCCAGAGACTACAGAGGTCCTATTTTATTTAAAGAGCTGGTCCCAACATCAGTACTAGCTCTTGAAAATGCAATATATACAGCTAATTATATTTATTAAGGAAACAACTTTGGTTTATATTTTCAATAATACTTAAACAATTTTTTCAACCTCTACTTCAGAATTTCCTTTCCTTGGGGAAATGAAGGAGGAAATGTAAAAGGGAATGAGGAGAAGAAAAAGTATGACCTCATGATGTCTTTATTTATGACATCACAAAAGATGAAATAAAAAGCACAATATACTGAAAATATCACTAAATATATGTAATGAAAAGGACTGCTTAATAGTCCTTTTGATGATAAATAGCTCCACTATCTTTAAAAATTGACATAAAGACAATTAATTTAAATAGAAAAAATAAGGGGAAAGGGTCATTAATTGAAGGATATTATAAAAAAAAATTACTTAAGTAATAAATTACTTTATTACTTAAAGCAAGTAATAAAAATTACTTAAAGCATTAAGAAATGTAGGTGTTCCTCTGCTTTTTGAGTGTGGCAAAAGAGTAGTGGAAACAAGAATAATCTGACGTGGGATCTGACTGGGACTGCTACAGATCTAAAAAAAAAAATAAAATCTTTGTCCTGAGCAAAATAAGCACACACATGAAAAATTTAGAAAATTTGGAAGTCATGAATTTTTAGCCTGAGAGAGTATGACTTCCACAGCATGTACTTCTCCAAGGAGAATGGGAATACTGTTTTGCAACATAGTTGTATTTACCATAAAAGGGGGAAAAAGAAAAAGGAAAAGAAAAAGATAAAAAGAAAATGAAAAATACAGATAATAAAATAAAATAAAATAAAATAAAATAAAATAAAATAAAATATGATGTTAACTCAGCCCTGATCACACAGCGTGGGTGAGTGGGGGAGGTTTGAGAGCATAATTCTTGAGAGGTTTAGCTGCCACAAAACCTGACAATGCTGCCACCTATAGACCAAAAGTGACAACATCAGCTCCTCAGAGTCATTCGGGGGGGCACTCAACAGCAAAAAAACATGGTATAAAAGAAGGAGGAATGTATGAACAAATTCAGACTCCTGCACATGGTTAATTCACCTGATGAACTGATGAAGCAGCTACTTTGGTTTATCTAGTTCAATGCTTTTATATAATTTAATTAGGATCACCACAAAGCAACCTAACCTGTCTACAGAAATTATGAGCTGCAAGTCCAGACCCTGTATGAATCCTTTTGCTCAATTAAAGCTAGGCAGTTTTTTATAGAAAGCTTTTTTTTTCCCTTAAAGTGCACACAAGGAGCAATAGCGCATGATATGGTTGGGGTTTTTTTCACATTAAGGTAATTATGTAAAGGCAGTAACATTGGAAATACTTGCTGAAACCAAAAATTTACACTGCTATTGCAGATATTTAAACCTGTCATTTTTAAGATATTGGCACAATTTTCCTATGCTATGGGAGAAACATGGGTGATTAGACTTAATGACTTCAGATATCTTCATGTCACTTTCCTAATATTAGCACTTACTACTAAAATACCAGGAATAGTCTAGAAAATTAATTTCAAAAATCTGTTTGGAAATAACCATATGTATTTACACCTATAATTGGCCTTTTAATTGGTGCTTTCATTTACACAGCATATATATTTCATGTAATAAATTGATATTGCTATTTTAATGTCACTTGTAGCAAGTTCTCTCCCTTTTCAATCTTACAGTTCTAAGAAGCTAGTTCACTCAGCTGGAGGAAGGTAGGCCTTTGAAAGATTTACTTCTCAACCATTTAAAATAAAATAAAATAAAATAAAATAAAATAAAATAAAATAAAATAAAATAAAATAAAATAAAATAAAATAAAATAAAATAAAATGTTCCTCACCTAATTTGCCGATCCTGTGCTGTTATGCAGCAAATAAAGCAAGAAGCGCACAGTGGAGAACGTGTCAATAGGTTGGTACCTATGTAGCTATGGAGGGGTTGAAGGTCACAAAAGGGTGAGCAAATCCTAGGTGCCACTCTCTACTACAAAGCTTCCTCTGTATTTTACATTAAGTCACTGAATGAAATGCAGAAGCAGCACCCTGACAGGGTTCAGAGTAGCCAGAAATGGTGCTTTTCCAAAGCAACTGGTATTTCTAACATGTTGTACCAGAGAATATTAAGGAAAATCAAGAAACTGTTATTTGCAGCATCCACATGAGGTCCTAAAAATTAGCACCTGTGGAGAAGAAAGGAGAAAGGAGGCTGGGCGTCACCTCCCATGGCTGTGGCAAACCACGCCACCCACCATCTGTGCTTGGACCTCCGCTTCCATGGAAGGATGGCCAGAGTGCAGCTGGCCCTAAAATGCAGTATGAAGGCAAGGCCGAGATAGAAGCCTGTCAGCAGACGACAGATCGCATACAAGCTTCGGCTTTATGGTGTTTCTTCTGTTCATTTAGAAATAATTTGCTTTTCTTCATACCTTCCTGTCTATATCATGTCCTCATTTCAATGTTGTCTGTTTACCCATAAATCTCAAGCATCTGTCTGCAAAGTAGTTAGTTCTACAATTTCCTACATTTCCCATATTTTCCAACTTTCCCATCTGAGCACTAATGAGCTAACTATTTATATGTTCATTAAATCTTCAGTACCTGGGAAAAACCCTAATTAAACTAAATTTCATTCTCATTTATTTTCATACAACCCAGGTACCATAGGAAAGGTCCTGATATATGTTGGTAGACAATGCTGACTGGAGGATAAGTCCCACAAACTGAGTAAGAAGCACTTGAAGAAACTAGAAGATCTTATTTTATATTTTTTTGAAAGTAACATCAGAGTTATTTTTAAACATATTCATTAGTAGCTTATTTATTATGCTCATGCATAAATGTGAGAATAAGAGTTATCCGATTAAAATCAGTAGTACTCCTGTGATTAAAATTTATTAAAATAGGGCCTTATATTCTACATACACTTCCATTCAATATGTGCATATTGTGAATATTAAATAATGTTAAATTACTCCCTTTTTCATAATAGAATCAGTTTGACAGTTACAATATTCAAGCACGAAGCAGTACATATTACGATGGCAGCTCCCTATCATTCAGTAATTTTCTCTTTTAATATTCTTGAATTTTACCTCGCACAAGTGGGTGAAATGATTCTGTCTTTGAAAAGTGATTTGGCATATTCCTTAAGATTTTAAATCTAGCAAAGACTCCATTCCCTTATGTATCACTGCCTTTGAGTAAAGTAAGTTTGTTGAGACTTCTACTTTTCAGCTCTCTTTAGGAGCATAGTGAGGGTGGGGAGAGTAGTTCATCCTAGAGTACAATAAATGTACATCCTCCTTGAGTACAATAAATGAGACCATCATCTCCCCCTTTTCCATCACCATACAACCATCATGTTTGGTTCCTCAGCAATGGAGTGGATGGCTAGAATGGATCCAAGAAGACAAGAAAGAAGACAAGAAATCTTGTCTTCTGCTTCACATTAGATAGTGGATGCTCTGCTTTTCTTCTTGGGCTTAATGAGTACTAAAGATGAGACAGAGTAGGTATAAGAAGAGATCTTTCACTGCATTCTTCTCAGACACCAAGACAGCACTAAAGTCTCCTTAAGCATTTTATAAATTTGGGATTCCATAGATTTAACAGAAGAACAAAAGAATTGAATGAATGGTGATACAGCTCATAGATTCTGTATACAACACAGCTTGCTTTCATTAAATTTCACCACCATGACACAGGTGAAGAGAAGGAGCCCAATGGCATATCCTGCACAGCAGCTTTTTAGAAAGTATGTACTGGGGAAGACAGCAAGCCTAGAGAGTCCAGGACAGGGTCAGACCTTGTGCCTTTTTGCTGGAGATGGCAAGATCTGTGTGCAGTCTTCCTGGCTGTCACACAGCTAATTAAAAAAACTCTGTTCCTCAGGGTGTGGTTAGAAGCTCCTACCTTCTGAAAGACAAAACACAAAGGTGAAATTATTGCCTCCTGCCAAGTGAGGGTTAGTACAGCATTCCTTTAACTCAAAAATAGATCTTATCTGTAAACTTTGGAAAAGTTTGTATCTTTGGAAAGAAATGTGTGTTATAAAAACAAAAAAGATCAGATAAAAGATCATCTATGATTCTATTACTTGTGACTTTATCTGATGACTCGCAGAAATGTCACAGTAAACAACAATTGAAAGAGAATAATAGATACATAGGCATTAAAGATAACAAAGGCCATTTCATAATTTCTGTAATTATCATCTTTATCAGAAAATATAACTTAATCAGGCCCCAGAAACACGTAACTATGTAGGACATAGATTAGGTTAGAAATACAGACTGACTAAAATGAGACACTCATTATTAAAAGCTGAACACTGTGGTTAGGAAATACTGAAAAAGTAATGACTTGTTGTTTGTAGGATTAACAACTTCTTTAAATACTAGTTCGATTTAGCTGTAACAAGTGCATTGATGTAAACACAATAGGACATTCCTAAGGGGAATTGCAATTTAAAAAAAAAATTGTCTATGTTTATTACAATAAATGTTATGCCAAGAAATTTTATAGCTACCAGAAACACAGAAAATACTGCACCTAAAGCTAGAAAACTATTCCAGTACAAAGCATGCCTAATATATAACCTCCCAAATACACAGTATATCCCTAGCAAAGTTGTAAATTATGGTTGCAAATGAGGCCACAAACAAAATTTTGCTCAAGGCATGAATCATAAATTCAAACAATAATAATCTCCTGCATGAGGCACAACTACTTTGTTTACTTCTTATACCCTGTTTCCTAAACATGAAGATGAAAGTAGGTCAAGTAAATTTAGCATCTTTTCACATGAAGTATGTTATGATAGCGGGTGGCACAGCCTGATTTACAATTACATGAGTTTACATGAATATTAAAATATGTGTTTTCACTGTGCTGTGTCATTACACATATTGACATTTTACCTCACAATGACACAGAATCTTAGAAAACACCCAAGATTTGGAGAAGGGAGGGAGCAGAAGGGGAGAGAAATATTTACCACAGTTGCAGCCTGAATGAAATTTCGATGCTATTAAAGAGCTTTATATGATGTTGAATGTTATCTTTAAAATTGATTCTTACTATTTTTGTGGGGTTTTGTAGGTATGTTTATATAGTGAGTTGCAAGGGGAGAAGAAGGAAACTTGGAGAAACCGCTGGTTTCTTTTATTTCTATAATGCAGTGATTTTGTTGTGACTGTTTATCAAGAGTAAGGTTTCTGAGAAAATTCCAAAAATTGGACTTCTTTAACATTAGATGGAAATGCAAAAACAACTTTAAATTAAAGCCTAGAAACTGAAATTTTGTCATTTGTGATTCTAACATGAATCTTTAAGTATGATTCACCTAGTAATCTTTATTGAAATAAATAAATGATTAATTTTATGATAATAATTTTCTTTTATGAAAAGCAGTAGGATTTTTGTGGCCCTTTTCTGAAAAACTATTTTATGTATAAAATTTTCAATTTAACTTCCAAAACCTCTGAAATTGCATACATATAGTATATAAGAACTATTTCTGGAACAAACAGGGTGAAGAAAAGTTTCTCAACAGTGGAGGATGAATACATTGTTGAAGGATTATTCTAACAAGAATAATCTGACCTTTTCCCCCCCTAAATTAAATCTGATTATTTATGCATCTTTGTTTAATGAAATAAAAGTCACTTGAAGAAAAATAAATCCTGCTTTCAAAGAAACATGCATGTATGAATGATTATGTGGATGTACACATGTACAAAATTGATAAAGCAGAATAGAAGAATGGGAGACGGCCACATATCAGGTAGTGGTTCCTTCCATATGACTCAGTAATCACACTACAATAGTTGTAGAAAGCATCTGACAAAATGGTGGGTTCTAGTACACATTCATATCCATCGCAAGTCTAGCAGAAATTGAATAGAAAATGGATTTTCTCTTGAGCTGCAGAACTTAAAACTTCAACTCAACAAGATTTTTTGAAACTCAGGACACAGGGACCAAATCATGTGTTTGAGCTCAGCATGTGGCTAAATATTTTGCTGAGGTTCATTCCAGAGGAGGGCAGAATTTGTCTTGTCATCTTCTTTTCATGAGTTCAATAGGAATATGCTTTAAAGATGGAAGGAAAGAAAAACTGAGACAGAGACATCATAGTTGCAATTTTTAGCAGTGTACAGATTGGTAAGTATGGCAGAAATGACAAAGTTTAATTTCTTTGGCATTTCTTTCAACATACACATCAGATGTGTATGTTGAATACTTGGGTACCATTGTACCGAAGTATTAACTTTCAACAGCATAACTAGTGCACCATAATAGCTAGTTTTCACTGTAACTGCTGAACAAGAGTTCCCAAAGTCTATTCATTGTCCTGAGAAAGAAAACTTTGTTATAATTGATATTTGCTCTACATTTAGAAGATGTGAGAGAAATATTCATTATCTCAAATCCAAAGAAGCCCTGTAGCAAATAAAGATGTAAGCAAGTCTATAAATGAGAGCATGCCTGCAAGAGCTAGTCAATGAGGTTTTTAATGTTTACTTCAATAGAACAGGTATTAGGATTTTAAGCTCACAGAACCTCCATTTTGTTCAGGCAATGGCAGCTTCCTGTACAAACACAGACTGCCTATTAAACTGTGCTAAATTCTTAAGGAAACTTGTCAGCGTTAAGAGGCATACCATTTTAATTAGGCTTCATTATGATTCGTAGCAGTATTTGAATATGATACAGCTATCTGTGTGTTTTGAAACTTGGAGTGAAATGTTTTTTTCGCAGCTGAGACCTTGTCTATAATTTTTTTCCAGTCAAGTTTAACAAGAAAACAGAGAATTATAATAAAAAACGTATCTTTAAAAATAAAAACAACAACAACAACAAAAAACCAAACAGCAGCCACAATTCTTTTTTCTCCTAGTTTGATCAGATTAATTATAAACAACTCATGAGAAATATAAACATATTTTTACAATGTTGGCCACAAATTAGATTTGAGGGAGTTTAAAACCTACCTAAAGACTGTAGACCAAAATTTACAGTTGGATTCCAGGTGTATATGATAATGAGTAGGAAGAATAATGAAATATTACACAATCATTTCATCTTAATGGTGTCCAAGCAAAGTTGCTCTTATAAAGGAAAAATTGCTGAAATATAGTATTCCATAATGTCTGTCCTAATCAAGAGATTATATCATGAGTTTGTTCTTTGCTTTACATGTCTGTGGCAATTTCAACAATTGATTCCTAAAAAAGAAAGCACCATTAGAATACTGTATTTTTACTTTTTCTTGCAATAAAACAAGGAGAAGCATAAACATATGTTAAGTAGCCACTGTCTCTTTGAACAACATGTTCTTTGCAAATCACAGTTTGAAACTCATAGATACTAGTGATTTTTTAAAAATATCAAAGAATATACAGAATATGTATAACACTAGAAATAAATTATACATTGTAAACATGACAACAAGATCACTAAATAGTGAATAAAGTCATTTTAAGAAAGTTTACCAGAACTTGCAGAACTCTACATTGAAAAACGATAGGACATAATTATTCATCAGCTACTTGTTGTCTCCAGCTATTTGCAATCGAGGACTGACTCTGAGGCTTTGGAATAAATCACAATGTATAATTAGTTCCCAGCATATAGTTACATGGTGTTCCCAACATTACCTGTTTAGTACTTGAGTAAAATAAAACTCAGTGTGTTTAGAAAGCCAAAAGAATTACGAAAAGTGTTGGTAATTTTAATGCTACTGACACACGCTCAGTAGTTACTGACAAAGATACATATTTAATCCTGGCTGTTGAAAAGCTTTCAAAGATAAACATCTTTCAGCTATGGTATAGAACTGTGGCTCTACAGCATTGAAAGCTTACGTCCCACCTCTGCACAGACATTGAGCTTTGTACTTGTTCGGATTTCTTCTCCTTCCAGGATCTTTCCTAGGTTCACAAACATCTGCACTAAGAATGCAGCACATCAAAATGCCTAAATTAGAAGGTAGGCTCACACCTTCTCTTATAACCATAGCAAAGACTTTCTACCCACAGAAAGCATTTGCCTGTCCTGGGTAGAGCTGATTTTTTTAACAGTAGATGAACAAGTCTCAAGTTTCTTGGCAGTATGATGAAGTGTATACGCACTCTTCCAGGAAGTCTCACTGTATTAAAGAGGATTTATGCATGATAAGTACTTTGACAGCTAAATTCCTTTTGCTCTTTTGCATGCAACAGGATGCTCAAATCTACAGCCAAACCTGGCCCTGGTCAGTAACCCAGGAAAACAGATTGTGTGCTGCAAAAATCTGCTGTCTTGGCTAAACTGCTGCCAATTATGGTATACTGTCATTCTGGGAAAGATGATATATTCCCTTAGTCAGTTTGTAGATGCTGAGGGAGCTTGATATCAGACTTAAGTAGGTTTGTGTCCTTTTCCAGTGGTACAAATTCTCCTTTTTCTTTATTGAATCCAACAGAAGTAGGCAGCGTCATTAAAAACCAAACAACTTCAAGAAGACTTCTTTCCTGGCAACAGACTAACATTGGACAGCAGACCAAAAAGCCAGTGTTTACAGTGTGAATTATAAAGAATATTTCATTCTGTATATATGAAATATAACCAACAAATTTCACACAGCTTTTTTCAAACAGCTAAATATCTTCCCATAGAATGAAAGATATAAGAACAGACTAATACTTAACACTTCCATAGCACATTCTACTTAAGGATCTCAAAACAGTTGCAAATTCCTTTTATTAGAAATATGTCTCTGGATATGCATTCACCATAGGTGGATGCTGGTTTGATTTTAAGGGACATTTTTAGAAAGTTCTTCCTTGTCAGGAAATTAAAAAAGGGAAATCTGAAAGTTCCATAAAATTCTACTCTCTGATGTCTTCCCTATATCAACTTATTTTCTTAAAGACCAGGGTTCCAGAATTGAGATATTCCTTTACAGAGCTACATACGTGTAACTATCAAGCAAGCAGAGGAAGCATTAACAAGAAAATGGGACATGCTCCACCTTTATTACTTTCAAGCAGAAATTTACTGATTTTAAGTGAGAATAACAGATTGGGGTTTTTTATGAATAGGCTTGAACTTCAAGTACTTTCTGCATTTCTCATAATCACAACACAGAACAACAGTGCAGTTCTTTCCAGTCAAACAAAAGGGTCAAGGAGATGGTGATTCCCTGTGCCAATGTGGTGACAGACACAACTACTACCTAAACATTTTTCGGTGGGAATATGAGTGATAGTTAATGTTGTTCTACAGTTATTGAACAGCTTTGGTTTTTTTTAAAAAATAGAGTGTGTCCTCAAAATCAACATTTGAATGACTCCTTAATATGTGAGAAATTATCATTCATGACTAGTACTTGACTCCTTTCTAAGTTGTGTGTAAAAGTTTCCATGTCATGCTATTGAATAGCCAGCACAGCTTGATAAAGAGAAATGATGAAAGAATAAAAGGAAAACAGAGAGGAAATGTAAAAGGTTTCACATGCTCATGACATATCCAAGGTTTTGTCAATTGTAAAAAACAACAAGGTACATTTTCAGAAGTGTTTAAGAGATATGGGTCAAATCAAAGTAATTTCTGAAAGAAATATACTTAGAAAATGTCTTGGTACAGCTGTTTGCTAATAAGCTATTGAATTTACACATTTTGAAAACAAAAGAAACCAGTAGTCATCTAGTTCTTCTTCTTCCCTCCTTTAACCTGCTCAGCAAAGTACTGCTTACTAAGGTAAAATACAATATTTTAAAAGTCCAAAGTCCCACTACTACACTCACTTAGTTTTTGAGCTTTGAACCTAAGCATTTACTTAAACAATAATGAGTGAAATTTTATAACATACTGAGAAATAAAGAAGATTTTGTAACCCTAAAGCTAAAGACAGGAAATTGACATTTAAAATGGCCAAGGCACAAACTTTGCAGAGGGGCACAAGCAGTTTTTCCATCAACAAAAGCAGTTTTTACACACCAAGAAGTGTTTTTTTTTTTTTTTTGTGTTTTGTTTTTTTTTTTTTTTGTTTTTTTTTTTTTTTTTTTTTTTTTTTTTTTTTTTTTTTATATAGAAAACCTTATGAATTCAGGGAATCTGACTGCAATGAAAGTTGAAAATTGTCTGAAAATCACATCATTCAAATAACAGGTCAGTTTTTGTCACAAACAAGTCACGTTCATTACCTGTGTCACCAGCAATTTACACATCATCACACACCTGAAGCCTAACGTATCAGACTTTTATTCATATGTGGTATCTTCTAATGCAAATCTGTCTTCAGTATAAAACTAAGGCTTCTGTGCTGTAGGTGGAAGGAAGGGTGAAAAACACTCTACCAACAGATAACCATCTGGCAGATTCTCTTTCTGCTATCTCCATGTGATTTTTAGCACTTTACAAAATGTCATTAAGCAAACAGAGAAGACCACAAGCAAACCTCTAGTTTCACAAAATCATGTTTTATAAACTGTTGAGAAACACTGACATGTAATGAAACCTTATTCCCGATATGCCTTCTTCTTTGTAAATGATTTGCTTCCTTCTCTTCATATATAAATAAACAGAAATATGTCTGTATATTTGCTGGTTGGTTTTGGTTTTGTTTGTTTTGTCTTTTTTTTTTTTTTTTTACCTTTGGCCATCAAAATCAAGGGCTATTACAGCAATAGATCTTATCTCTAGAATGGCAGTCCCCTTGCACCTTCAGTTCAGATTTTTGTTTATGCTTGGCTGCAATTGTGGCTGTTTCTGATAGTTTTAGGTCAGCCATGACAGACTATGGGTGACACTAACTAAACAAGCTGGGAGTCTGGGACCAGGAAGGAGTGATACTGGTGCTCAGAGTTTGATTTTCTCTGGTTAATCAACATCTTTATAGAGAATAACCCACTGTGTAAAATAGCTGCTTGTCTGACTATGTATATTATGCTGTAAGGTTTTTTTTAAAAAAAAGGGTAAAAAATGCCCCATATCTTACATAGGCAAATAGAAAGAAAAAAGGGAAAAAAAAGTGCTCAATCTTGTTTTGAGTTATAGTAGGCTGCAGAGATTTGTTTGTTTGTTTAATTTATGTTCAACCATTTCTTTCTGCCTCCTCCCTTCCTTCTGTGGGTTAAATTTCATCACAGTAAGCTGATCTGAGCACAGCCTGGCATGTAGATAGGACACTCCTTACATCCCACTCAAGGGAGATAAAAAAATTCAATGACCAATTTACTAACTATACTCATGGAAGAAAGGGTAGGATAAGATCCTATGAGAAGGGGTAAAATATCCCGCTCAAGTGGATAGCTGTTCCAGCTCTCTTGATTTTACTGTCAGACAGGAAAGATTTTATGCATTTCTTAGAACTTTTTTTCTATAGTCATATTGTTATGTCAGTGTCTAAACTCAGTCTTCATTTATTTTATGGTCATGGAGTAAACTTTAAAAAATGTGTACCCTAAAGCTGAAATAACAAAGTAATAATAATAAACCTTTCTTGTATACATTTATTTTTAAATATCATGAATCTTAAGTTGGTCTTCTGATTAGGAACAATATGAGGACAGACTCTTTTGAAGATTGAGGTTGGTGATGCTGCCTGCCTGGGAATGTTACAGAACCACCAAAGCATGCACCTGAGTGTATAGCTTTCAGGTGTATCTGAGGAGAATAAACACATTATAAATTCTAATTTTCAATATGGTGCTTTTGCTGCATCCTTGGAATAATAAAGATTCTTGAAAATGCATGTAAATTACAAGGATAATAAATTACTTTCATGTAAACTTCCACTTGTTTAAAATTTGACTCTGAAAGTGAATAGCTGACAGTCAACCATTAACCTACCCAGGAGGTAAGCAGTGTCATGGTGCAGTCCCTAGAGAAGACATTCCTTTGAAAAAACCAAAACAAAATGTCACAATGTCCATCCGCTTTCAAAAGGCACACAGAGAAGAGAATGGTTAGAAAACCTACTGCACCTTTACTTCCATAGAGGTGGACTTTCTGAAACTGGGTTACTCATGTTATATACTGGCTAATGAGAAGAAACTCTTTTGAACAGATCCTTCATTAGCATCTTGAAAGTTGTTTAGGTCCTGTTTATAATTCAACTAATGTGGCCCACTAAACTACCAATTACACTGTTTCTTAAGCTCATCTCAGTCATAGCAATGCATCCTGATGGAACATCTAGTCGCTACCTAAACTAAAGCACAGAAGTGTATCAAAATACCAGTGTATGATTTTTTTGAGCTCTGCTATGCCTACTGCCAGAGCCTATACTGATCTTCTGGAAAACAAACTACTAGGTTATCAAAGTGTCCAAGTTTAACATTGCCTAGGGTTATTTTCTTTTTAAATTGCTTCTAGATCTACCAAAGTCATCTCAGCTAAGTCTATGATAACCCAAGCCTTTAGAATCAAACCTTCGCCAGCACTACTATGGTTTAATTAGCTGTGCATTTGCCTCCTGGCCAGATCCAATAAATATGCATGTATTGGCACAGCTGCATCTCAGCATGCATACTTAAATTAAAAATGTTTCCTTTGATGCTCTGGCAATCTTGGCATTCATTTACTTTGCCAGAAGCTGAAGCGAGTCACAAAATACTTGTCCAGTCATCATCACAATGTACAATCATGAAAATGTGCTACTAGATTAGTTCCTCACATTACGTGTGTAAGAACCTAAAATTCATCATGCTTGCTCTACAGTTACAGAGAAGGATTCTCTCGTGCTCCTCATGGTGCTGAGCAGTATTCCCATGTGCCAAATAAGCTGAATTTGGTCAAAACAACACATAAATCTTCTATTGATATCAATTGCACTAATCCATATCTAAAGTTCTATTTTCATAACTACAGCTGCATTTTTTATTTAAAAGTTGCAGAATGAATTTATTTTGTTTTCTCCACTTGATGTTAGCAGTTTCTAGGAACAGTGACCTCACTAGTCACTGATGATGAATTATTAGCTATTTTTACAAAAAGAATGGAATTTTGAATATTATACAGACTTTCTAAAGGACACACTGAAAGGCTCAGAAATAGTATGCATTTTTTATCACTATTGACCTCTCCACGGTAAACTTCAATCTAGTCAAAGAAGCAGAGCAAGGAATACCTGTAGACATACATGTATACTTGTCATACCAATAGGAATTTCAAGCAACTTGAAATGTTTGAAAGAATGGAAAGCATGAAGGTAGGACCATGTTCCTGTTTTGCTGACAGCCTGACGCACTGATCATTAAAATCACAAAATGACTGACTGACTTCAGCAACTAAAGGATCGAATGGTTCTTTGTCATGTTCTATTTTTAGACAATAGGTTGGTACATACTTATTCCCCATTAAAAAACAAACAAAACAAACTGAGACACAAAACAAAAACAAAAAAAAACAAAAACAAAAAAAAAAAAAAAAAAAAAAAAAAACAAACAAACAAAAAAAAAACAAACAAAACCAAAAAAACCACCCACCCAAAATGAAAAAAACCAACCACCAACACGAAACAAGCCATCTTTTTGATAAGTATTCAGATTTACCTCCATATTACCTCCACAGTACCAGATGATTAAAGATACGGTTCTTAAAAACCTAAATCTATAGAAGTGCCTCACCAGCTGAGATACCTGGATCCCAGGATAATCAGACTTTTCAACTCATGTCTCAAGCCATGTGATAAGGTCCTCTGAGAAGCTTCTCAGAACATATTCTTTGCATTAAATCCCAGAATCACTGATGTCTATGGCAAAATTTATTCTAACTTTACAGGATCCAAATTTGAATAGAGTTGTTAGATTCCATGCACCAGACTATAAGATTTTAGTAAACATTAGCTTTTACTGAATCATTTGCAGGAATGTAAGCAAGGATGGAAAGAATACTATCAGTTGAAATACAAACAGCACATGTTTATATTGGTATGAAAATTATCTTAGATTAAGAACATATATTTATTCATCTGCTTATGAAAATAAATACTGAGAATCATAGTCAAAATAAGTGCTGCTGCATTGTGAAATCAGAAGGGACATTACTAGCATCAGAAACTGTACTCTGCTTTAAAGCAGTGATAATTACCAGTTCATGATGTCCATCAGATCACTGAAAGAAGGCAAGCCTTCTCATTGTGGTAGATTTCTATTGCACATGAAGAAATGGCCAGATGGTTCTGTGACAGCTTCTTTCCTTGCTTTGCTGGACTTCTGCTTTAAGTAAGCTGAGGAATATTAGGGAAAATGATCAGATCAGGTATTGCACTGGAATTTAAAGCACTTTCTTTTCCTACTGAGATTCCTTGGGAATTCAAAATATCTCTGCTATAAATGACCAATTATGCTTCAAGTCTACAGTGGAAACCCACCAGTTGAAAACTCTTTACAATAAGTGCTATCAGAGAGCATGTAGAGTAACCAAATAAACAGTCCTCCTTTCTGCCGATGGTTCAGGTATCCTGTGATTCCTTCTGAGGTCTACAGAGGTGGGTTTTTCTGTGGTTATTCTGTTGGAAAAGGAAGAATTTAATTCTTCCTTTCTTTCACCTCCATCTACTGTGAGCTATTGTGGAAATAGCCCTGGGCAAATACAGCTGATATTTCACTGCACTTTAAACTAGCCCTTTTTTCCTATCATGGCTTTCTTGAAAGGATATGTGTTAATATTTTCAGAATCTCATTTTTCTTATCAATTCTTTCATTTTACTGAATGTACAAGACTCTTTTCCAAAAACATTTGCATAGCAGCATATCAAAGTAAGTACTTTTTCTAAACCAATGAAGATCCAAATGGCTGAATCTGCAAATAAAAATGCTTCAAGTTTATTTTTATACAAACATAAAATGTAAATAAATAAAATACCTACAATGTGATTTATCTTCATGTGTATCGGGAATTCTGCTTGCAGATCAGAGAAAAAAAATCTTTGTAGAAACTGTCAGCTGCTTTTAAATTAGGACACAAACAGAAGAGAGAAATAAAGTTTCACTTTTCATAGCAGAATTCTCAAGCTACCAAGAAACAATCCTAGAGCTCAGACTTATTTTATGAAGCAAGATCTACTAAGGCTAAACCAGAACAAAGAAACTTTTTTTTTTTTGTCACATTCATCAGAAATCATAATCAAGATTTGTCCAGGTATCTTCTGAAAACTTCTGTTGTACCACTATGAGAATATAATCCCTATTAAGTCACCTATTTTTTAAATCCTGGGTGTCAATGCAATGAATGGTTTGTTGTACTCTTAAACATCACCTCTTTGAAAGTTAAAAGTCCACTTCAGAGAAAATCTTTTACACTAGAGTAACTAGCCATCTAGAAATATCAAGACTGAATTGCCAACACTGAATTTTCTTCTGAACATTAAAGGTTATTCTGAGAAAGAAAATGATATATTCATATATTGACCAGAATAATATTTTCTGAGAAACACAGTTGGATTAGTGACTAAAGACACAAACTGACTTTTCAGCATAGTTGTACTTTAGAAGTACCAATGCCCTCTTCCTTGTAATAGAATGAAAATATTTCACCAGTCTTATATGTGCTGCATTCATATAACTGCAAACCTAGAACATATATTTTTTAAATGCTAAATGCTCCTATACAGTGTGGTGAAATACTGAATTACAATGGTGGAAAAATAAGCTATCAGTTTCAAGGAAAACACAAGGATTTCATGTTTGGGGTGTTTTTCTGCTCCAAATTTGAACAAAATTCCCAAACTGAAAAATTCTTATGGAAAATCAAATTCAAATTTAGGATTATTTAAAAGAAAATATGATGATAAAATTGCTTTTTCTCATTAATACAAAAGCAGCGTAATACTGAATTACCAACAATCTTTTCTCTAGTAAACATTAAACTTAAAATGGATGAAAATTATTAAACAGATTGTTTTAAATAAAATAGGAAAAGAGAACCGTGTTGGCTACTTCCCAAGAAAACTTATATGAAAGAGGCATGTTGTTCTGAAATTATTTGAAAGTAGCTGAACTGCATTTTCTGATGTAAAACTTCCACAGAAAATTTTTCAACCAGAACTTGAGAAAGTACAACAGGTACTTTCTCTGAACTATTCTTTCCATGTTTGGATTGATTTTACTTGTTTGTTTTTTGTTCCTGAAACTACAAAATAATAAAAGTAATCATGCATTTTTCAGGAATCCTCAGGAGGGTATTCAGTAAAACTGACAGCACCGATACTGTTATTCATGTTGAAGTAATTAGCAATTCCAAGGCTATTAATGGTGTATTGTATCACTATTTTAGAATGAGTAGGATGAAAGCCAAACCTTTCGGTGACTTTTGCTCCTGCTAAAATTTAATTAGCCTTACTTGCTGACCTCATGTTTTATGTAACAGTACACTCCAAAATTATCTCATAAATGGCTACTAATACAATGGTAAAGTCTTCCTTTTTTCTAAAAACTATCATAGCATAAAAGATTTTTTAGGATGTTTTAACTACTTTTGCAAAGTATTCTTATAATTGCTAACATTATACATCTCAGCATTACCTGAGGGACCAACTGACTTTGAATTTAATTTAAGAAAGAATGCCTCACTTTGATAAGGTCACTTTTTAAACTGTAACATTGCAGAGGATTTTTGATTTTTTCCTTTCTGAACTAGCTTTTTAACCTGTAAAATCATTGACAAAGAATTATGTCTTTGCCATCAAGTATTAGTAAAGATTAAAAGTGAAAACGCTACCATTAATGGACATAAAATTTATGGATTATGATGATCTGTACTAAATCTGGAAGGCTGTACCTCATTAGTGAAAAAAAGTAACTGTGGCCAATGAACATCAGTTTTCAGAAACTACTTAACATGAAGTATTTGATTCTGCAAATTTAGACCCGTAGGGTTAAATTGACTCCTGATTTTACTGTAATTGGAATACTTTAATGACTGCTGTTGGCGTACCTTCATAAAACAAGCAGAGGAAACAAATCAGGTTAAAGATCCAGTCCAATATTTTGAATCAGAAAATGGTGATATGACACAGCATGTTTTGCCTGCATTTAATCACACTAAATAAGACAAAGAGCTAATAACTGTGTTCTGAAACCAAAAGGTCTAAAGAAGGAAATAAGAAGCACATTTTAAACAATAAAGCAAATAGCTGTTCAAACTTATTAAGGATTAAGTGAATTTTCATCATCTTAAGTAAATATTACCAAATTCTATCTGACAAAAGCACAGCATCAGTGGGAAGTACCTTAAAGCCTCAGAAATTAGGAAATCAATGTGTTTTATATTAACATAAATGATTTCTCCTAAAAGTTTGATTTGGAGTGGAATCTGGAACAGTCTCTCCACCTGATACATAAATGGGAGCTTGAAAATATTTTTAATTTTTTGCATTAACTTTTTTCAACTTGTCTTTCTATATCACTTCTTTTGTTTATTGTGGTATGAGAAAGGAAAAGAATAAAGAACAAAGGAAAATCAATGGGGAAAAAAATTGAAAATTGCAGGGAAATATTTTGAATACTTTTCTGAAAATTTATGGCATTTTGTGTCACTTTTTTTCAAAATTATATTTTTAGCAGGATTTAAAAATAGAGTTGTAATTCAGAATTCAAGTGAGTGATAAACATAGAAGGAAATTTGCTAGCTATTTTACAGAAAGAAACACCATGAAGAGATTTTAACCCGTTGGGAAGTTGATTTCTTAAAGTCAAAGCATAATATTTTCTTTTTTAATGAGTTTATTTAACTTCATAAATGGGAGTGGAAAAGCAATTTCGGAAAATACACAACTAATACCTATTCTGTTGCTAACACTTGCATACAAAAATAGAAGAGTAACAAGGCAAACTATACCATCAACAACAAAAAACCTCAGTCTTTCCATATATCTCAGCGTCATTTTTCATTTTATCCAGGAACACGTCACATATGTTTCACTATAGCTCTTCTTCCACACATTTAAATCAGAGGAAGCATGACTAACATTTTTAACTTAAGCAAAAGAATTTTCTGTTAAAAGTTTGGAAATACCAGACATCAGATACTCAAAACTTCTTTGGGCAAAATTTTTAAAACTGGACCTTCTATTATGTTTAGCACATCTTTGCATGCTTCTGACACATGCACACATTTGCCAACAGGTCAGGAGCCTTGTAAGGCAAACAAATCAGAGGACATAACTTGCTATTGACATGTATTGCAAAAAACCAAATTCGAGCATGTGACTTTTGTATTCATGAATCTGAGTCATATTTTCATAGAAAAACCAACTGTGATATTACCTGTGTATTAATACATATTTGGGGGTTAGAACCTACTAGTGTGTAGAAAATTGTATGTTTTGCCTTGGACAAAACTTTGGTGTGTACTGATATTCCTCTTGAGTAAAATCTGTGTGCCAATATTTGCCTTTTCTCTATGGGATGACTGTAATGACCAGAGCATATGCTGTGAAATATTGTCCACAGACATTTTTTTTCAGACACATAAATGTCTGAAAAATGTCCTTTTGGTTTTTTTGCACAACTGCCTTTGGGCATTTAAACATTTTTAAAAGAAAAACAACATAACAAACCTAAATATTCCCACAATGAGCTACACAAAAAAAAGGAGTCCCAAACTTTCCGAAGTATCTTAATGAGGGTTAAAGGTCACTGCTAAATAAAACTGAGAAACAGAAAGGGCCAGGATCCTGTTTCCATTTTAATGTGCCTCATGTTTATGTTTTGCTGTCGGCAGGGGAAAGGCTGAAACAATTCTACTTACAAGGAGGTTACAAACAGGCTGAGCATTGCAGCTGGCTGGAAGAAAAAGTTTGTGCTCCACAGGGCTAAGGTGAATATGAATTCACACAGAACAGACACATGTTAAGCTTAGGGCTTATAGCTGACATTTCTGTGCAAATCCTTGCCTAAAAATTACAACTAGGCTGTGGCCTGAATTCCAGTTCCTCTAAATTACGTTCTAAAGACCCAAACCAGTAACACTGACTTGTAATTTTAATTTCTTCACCACTATTAAGACTCAAATTTTATGGAAAAAGGTTCAACGCTAAAGATGTGTTGTGCCTGCAATTAGCATAACATTAAACAGAGAAGGGTCTTAAATTCAAAGATCCCTGGAATAGGAAACAATTGCTAAGGCTACTCATCAAAGCAATATGGTGAACCCTAACCTCTGTTTAATCATTTCTGTATTCTGAGTCCTAGGAAAAGCATGATACTTTCCTGAATTTCATTGTAGTGGCTTCAAACCAGTTATCATTCTAAGAAATTCTTTTCTTCTTAAAAATATGTATGTACTGCTCTGCTAAGCACATTCTGTTCTTACTCTCTACCTGCACAAATACATGGGTAACTGAATGAATGTGTTGCATCTTAAATTGTGAAAGTCTGTCTGTAATCAACACGTTCACTTTAAAAGCTATAAAATCCACCAGAGTTTCTTATGTGGTATATGGCATGCTTTGGGACACTAGCTTTCAGTAAAGAATAGTTCTTGGCTGAAATATGGATGAATGAATTTGAACTCGGTTCCTAAAGTGATCGCCACCCTCAAAGATGAAGCTCCAGCTATTCTAGTGAAACATGCAATGATAATACACTATTTGACAACACAGATCCTTTTAAGATGAGAACAACATAGACTTTCATAAACTGACTGATATACATCAACAATAGAAGAAATGTCAGTGATCATTCTTCCATGGACAGAAACTCTAAAATGGGTCCCTGAGGGGAAGAGGTAAAATACACCACCACCCATCTGCAATACTTTTAGCTGTGACTCTGGAAAGACCATATCCCCAGATGCTCCGTAAGTACTTGTTCATAAATTCTATTTAATGAACAAATAGTGAAGGATTATGTAAGCAGGTTATCATCTTCAAATCTTACAAAATAAAATATCTTTGAATTTATGAAACAATGTTTTACTGGAGAGAGATCACCCTACCAGCTATGACAACATAAGTCCCAGTAGTAGTATTGTTGTCACCAATCATGAAAACTTTCATTCTTAACACAAAGATGTTAATCAAAGGATACCCATGCCAAGCAGCTTATTTCTCATTACATTACTGAATCATATTAACAATTTGTGGGAACTTTGGAGTACTAATTTACAATCAAGACTTTCCTTTATATTTTTTTCCTGGTAGACTGTAAGTGAAACTAATGTGAGTTGCACTGCATTCCGTGTTCTGAAGTCATCCTGAGAGAGAGATAGATACAACTACCTTGTCTGACATAAATATAAATTACTTTGTATGTCACAGAGAAAAAAAATCAGTGGACCAATAGATAAATAAGCCACCAGGAATTTGATTCATACAGACAATGTGTCTCAACAAGATTATAAGCTCAGGCACCACCTATTTCTTTTCAAAGGTACTCCTGTTCTTAGTATGTTTTTGTCTTGGCTAGCCTGGATTTAAGTTGCTGTGTCCTTCTCACTATTCTACAGATATTGTCCAGGGTAGACCAGTATCTACTCATAAACAGAATGGTCTTGAAGTACTTTTCTAGGTATTTTCAATCTTTTAATCTATCAGATTGTCAGAGGCTACAGTGCACCAACACTTCCTAGGAGTTCAACCCTGTGTACTCAAGGCCAGCTCTCTGAGACATCTGTCTGAGAAGCCCCAGATGGTCTTGGGAGATCTTTGAGAAAAAGCTGCAAGAAGCAGCAATACGAGTTCCTACATCCTTTGGCTGGGAGATGGTTTTAAGCAAAGGTTGTCATCCTTGGCACGTGACACGGCTGCCTTGCAGCTATTGATCTGGACCCGCTGGATCTGGATTCTGACCCTGACCCAGGGACTGACTTCCTGGCCTGACCCCAGACATGCCTCATTACAATGGACTTCTCTGGAGATCTGGACTTCTGTCTGAGCCTGCTTACTATCACTGGGCCTGCCCTGTTTGTCTCACTCTGGTGCTGTGGGACAGGACCCTTGTCAGTGAGGCCACTGCCTCTGATGGCCTTGTTATCATGCTGAGCTGCTGGACCTCCTTTAGGGAGCAGCACCTGCCCTTGGTGCTCCCTAACACAGATGTCCTTAATGAGAAATAAAGACCTATACTTACATCAAAGAATAATGGCTTAAGAAAAAAAGAAAATGCTGATTCAGGCCATGAGTACATTGTTTGCATATGGTATTTTTAAAATGAAAATCTGTTCTAATCTCTCCTTCCTTGTCATCTTTTCAAGATGCACTAAGAAGGATCAGTATCTGCAGTGCTTAAATTTGGTCAAAAAATAACATCTCCACTGAATCTAATTTGTGAATAAAATGGCAGGTCAAAATGTCTCATTAGCAAATTATTATTTTTTTTTTAAATGCAGTGGTAAAGCTAGAGGTCATGGAAATCTTTTGCTGCAGTGTCTGTCTGAGAAAGAGTAAATATTTTCAGGTACCCTTAGGAACTTTTGAAGCCAGAATGACTAACTCGTTGATGCTTGTACCAAAAGAGGGTGAAACTCTGATTAGGAAACAAAACGTTCTTATAATCTTCTGGCCAGGCTGCTTCAGTGCTATTCAGGCATTTGCACATAATAAATAGAGGTGCCCCACTGCAAGTCTTAAAGAAACTTCAGGCAACTCAGATTTAGAAGATGATTTCATTACCCTGAACTAATGGAATAAATTAGAGACAAATGGTTACATTTCAAAATGTGGATTTGGCACTGGAAATTTATTAATTCAGATGCAAAATTATGTAGACAAGATATGCAAATAAAAAGTTTGAGTCATATTTAGACCATCAAGTTATATGTGACCGTGGATTTGTATCAGCTTTTGAGAGGACACAGTCAAGATTTGCAGCTTGCTCAAACACCAAGTCTCAGTGAGTTGCACGGTATGGATATCTCTATGCTGTGTTTAGTATTCCATCAAACAGCATCCGGACAGGCTGCCCGCAGTATGCCAGTGACAGCTCTTGTGGAAGACGGAGAATAATGTAGACATGCTCAGCGACACAGTTATTTAGTTGGTATATAACTGTCATAGCCACTGATTTCAACAAACCGTTGACAATAAACCCAATCCAGGAACTTCCTTGTGTTGTTTTTGGTATCCTGTTTTGTGGTGTTCAGATGTTCACCACAAAATCCTGTGAACACCCTGGAGATAATTTCTCTTTTCTTCATCAAACATGTCATTCTTTTTTCTGTGGTTTTCACAGCTCTCAATGAAAAAGAGGAAAAAAACCCTTTGAACCAGTTTCTAAACTCCTGAAGAAATAACTAACAATGGAAAGGACCATAGTCACCACAGGGAAAAAGCACTTCTGCTAGCACTCCGAAAAGTCCCTTTACCATGTACTCCTACTTACTTTGTGATGATTGCATGTTTTCCCTTCGGGCCCACTAAAGTATTTAATTGCAATTACACTCATTTACATAGCAGATGAGGCTAATTGCTGGTATTAGTTACCAAATGTATGCTTATATTGTGAGGGTAAAAAAAATGCCCTACAGAAAAGAAAACGACTATGCCTCTAATTAAGGAGCTATGAGTCAAAGTGAGCTTGTTCAGAGATGTAAATATAGAATCAAGGGCTTTCAGAGTTCTGCAGTGCATTTTATTATAACGTTAGTTCCCATATTTCAGAGATAACACTGGCAGACCTCATAGTACATACAATGAACTATTCTCATTTTCTCAGATGCGGGAATGATGGGCACTACATAAAAGCTCAGACAGAGAGATCTATATTTCTAAAATTTTTAATTAGAAATTAATGTGAATGTCATATAAGGAAGGCTCTTTGTGTATAATAGATATACTGAACTTACTATTTTAAGCAGTCCCATCACCTATTCTTTTGGGCTAATTCCCAAGAAAAGTCCTTTTTTACTTTATTCAGAGCTCAAACTGCTTTGTGTCAATGGACTTCATTTTGCATGCAATTATACACAAGGACTTTTAAGATAACATGCTACTAAAGTGAATGTGAGAAGCTTCAGGTCAAGTGGAAACTCAGATGAATAGCAATGCCAGGATTTGGCCCTGGATATTCCTAATATAAAAATTCTGAAAAGACTTGCATCTATACATCTATCTTTATACAGAGGGAGAGGGCTAGTCCCGGGTGGTAGAATGATTTGTTAATTTTAGTTAGCTTCAGGAGGTCACAGTGAGAACAGAAGTGTGCCCATCAGTATCCCTTGGACAGGGTTGTAAAGCTCCCCATAAACATTTAGAAATTAACACTTTTTCAAACTGTGCCTTAAATTTTTCCTTTCCTGGAAGTCTACCAAATCTTGACAGCAGTTAAGCTGTGGGTGTGCAGAAACACTACATACCATATTTACTATTATCATCTTTTAGGTAGTTTCCTGTTAGTCTATTATGTTTTGCCTGTGTTCAAAATTGAAATTCTTTTGGTTTGGGCGTGGGTAGCAGGAAGCATCCTTTCTTTATGCATTACCTAAAAAGCAATTTGAGTGGGGTCATGAAGGGGGTTCCCACATGTTCTGGTAATACAGAGGAATACAAAAAATAAATGAAGAAAGTATGTTAAATCAATATGTTTTAGCCTTTCTTGAATTTATATCTCAGGTTTTCTACCACTAAATCTAGAAAGTATGTTAAATCAATATGTTTTAGCCTTTCTTGAATTTATATCTCAGTTTTTCTATCACTAAATCTAGTAGTCATCACACATTGGAGACCAGTTTACCAGGCAAATGAGACATCACAGAGCCACAACCATATACTTTTATAACAGCACCCATCTACACCTCAGCTACAGAAAGCACAACACATTATGGTATTTATAAAAGCAACGTATTTTTAGATTTCCACTAATGTTAAAACCAATTCAAAATAGTCTCTGAATTTGCCATTTTGTTTCCTTGTTTGATTACAAGTCGTTTCTGCCTCCCACCCAAAAATAATTGCCACCCCCATGAAAAAATAAATTCCAATGTTAAAACAGTAAGCTTGATTTTCTGTTGCCTCTCATATCGTATAATGTAAATCCTGCATAATATACTACCATTCTGATCTAGAAAGCCTTAAAGTCACAAAGAGATGATATAAATGAGAATTTATCCTTGTTGTATTAGTTTTGTTAGGCCTAGATGCTGCTTAATTAGTATTAGATTCATCAGTGTTTGATTACTTACACAGGTCATTTCATAAAATGAAGCTGGCTGTGAGCCATATTATCAGCCGCTCCCTCTTTTCTTTCTGAAAAGAAGATGAAAAAAAGTTTTAAACTACCTAAAATGCATTCCATGGATGCCAAGGCCTCTCCCTTCTGAGTGCCTATTCTCGTTAAATATATACCTTTGTAGGACTAATCCCAAATGGTTTGATGACAGGGGTCATGCAAGTGTCATTTTTCAAACTTGTGTGAAAATCCATTTCAAGCCATCTTCCCCTCTTATATTTCACCTCATTTCTGGAGCACTCATGCAGCATAATTACTTAGCTAGAGCACAAAATGTAAACAGGACATCCTCTTAGATAGGAGATCCCAACATGTTGAAAAGTATATGCCTTAGTTCTTACACAGTTCTGGAAATTATCCCAAGACTTCCACAAAAAGATACTGTTTCTGTTAATGTGGAACATAAACTTAGCCCTTAACATAAAACAAAACCAAACATCTGTCCTTAGAGTTTGGTTGTTTGTTCCATCCTGGTATAATTATTCTTGCATGACAGCAGCCCCTGCAGGCTGTAAGCCTTGCTTACTCTACTTTGCCCTGAAAGGACACCCAGCACTAAGAGATGAAATCACTACATCAGAATTGCTAGTGAACTTTGATTTAGAAATGCTTAGTGCTATAGCACAGTCCCATTTTTATAACTCTCTGGGATTTTATTTTTTTTTAATAGCATTTTGCCAAGTCAGATTGACAGAGAAAGATCTGTGTTTCCCAAAATCACAGGTCTCTTCAAAAAATCCCTGGCGCTTCCAAGGTGGGAAGGAGTTAAATTTTTCACTCCTCTGTTCCTTTACAGGAATAAAAAGTAGTTCTTCTAACATTTGGTCATTATTTTAAGATTAATTGCAGTATTTCTACCTAATCGAAAAAAAATCTTAAATGGCCATTAAAAAAAAAAATAAAGGAAAGGGAAGATATGCTCTCGACCCTTACAGATCGCATGGGGATGGTAGAAGTCCAAAATTGTCTTGTCCTGACAGAAGCCACACATCTTCTGCCACTGTGACAAAAAGGGACCAAAGCTGAAAAACTCAAGAAAGGAGGGTACTCCAATTGGTACTCCAATTCTAGTAGCTTTTTCAATATTTTCTGTAGACTTGGCACTAAAGCAATATGTACTTTAATCCCATTCATGAACTGGTATACCCTTGGCTGAACATGTAACCTCCTCTAATCTCTGCATCTGCAGAACTCCCCCAGGGCAGTAGGACTTCCTCACAGCCACAAGGCTGTGTATTTTTCATGAAGGATATGTGGTCTGCTTGGATGACTGTCAGACCTAGCTAGGTGTGAAAACACACTTTTTAAAACTTGATGCTACAGGAATCATCATAATCTAATCTAACCTAATCAGAAACATCTAAGGAGAACAGAAATAGATTGTGTCTTGTCTGCACCCTTTTAGTGGCATAACACATAATGCATATCCTCTGGTCATGCAAGCCACAGGTGAAGTTCACATCTAAGCACCTGACTGTGGATAAGCATTGCTACCTGATTTTCTGATCTTGCAATTGCAAATATTTTCAGCTATAAACATCATTATGATAGTAGTTGCAGTCCTTTATTACCTTTTTTCTGTACTGTTCACACAACATGAAAAGAGTGACACCAATTTGGCTTCATGGCAAATATGAAAGTTCATGGCTCATAACATCAGTCTAGTTTTCCATTGATAAGTTTGTCCTTTTTGAGAACTATGTAATTGGTGGGTCTCTGAATCAAGGTACTCCTCCCTTTTTGTATTTTTATTCTAAGCCATCCACACTTTCTGTGATCACGGTACCTTCGATTTATTGTTTTGTTTTACAGATCAGTTGCACAAATTTTTCAAGTGTAAAATTAAATGAAGTAAAATACAGTCTTTTCAAAAAGAAAAAAATAATATTTTTTTTAGGATCAGTAAATTGATCCTAAAATTTGCTTAAATTGGAAAAAGGAAAAAAATTCACTGAAACCAGATCCAGATTCCCACATTCACTATGTGCCTGAGAAATTGCTTTAGAGTAGGAGGGAGCTTTTGTTCAGGGACCAAATTCTCCACTTTCCTTATAAAAGTACACAATAGAAGACTTACCTCTAAAGACTTCTGGCTCCTAGGCAGATTCCTTACAGTCACACCGTTTCTTTAGTAGAAGAGGCACTGTGAGGACAACAGGAACCACAGTCCTTAGTGAACACAGACAATAGCCCCAGAAGTCTTTGCCAAAATTATAGGTTCATCATCTAGTTACTCCTTTTTTTTTCCAGCAGTGGCCAAAAAGTTAGGAATAAGTGTTATTAATTTAATTCCATTCCATTAATTTAATTCTAAGAGCAGTGTTGATTGTATCTATATTTTTACCCTTATAACAGAAAGAATGCTTTTATGAGAGAATGTTCCTCAGCTTTATCTCTCCTCCATTTGTCTATGCTCAAAAGCAGATCATGGGATTTATAGAACAGATGACTCACAAGCTGTAAATTGTAGCGCATTCACTTCTATATGAGCTCTGGCCTTATCCATTTAACATTGCTATAGTTGCTCTGTGATGTGGAATGAACAGAAGAACAAAGAGCTAGAAGAAGGTGAAAGATTTGGCACTGTCACCTTGAAATTGGTTGGTAGCCTAAGTGCTATTGTGCTTTTTAATGAGGATTTCCTTTTCAATCTTTAAAACCTGTTGCTTCCCAGTTGTCCTATTGCAAGAATTAGCTGAGTTGAAACACTCAGAATTCTAAGTATGCTATTGGTAAGAACACAAACTGCTGTTTTAAAAGTGCTATTTTTGAAAGAAAGAATAAAAGAGCAATTTGATTGATTGTTTGTTTAATCAAAGAGCTTAATTATTTTCAATTTCACGTTTTTAAGTTCTTTACATATCTGTCAAATCTTCACCAAGGGAATTATCCCTGTCACATCTCTACTATATTTTTGCTATCATTTTCATTCATCTTTGGTTCATCAAGAATTGGACACACAGTAACATCTGAGCATCTTCTAATTAGCAGGGGAATCATACTCTTTTTGGGTCTAAGCCGAACATCTGAGAGCTGGAAGTGAAAGGAGCTTTCCTTGAGAAAGCCTTCAGTAGCAGAAATCCTTTACAACCAATAACCCTGAAAGACCAGAGTGTTAGCACAGTCATCTAAAGACTATATGTAAAGGGATGTAGGCAGGGCAGCCAGGGGACACACTGATTCAGATGTCCCTCTTGCAAATTCCACTCAGAACTTCTATGAATGTCCCAGTGGTGCTTAAACGTGCTTTTCTGCTGTACATGTCCTCAGGAGGACAGCTGCGGAAATGTCCCCTCCCAGATGTAAAATGAATCACCTCTGGATAGAGTGGGTGTAGCTGTTTGTACATCTCTTATCATACTAAGGATGTGCTAATATCTTGACCTGCAAACCACAGGACCACCCAAGCCTTTAGCAGTTCAACTGAAATGATTTGGTTGTGATTTATGTTGGGAGGTTTCCTTTGCAATATATTCGCCCTTGAAGAAGATGAAGAAAACACATAAATTTGCCTATTTAATCTAGAAATGGAAGAAGAGGATCAAGTATATTGCAAAAAGCTCACAAAAATGAGTGTTATAGCTCAAGGCATAGTCTTCTAGATGCCATACTTAGATGAAGAATGGGGACACAGAATAATGCATTGTCACATTACCTGAAAGGATAATTAAAGAATCAAAAATGGGAAGTAGCAAAAAGGCCACATATAGAGCCTGGGAAGAAAAATCAGTCCTGGCAAGAAGCGTTTGTATGTCTAAACTGTTTCCCCCTAGTGCAATTTTCCAGAGAAGAAAATTTTGTGGAATCTAAATCCTCTTCCTTGACAGTGAAAAGTTTTCTCTTTTGAGATCAGCACCCAAGCTAGACAAAAGCTTTATTCTTGGCTGAAAGTATTGACATAAATTTGTAAATACAACATTGTTGGGGATCCTACTGTGAAAAATGTCTTACAAAAATGCTAAAATTATTTCCATTTTGCTCTCCCTTTAGATGTTCATGGGGGTTGCTGTTTACAACCGAGAGTATTTAAAAAATCCAGAACAGAATCACAAACTGGTTTACAAGTTCTAAAAAGTTCTCATCACACATAATGTTTCTATTTGAATCCAAGGTTATAATAAATAAACTGTAACAGCTTGCCAGAAGCAATCCAAACCTATAATTTAGATTATTACAGTAAAATATATGCTCAAAAAAGTACAAAAGTATTTACATCAAAGCTAACAACCAGGTATTTCTCTAAGATCTGGCAGATGACACAGTCAGCTAAAAGGAATATGATAAACTGGAGTAACTGATGTCTTCTGATAATTTGGGACAATGCTAATTATGCTGATTCTTAGTAGGTTTTTTTTATACTGATAGCTGAAAGATATATTTGGTGTACATCATATTATATGTGAAGGAAACCAGAATGTTTATTTTTCCTTAATGAAACTAATTTAGAAGTCTGAAGTCCAAAGAATCATTCCATCTTCCCACTGCTAGAGAATATGTGAGAACTGTTAACATGAATGACGTGATGCTACAGGGAAATGAAGATTCATAAGGACCTGATATACACCTAGCTACATGACTTACAATTTGCCTGCTTATCACAAGATCGATGTTAAAAATACACTGGTCTAATGTATCATGGGAGCAGGGTTTACAGAACTTTTGAGTAGTCAGACAGTTAAAGTCAATCATCTGAGCTGCAGGGGTTCAGCACCCTGAAAACCAGTCACTGATAATGTACACCTCTATCAGTCATGGAGCAATAACATTTTATCAGGCATTCAAAATAAACTCACTTTCAGAAGATCAAAAATTTAAACAAATTTAAAAATTTAAACAAATGCAGAACACGTAGGACAGTTTTCCCCCCTCCCTTAAATGTAAACTTTTTAACACACATTTTTAAGCAAAAACTGCTTGTAAAAGCTGAATATTTCACAAAAACAGAGCACAGGTTCCAAAGTACAACACAGCTCTTGGACAAAGCTGTACTGAAAGCATTATTATCTTGATTAAAAAAAGGGAAATCTGTTATATCGGTAGCTCCCAAGAGATGTTCAGGATCAATAGGTCAGAGCACCCTCACACCCTCTTTAATAATACAGAGCTACAACAGCTTTTCCTCTTGGTTGCACCCATTTACCTGTCTCTCTGAGTACTTGAGAGTTTTTAAACCCTGCTCCCATGACACATTGGGCCACGCTCAATCTACATTGAGTATGCATCAAGGTTCATACTCACTGTGTGAGTGGTTGAAGGCAAAACAGTCAGTCATTTTACTGCCTGGTGTTAGTCTTTGGCCTCCACTGAAAAATTACTCACTTTTCCTCAATCCACTGAGAGCTGCCTGTATACAGCAGGAATAAAAGGCCCAAAGCATGTGATGAAGATCTTTGACGGATGGGCTCTGGCAGATCTTTCTGAATTTGTGTAAGATTTTACCCACAGCTAACTGCTCTATTCTTTGCTATAGCTCAAAGCCCATATAGAAGAGTCAGCAAAGACCAATATTTATCCATTGTGTTCATCTTAATTATTTTCTCTGGCAGCCATGCTAAAACATGAACTCCTTTTCTTAACATCTTCAGTCCCTAACCTCATACAGAAATAGAGGACAGGCAGCCAGAGTGATGATGTACAAATCATCACAGCATGAACAGCCAGAGCTTCTCTGACAAAGCCCCAGGATTAAGTCCAGTTTCAGATCAGTATAATGCCAGACTGATTTTCTATCTGGGGATTACAGGTATATCCTGCAGTGGCAAGGGGACAGACATCTGTGATCAAATAGCTGTTTTGCATGTCTTTTGCCACATTCATTGACTCAATAAAGTTAACGTGGTTACTGAGAAGGAAAGAGAGGGACAGGAAAGGAGAGGGAACGAAAGAGAGATGTAAGACAGGGAAGGAGAGAAGGCAGAAAAGAGAAAGAGGGAAGAGAGGGAGAAAAAGAGAGAGGGGCATATTGCATGAGTGTGTCTAGTAATGAAATATTATGTATATATATGTATTCAATAACTTCCCTACCCAGGACATCAAGAATGTCATAATCAGTTTTCTAACCTGACAGCATTTTACTTTAAAAAAAGGGGGGAAAAAACATTTTTCAAATTGGTTGCAGGATTCTTAGGGAACATTATCTTAAGTTATATGTACATCCATGCATCTATGTAAACTGTAATTTGAAAAACCATTCTGTTCCCCAGTCCATTGGCGGACGGAAGGAAGGAAAGAGATCAGTGGAGAGGAATGTTTAAATAGCTTCTTGTTTTTCACTCACAGGACAGATGGCGTGCAAACTAATGAAAAATAAAACCCCAACTGACATTATATAGCAGCTGTGTAGAGTGTCAACTATAGGAAGAAACATGGCCCACTGGATAGACTGTTTTACTAGAAATGAGAGAACTCAGGTTCTAAGCCTGGTTTCCTATTCCTGAAATGTCTTTACTTTTATAAAAGAAGTCTCAGTACCTCAGTTTCTTCATCAACAGGAACAATTGGCTGCTTCACTTTATAAAGAGAAAGACAGAGACAAACAATGAGAACTTAATTTTTGTGGGAAAGCCTATTGAAAATACAGAACATTTTACTGAACTAATGAGTGGCCACAGTGCTTATATGAAGAAAACTAGGCTCTTTCACTACTCTAGAAATTTTTTTTTTTAATGATCAGAATTAGTATGTTGTGATACCATGAGTAAGCCTAAGATTTTACTCACAACTCAAAGCAAATGAGATTCATAAAGTTCAAGGTACAATCCTGGAACAAGAAGATTCCATGAGTTGTTACTAATTTCCTGGAAAGAGCTCAGTTTTTTTTATTTGCATATCTTTGGTCTGCAAAAATTCCTTCTGTAATATGGTTGACTTTCTTTTGTTGCAAGTTGCTGTGCTGGTACTGTACTATGGTACAGTATGGTACTGCTGGTACTTCAGCCTATGTCATTATGTGCCAATCTATTCCTGCTTTTAAGATGGTTTTATATTTTTTCTTTCATTCTTTTTTTTCTTTTCTCCTTAGTCATTGTCTTGAAGCCCAAAGAAGAGTTCCTATAATCACTATGATCACAACTTAGTCTGAGAAGACACAGTTGCCTTTCTACTTAAGATAAGTCAGAACAGAACAAAATTGATGTGATTTATGTCAGTTTCCAAAGGATCAGGGCTAGCTGCAGGGGTTACCTTGATTTTGACTTGTTTTTTCCAAAAATAGAGCAGGAAGAATCTCTCCCATAGCTACTACAGTTTTTCCTATCAGGCTATTATGAAAAAGCCACATTAAATTTTCAGAGTAGCAGTGAAGATAACATTGTGACTCTCTCCGATGTTTTGGAGGCTATCAGCTTTGAAAGGAAGCATGTGCAAGTTTAAAGTTGCAGTGATTGTGTTCGACTACTGCCTCTTTGATATACCAGGTCTTCTGTTTATCCATTGGATTTGTGAGGGTGGGGAGGAAACAGGGCTGTGATATGATTCAAGATGGTAGATATAAAAGTGTAAGAGATTTCCCTCTGCATTATCAAATTCTTCCTTTTCTCTTAAAGACTTCAGGACTCATTTTGTTTATGGGAATTTACACCTCAATGAAGCAACACCTGTGCTATGGCATTCTCATAGATAAGACAGTGTACCACCTTTCTTAGCACAGCTTTTTCTGTTTATTAATCTAAAGAAACAGATAACAGTCCCCTGAATATAGCAGTTAAGTATGATGAGGTTTAGGGAATTTCTATGCTGTGAAAGATTTGAGCTATAAATTAAACCCTTATTAACCAGCTTGTCTAGTATGTTCATGGCACAAAGGGACATATCTTATTATGATATTAATGATAAAACAGAAGAACATAGATAAAACAGAAGAACATAGATTATTTCATTCTTCTATGAAACAATTCCATCACATATCATGTTATCAATATTTAAGACTCTCTAAGAATATAAATGATACTGACCATATATGTAACTGTAAAGTACATGTGACATCAGATTAGTTAGTATGAAACAACCGAAGAAAATGTGTTTATTGTTGCAGTAGTGGTGGAAGTGATGAAGTGGAGCAAATGCAATGTTTATCATGCTGTACACATTAAAAGTTATGATTGCGCAGGAACATTTCTCAGTTAAATGGTATGTGTCGGGGAAAACACTGCACCAAATAACAGAGAAAGGAATACATTTTATTCCACCATTCTTTTCTCTTTTTTTTTTCTTCTTTTGAACTAGATCCCCAGTGTAGCCTAGAGGATACTTTATTTATGTCCCTGCAGTTCAGGGCCTACAAACCAATTCATCATGTTTCTGCCTTGCCTCATCTGCTGTAAATGAATGACCCCTCCTGCAACTTTCTGAAGTCTGTTTGCCATTATGTAGATTAATGCAATAAATACGCATATGTGTGTGTGAAAAAACATTGATGGAGTATATTGCGTTATGCTCCACAGCCAGCTCCATCCAGAATCTGTAATTTAGCACTCAGTAAATACAAATGACTCTCCAATACCACAAGGAAATGTGTCTGTGTTCTATTGAGTCATATCAATTTTTTACTTAAATGCTATAAAATAGATATTAACTTAGAATGTCCTTTGCATGCAATAATTCAAATCAGATTTATAGCCTCAAGTCATATACATATTCCCACCATTCATACATGAAGAGGTTAGAAAATCTGAATTAAAGTAGTGGACCTGGAATGCTGTGGGTCTCTTCTTTGGTAAGCAGCATTAAAAGCCAATTCTGTAGAATTCCAAGTCTTTGTATTTTACACTTGAATGTGTTCTGTCAATAGAAAAAAGACTAGAAGCTTTTGAAAAGAGTAAACAAAAGGAGTGTGAACCAAATTCTGTAAAATTCATTTTCACAGTTAAATTAACAGAGGGACAGTTTAATCACTCGATCTACAGGTTTAATCATATGCCCTTTTCTGCAAGCACAGAAAAATTTTGACTACCACAAATAACCTCTCTGGCCTGAATGAAATTAGTTAAGTTTGTAAGTATTAAACATGGGATTGAATATTTCCAGGAGCAGGCTAAATTTCCAGCATTCTAAAGCTGGTTTGTTTATTGGCTGGTGAGCAGTATGCTCATCTTTTCAACATACACAGGCAAATGGGGTAGATTCCTGCCAGTCTTTAATGTCTGTAAAAAAAAAACAAGTAACAACAACATAAAGAGTCTCAAAGAGTCTGTTTTTTAAAAATTTTGGCTTTTGAAGGTTTTCACATCCCTGCTTGGAACACAGTCATTAAGTTTTGATTCTGTAAATATTTTCTGATTCTGTAGATATTTTCTATACCCAGTTTAAATCATTTGATGAATAAAAAGCTGGCAGAAACTGATGAATTTATAGAAAAGAATGTCACAGAATGTTAACTAAATAACTGACATGAAATAAGAAACCCTTAACAATTTTCAGATGCTTGTGTCTGGTCCAAAAAATCAGTTCTTTGCTATCGGTTTTGATAAGCAGCCTTCCTCACTGATGAGGCTATAAGATGATAATGTCATTCAATAAGTCTCACACCCTTTCCTGCTATTTGTCCAGTGAGGAAACTAAGGGTTTTCTTGTCGTGTGGACACGGAGGAAATATCCAGCAACCAAATACTGACCCTTGCATGCAAACAGGTCCATATCCTCTTTCCGCCTGACAACTTCCTTCCTGCCTGCTAGGAACAAATCTACTCTTCATTTTTCCGGAGTTCTTTATACAGACTACTCAGAAAGCCCTTGGGTAGGGACAAACATTTTATTAATGTAAACTTCATCTAACAGCTGGATACTTAGGGCAACCAGGCCTAAATTTACAGTAGAGAATTGTTTGCTGCTTTTAACTATAGCATTGCTGCAGATGAGTCACTAAATGCTCCGTGCCAGGGATTAATATAAAGAGTTTACTGAGATGTCTGACCTTAGCTTAACAAAGACTTCTGAGATTTTGTGAAGGCTAAACTTAGGTAAGATTAATCTTCTTGGGTCTTTCCATGACACATTTCTGCATTAGCAAGAAAGTGGAGGCCTTTTTCTGGCCATGAAGAATGGAGATATCCTGTCTGACATCTCTAAAGACAGTCACTAAGACATAAACTTTCCTGAATGATGTTACTGATCAGATAACCAGCAACAAACCAGCCAACAAACAGCTAACAGCTGACAGCAGAGAAACAGTTTCTTAGGGCTGTATTTTCTGGGATCTCCTATGTTATTTATTCTTTTCTTGAAATCTTCATTTCAGAATGTAAAAGGAAAGCCCAGGCCATGTTCCATCTTATTCCCATTGTTCAATTACCTGGGAAATGTCCTGTGGTGCTACAGAGACTTATCATTCTGTGCTGCTGAAAGAATCTCAGAAGTTAGTAATCAAGTTCTAAAGAAATTCTGCCTCAGTCAGGTGATCAGCCCTTTGTGTGACAATGACCAGGCTACCTTTCACTCTAAAGATAACTCGTTCACACTTAGCTTCAGAATTGTTTATTATACCATAACACACTGGATAGATATATCCCCATCAGAAAGCATCTTTTACTGGAATTTTTACACTTGTATTTATGTGTTCCTCTCATCAGACAAATAGGTGCTTTGGGTTGGAAGGGGTCTTTAAAGATGGAACCCATTTCTGACTTATTCCCACTTATAGCTTAAGAATAGCTCAACAGTATTCAGCAGAGTCACAAACGTATGTGAATGGTCAGAATTGGGCCCCTTCTCTATGAGAATATATATAGTTGACTCCCTCATAGTGCTGCAGCGTTGTAACAAACTGCAGGGCAGCTGTGAACAATCTCTACCACAAGGAATTTCTGCAGTGTGCCCTGAAATCTGTGAAAATATGTCCTTGTTTGGTAGATATATAGGACTGCCAGTCTAAAAGAAGCCCAAATCATCACTGATAAATATCAGAAGAGTTGCAGGGAGAAAGAGCAAATGTGAGAGAAGGAGCTAAAGAGGCAGGGAAATGCCATATACAAAAGTGAAAACCATTCATTCGTATTGAAAGTTATCATTACTGTATTACAAATGTGAATCATATACAACATAGATGATTAAAACAGTATCAACAAATATGTTTTATGTCACAGTAAATAGTAACCATATCTTATATGGTTGGATTTGACAAGCATTTACAATGATTTTAATTGCATCATTTAGATTAATATTTCCTCTTCTAGAAATATTTATGAATGGGATCTTAGTACAAAGTATGGTCTCCATTTTAAAGGACAGCAGCAAACTTTTATAAGCATATTGTTCTAGTACTCATTGTCAGTGCCTTCCATAGTTTAAGTTTAGAAGACCTTTATTTTTGCATCAAATTATGACAAATAGAATCAGATAAAAAATACAGAAAAGTTATATATCGACATTCATAAATCAGTTATCCATAAGATGACCAATTGGTACTATAAATGAAATTGTAAAAGTCTTGTAATTTAATTACTAGTATCAATTAGTATAATTTAATTACTTGTATCAGCAACTCTCAGGAGTCCTAGAAATTTCAAAATTAAACAGATGAACATACTGGAATTACTCAGAGGAAGGATTATGTGCTTATCCTTTAACTTTTAAAAATGTTTAATATTGCAGGTTCCTGACAACTGGATACTTCAGCTGGTTGCTGTTCTAGTATCTACATATCTATACCAAAGATCAGATGGGCTTGTGTCAGCAAAACATAAAAGCTGAATTTTTCCTAACTTAGCAAGCATTTGAATGTTTAACTTTCCTTAGCACTGCTTGCCTTTTCACAGAAATCAAACAAGCAGTGGGGGGTCAGGCCCCAGAGTGCAGCAGCGAGGCGTCTCTCTCTCATGGCCGGGTCCTGGACCCAGCAGGGACCTGCTGGAGCTCAGGCCTGCATCCACCCCAGGCCTGCCTTCAGATGCCTCGGTGGGCTCCTCAGACCCCCATTGGGGTCCCGTCCTTTTTTTCATAACTGGAGTCCCAGACAGGACCCCAGACCATGCTTTTTCCCCATGTAGTGCTGGGGTTTGTTGATGGGCCCCACTGCATGCACGTTCCATGGACGGAGCCCATGGGCGAGGGCATGGCCAGCTCCAGGGCTGCCTGTGGCTCCTTCATCCCTCACTGCCCCCCAACAGTCACTTTCAGACTAGAGTAGTTCACCTTGTAAGTAAATGGAGGCAGAGATGGAAAAACAAAGTGATTTGGTGAATGAGACCACTCAGCAGAACTAGAGGGTGGCAAAATTGAAGATCAGTGCTTTTCTTTGATACATCTACAGCTTGGCTGGGGAAATCATTACTGGAAGAAACTGTTGGATTAAAAAAGGAGAGTATATTTGTACAGACAATAAGAATTATTGGCTGTATGGGTTTACTCAAAAAAAAAGGGGAAAAAAAAGTGCAGCATTCAAAGCAATTCTTCAGGGTTTAAAACAGCTTCTGTGTGAGATCTTAAGTCCTCCAGCTGTGTAAAGTTCTTTCATATGAAAGATAAAACACTGCAAACAGCTTCTTGGACTGAACAGGCTCCAAGTCTGAGCTGGTTTAGCAATTACTGTGTACAATGTTTTTCAGTAGATGCTCTCCTAACAACAACATAATGAAGGTTAAATTGCTTTTTCAGTTATGGCTGAATAATTTGAAATAACCTCCCAGGTTAAAACACTACCCTTACATCAGGTTAACCTGCATTCCTTAGCACGACAGCTATGGTGTCAAGTTCTGTGCCATGTACACTAGTATCACAAGTAAAGTGATTCTAGTAATTCATGGTAGGCATTGTTAAACCTGAGAAGTTGCACATTTGATTTTGCTTGGCATTACTTTCGAGGTTGAATTTTTCCTGAAGATAACAGAAATCCATTTCCCAGTGCTCTTTTACTCTATTTAGAAGTTGAAAGAAAAACCCCACCTGTTTGATTCTGATACAGGATAGAAGTAGGTACCATTTTTTAGCATTGGATTATCTCACCCATAAAATGGTATAGTTACTGCTGCAACTGGTAACTTAATCCCACTGCCAAACTACTGGACACAGTCAGACTTGTTGGAATGAAAGTTATTAAATAAAAATTACTTTTTTGGTTAAAATTATTCTAAATATACTAATCTTTTTGCAGTCATACAAATGCAACTGAAGCTTCATATTTTTCTTCTGTTTGTGTAAGCCAGAATTCCAGAAGGAATTCAGACTGACATTTGTTAAAGTCATTTTCAAAAAGTGATAGCACCAAACAGAAAAAAATCACCACCATAGCTGAGCATGTGTAAAAGTCAAATTTATAAGTAACAAAATGTTTGCAATTTTTACTGTGAGACAGTATATATAAAGTGTAATTTATGAACACAGTGAGCTATTTAAAAATACTGTCCTGTCTCTGGGTCAAACTGATATGAAGATACTTAATTATTGCCAAGAGCCCTTTTCGTTTTATACTTACAAAGAGAAAAGCACAATGGCAATAAAACCTAATAGTTCGCATTTTTCTGCTGCAACAGAATAATAGTACCATTGATTGGCCTGTAGTTCCACTTACTCTTTCAGTTGCATATAATAATCTTCAATTCCTGTTTAAATTGTTTTCGTATTTAAACAGCTGTTGACTTTCACCGTTGAAGTGGCTGCATTTCAGCATTAAACTCTGGAGACTTCCAAGTATAATGCAATGTATATATGTATCTATTACCGCTCATCGCTATCACTTTATCACTTATGTACAGTAATAACACTTAATATTTATGTTGGGGTTGTGTCTGGAGGAATCAGTCAGATGAAGGCAACAGTAAAAAAATATAGATAGTAAGTACATAGCTGTTACTCAAACAAACTACAACTCAAATGACACTCAGAAATCTGTTGTTTTCATGATATCTCTACACACTTTGTGACAGTAAAAGAATAGAATTAAAATGTATTTTTCTATTTATAAAGTAAAGCACTACAGTGGGTAGAACAGAGATGCAATCATCTCTTCCATTAAGCTTAAGAGTATGCTCATAATTTTCAAAAGGCAACATACTTTGGGATTTAGTGGTGCTCAGGAGAAAATATGTGATTTTTTCCAGTAGTTTTTATGTGTGCTCAAGGAAAAAAAAAATCAAAGAATAAGCCTCAGTTCTTAATTTAGACTTAAAGCTGCACCTACAACATCACTACATCTTGTTACATAAATATAATTTAATGACAGAAGATAGATGATAGGAGGATTCTTTTCTGTTGTCTATATTATGTTGTAATTCTGTTAATATGATCTTTGAAAACAAAATTGTAAATCATTAAGTCTTATAAAAGGATGAATCCAATTATAAGTGAAAATATTGCTAAAATAAATTGCTTTTGAAATAAAAAATAAAATACCTTTGCAATTTATGTTTCATAGCCTCCCTCGAACTGAAGATTGACAAGTCACAATTTCACTTTGTGTTTCTGACACTACCTGTACCTACAGATTTTCTACACATTTTTAACATCTAATTTCTAATTCAGACTCATTATTTCATCTTAAACAATTTCTTCTTTCTGGCTTTCTTCACATTCTTACTTATCTCGTGTCAATAGAGAATACTGATGTTAAACATTTCACTTACTTTGGCTGCCTCACTAATTTTAATACATCTGCAGGCTGCCACAGTATGTTGAATTAGGCTAAAAGCTTTCTTGTTTTCAGGGACTTTCATCATTCAACATCTCTCCCCTTTTATCCACTGCAGATGCCCAAAACTGTTACTTTGCTTCTGCAGTTCTTGCAGGACTTGTCTTCATTGATACACATTTAAGAAATTAACATATAGTACATACAGACTGTTTAGAAGCTGGTAACAAATTGTCTAAAGAAATTATTTCTTTAACTGAGAGCAGAAGAATCTTCAACTGAATAAAATTGTTTCCCATTTTCTCATCTTTGTTTGACAGTCATCTTCACTTGGTTATCTTTCTTGGCAATGTAAAGTGATAATAACACAAACAACCACCTATGAGAAAAGTTGAGGTTTATAAATGTAATCAAAACTTCAGATCCCTTAACAAAATACTAGTTATTTAGTGGTGAAGACAGCTATGTTTACACTTCTAGAACTTTATTTTGCTCCATATTATTCAAGTGTGTCAGTAATCAAGCATGTCAGTGATGGGACTTCCCATTCCTCTCTCATATTTTCTTGTTAAAATTTTTTTGAGAACTAAAAAACAGAACTAAAAAACTGTCTTACATCCATGCTGTCAAATAGCATTAATTCTGTAGATTGTACTTAGAGTGAGACTATTAAGTCAGAGAGATTTATCTCTATTAGCGTAAAAAGAAGTCTCTCCCAAGCTGGCTGAGGTATTAAGCACAAGCATTCATGTGTAAGTGAAGCTTGTCCATTTGTACTGTATACAAAAACAAAGGATCTGTTTCTTCTACTAGGTATATTAATATTATTTCTTTCAAATAAATATCTCCTTTTTAGGGAAAAGGGGAGTGGGAACAAAATTATATAGAATATTAAAATATGTACAATGTACATGGATATATAAAACTGAATGAAGTTTTTGTGTATAATGTTTGTGTAAAAATAACTATCAGTAACTTTTTTTCCTAAAGGTATCAAGCATATTGTGTCTGTAATAAGCTTCTCCTGTAAACCCAACTTGTACCAGCAGTGAATCAGTGCCAGAGGATTACTCATACAATAGAATTTTCCAGGAGTGTCCAAAAATAATAATAAAGAATAAAATAAAAATATTTTTTAGAAGTATCATTAGCAGACATGTATTTCAGTGACAAAGATAAGAATTTTTAATTCAGTTTGCGGAAATTTGATATTGCATTGATCTGGTTCCTAATGATCAGTAAACTTTATTCCTCCCAAATTGAAAGAAAATGAAGTTCTGAATTGCAGTGATAAAAAAGCCATTTTGGGCACACATGCAAAATTGTTTATTTTTAGGGATGACATAATTAGACTCAACACCCACAAGCAATAAGAATACTTTTCAATATATTCTCTGTACTGCTTCGGTCATGAAGTCAATCATAAACATTAACTGAAACAAAACATTCTTTGGGTAAATCAAAGGAAGTACTGCTGAAATAACATAAGCAGCAGAAGAAAGCTTGGAGTCTTTCCACAGCAATATCTGAATATGTGGAACAATGTCAAGAATTCAGTGGAGTACTTGTTCAACTAGTGCTTCTGGCCAATTTTCTTCTCGCAAGAATATTTAAATGTAACTGGAACAATTAACATTTCAGAAAGTTCAGCGCTTTATAGGATTGAGTCCTTTATTCATTGTAGAATTTAGAGAGCTTTTAGAGACTATCAGAGATGACAAAAAAATTCCATACAGTCATTATTAACTGTTTATTTGTATGGTGTTACAACATATTGAACTGCCAGAAATGAACAGCAAACCTATAGGGTTCATCAGGAATGCGACAGGGCTGGACACCTGCCACTGGTAGCTGTACGGAAAATGGTACTTGCACCATATTGTGTCTTCCCAGCTATGGAAGCTGGAATCAAATGTGTATACAGCCTGTCTGCCTTCTTGTTTGACCAGTGCATTAATGTACCTCCTCAGCACCTACCAGCAGCTTTAAGGTATGACTTTCCACTGCTTGGTCTCTTATGAGAACCAGTTCTGCACAGAGATCACTATGGTTTACTTGCACTTTCTGGTAGTGAGAGAAATGTTTTGGGATCTCAAAGCATTTGATTAAGGTTCACTCTTGGTGGTGTGGATCGCCTTTTTATGAACATCAGATATGTTTTATCTACATCAGATATGTAGAAGAGAAGTGGCAGAAGCCAAGAAGGTAATCCTGCTGGTTTGATGGTATTGATCAGTGTGAGAAGATCTCTATTTCTATCTGTCCCTTCATTCCTGGCTCTTGAGACATCTCATTCATGAGAAACATAAGTTCTGGAATTAATTTTATGCACTAAATCTATTTGTTTTAATTTTTCATGAAAATGTCTCCAAATGCCTAAACAGCCTGATGCTAACTGTTCATGACTGACTACTGTTCTAGCTGTCAAGATAAGCAGGGGTAGCCTGCAGTGCCATTACAGAAACCCACAAAGATAAATTCTGTGTTCTTAAGCGTGTAAGTGAACATGGCTGATTGCAAGGTTTTTGACATAGGGTAGAATGCAGTCAGAAACAAAGCTACCTATGTCTACTCACCCTTCACATCAGCATTTTTCTAAAGGGGTTTATGCATCACTAGGAGGATTCTTCAGCAAAACCACATTTTCAGGCATGAGGTTTATCACCCAAGAGCATTTTTCTATATGCAAAGACTTCTTTCACCTACACCCCTTCACAAGGACATCTGATGAAAGAATGACCATTTTAATCCGCTAAAAGTATTTCAAATAGAAAAGATGTGTCAATGGGAAACACATAAAGTAATGTCTTTGCAGCCTGGCTAATGTTTGCGAAATACATGCCCCAGAAAAAGAAGTAATGTTTGCTTTATGTCCTTTTGTCGGTGACTTGCATCATCCAGAGAGATTTGAATGAACCTGGTCTCTTGTATTCAAAACATTTTAATTCATCCTAACCATGCAGTATTTAAGCAACTTACTCCTACAGTTTGTTTCTTTGTCAATATCTTTAATACATTCTAAAATAAAAAGGGATGTTTAGCTTAGAATGTCAGAGGTTTCCAGAAAAAGCTTGAAAAATCAATAATGTAAAAGCACTAGGAACTTGCTTTAGAAAATGTATTTCTTTTGTGGCTCTTGGTGGAGAAAAAAAAAATCAGTATGATTTGTTCTTCTGAGTCCTACAAGCATTCTAAACACTTCCTTTACTAATACATCAAGTCACTTATCTTTCAGTATGATAGGAGGCACAGCTTATTTTTGCTGACTCCGTTAAACCTATGAATCTAAAATAACTACTGGAAACTGAACAAGACTGTTAGCTTTTGTTCAGCTGCCAATGAGGCAGCTGCTGCCCTTGTAGCCACTGTGCAGCACCGCTGTCAGGCAAGGGTGAGAGTTTCCAAGAGAGCCCAGAATGCTCACTGGGACCATGCAAGTCCAAGCTTCAGAAATCAGCTGCACAGATCGTTTCTTCTGAGAGTGCATAGATATGCAGTGTTTCAAAAGACACTGAGAACTGAGTGCTTTGAAAATTATTTTTGTGTGGCTGCTCTTCATTCTTTCTCAGTGAAGATCATTACCTGTTGATGTACATACGGACAAATCTGTAATAACAGATTGACTCAAATGGACAGTAAAATAAATCACTGTTCTAAGCTAAAATATGGTATTCAGGACTACAGTTTCTAGAATAAATAATTAATCTCCTTCATGTCTAAAAGTATATACAAATTAAAGACCAATAAAATTTATACATGTAAAATGATCACAGAATGTTATTTCTAATTCATTTTACATTTAAATACAACAAGTTGTTGGTTTTTTTTTAAGGAAACATTTCATAAGAACCTTTCAAGCATATATTAAAGTACATGTCATAGCTGGACTAACATAATGGAGTGTTATGAGCTATTAAATTAATGAGTCATATACTGAGAGGAAAATGTACCTCAAAGGCTAACACACTTCTGATATGCAAACATGCACTAGTGTGTTACTTTAGATGCTCTGACACATGGAAAGACAAAATCTGCACCAACAGTCTTTATTTGTAACAGACCCTTCTCTGAGAGCAGAAGGACTGACACCTGCATCAGTGGAATTCAAATGACTGAGTGACAATAGAAGTTAGTGCAGCTTTCATGCCTAAATCAGAAGAGGGATAGAGTTGTGAAAGGAGAAGAAAGTAGGAAAGAGGAAAAACAGGAAGAGTATAAGAATAAGTCTGAGGACTCTAACTTATGATGTGTCTCACTGATTATTTTACCACACACATATTCTTCTGGGTCCCTGACATCCAAACTATGTTAGCTATCATTCACTTCCACTGGTTTATTGATGAGCTAATTACATCATCAGTTACATTTTTTTCTGTATATGGGCAGAAATGCGTAGCCTTCTTTGTAATATACAGAACTGATGTCTGATACTCAAATTTATTTATTGAAACAATGACAACAGTCTTGATTCTTACTGATGAGTTTATTTTCATTAAGGTCATGAGATAACTAAAGCCGCGTATGTGCAGGTTTGAGATCATCCATACTAGTGAGTTTACATCTGAGTTGAAGTAATCAATGAATGAATGAACAGATGTTGGATAAAGGAAGACCAATACATACACAAAGTGTATATATTCTTACCTTACAGAACTGAACATTTCTAGGAATTGCTGTGACCTGCCACATACACAGTGCACTTTAAACATTTTAATCTCCACTTTTCTCAAAGCTATATTTTCCTACTGCTAATATATGCTATGGCAGACTTGTATAGTGCAAAGAACAAAAAAAGATCCAAATACTGAAGAGTCTGTAATCTATCTAATCACAGCTCAGTTGTTCATCTGTAAGGCATCGCTGTTGAGAAGGGTGATGAAGGAAGAATTCACGTGTTAAGACATGTTATTGGGAATCAGAAGATCTGGCTTCTTTTCCTATTTCTTCAAAAGATTTGATCCTCAATCTTCATCCCATCACTTTGGGTTTGACTCAATGCCAAAGATAATGACAATCTTTACTTCTTGGTGCTAGAAGTTCTGTGTAATGGAGACAGATAATGGTGATGAAACTGTACCAAGGAGCTGTTATGCATTTTTTGTGATGTGCCTTGATATTCCCAGATGTCAGAAAGTATAGAGATGTAATTTATTTGTTGCTGGGTTTTGCTTATGTGTCATTCCAATATTTTAATTTTATTAAAGATGTTTGACAAAGAAAAGATACTGATACTTCCATTTTCAATTTTTGGTAGAAATACAGTACCATGGTGTGGTGTACTGAAGAAATACCTGATATAAAATAGATACTTGAAACTTAGAAGCTATATGGTAGCATTCATCCACTGTCTTTCTACGTACATAGGAAACAATATGATCATCATTCATGGAGTAGAAGAAAGTGGATAATATCCATAATATTTCCACTCTTTCTATTTTTAAACCTTTTCAGCTTAAGAAAATACCTGGAGTGGCTTAAAGAATCCTTAAATATATTACTTCGTTCCAAACTCTTTTCAGTTCTCTACAGCAGGAAAACCAGAATCTACCATTTCTATGGTGCTGTATCAAAGAACTCCTAAAATATCTGATGGAGAAAAATATTATAAATAAAAACACTATCATTACCCTCTCGTAAGTTCTCATTTTTAATTTTAAATTTTTAAACACAGTCACGTTTTTAAAACAAAAGAAAGAAAACTATATAAAACTTTAAAAAGACATTTCCAAAACAAATAATGAAACATATATATTTCAGTTAAGATTAAATACATTGTTTTATTATGTCATCAGAGCCAAATTGTGTCATGAAAAATTACTTTAAAGCTAAGATGCACTTTAAAAAAAAAAATGGTTAAGGAAAGTGTTCATGTACCCTTAAAGTATAGCATTTTCAGAAGATCTTTGCCATTAGTTTGTAACAATATTTGCTTTAATGAGAACAATCAACATAAGACAAGGATTAAAAGCTTCAAAAGTCCCATTCTTATTATCTGTCTCCATTATTACCTAAAATATTGCTTTGGAGAATCTAGTTTTCCATACAAATAAATTAGGCTGAGGTAATTACAATTTCGAAGTCTTCTGTGAGAAGTCAGCAACTAAAAATACTCTTAAATATATGAGAGGGTTATTGTGAAAGCTATGCATGGCTATTGTTGTCTTGCTGCATAAAACTGTCTCGAACGTGGGTTTTCCACACATATAACTGCAGCCTAAAAGACGACATTATGAGAAACCTTCTGACAAATTGATTAATAATCTTGAGCTGCTGAAGTTCAGCTGAGTGAGCAATTAAACATTCCAAACAGCAATGAACCTTCAGAGATAATTTATGATAATTTTATGCACAAGAGCTCAGTGGCTTTTTAATTTGATAGAATGTTAGTAGCATAGATTTCTAACAAGGGAGTTTCAGTGCTCCATACATCACTGAGATTACTTAAACATTTCAAATGTGGTTGATGAATGAAGTTTCGTGAGATGTGAGGAGATACAGAAGGTGTCAGAAGGTTGAGATTATTCATCATATCAATTATCGAAAGTGGATGCATTGACATCATACTCCCAACTCATATTTTATAGCCGTTATTAAGACAGAACAGAAATAACAGACTTGGCGGACTGCAGAACTGTCAGGATATCCAACCTCTTCCCTCTTTTATTCCAACATTGTTCTGTGACCACACAGTCTTAGCACTTTCAGGTGTTTCTTTGAAAGTTGCTCATAATATATAGCAGGAGAACAAGATTCTTTGGATATCATCAACAAATACCTGGATCCCATACAGATCAAGAGAGAAAAGGGAGGTTAGATAAAATAACATGAGTCTAAACTCAGTTTACCAGAAATGCAAATACTGCACCACTTTTGCTGAAGGAGAGCAAGTTTCCCTACATTCTTCCACAAAATTTTTTGCTGCTTTCAAAAAACTGCATGGGGTAGTGCATTCAAATAAGTAAAATATTTTTAATTCCTAGAATATTTCCCCTTCACTCTTTAATTTATTGTTTTGGCACGTAAAAAATAATGTTTCAATCTTGGATTTATGACATACTTTTGACAGTTCAAAATACACTAAGCTAAACCAAAGTAAATCATGTAAAGGGGCCTTCTTTATTATATGAACAAAGATAAAGTCTCTGCTTTGAACAGAACACTGAAGCACTAAGATACCACACGTTTAAGAGAACAGCCAGTTGGTGAGATTTTGTTTTTAAGACTACTATAATGATCCTGACAATAAATCATCATTTCACATATCCAAACAGTTATCCTTTCATGCATGCAAAGAACAGAATGCCAGAAACTAGAGGCTAAAGACAGACACAAAATTGTTGCTAGAAGCAGGACAGCAGCCTGTTACTTAAACTCCTTCAAGTGAGAGAGCAATTCATTCATGCAAAGCACTATTAGTCAAAATACTCCTCAAAACTCAGGAACTGTGCAGCTTGGAGAGTCATAGGTGGGAGAGTGGGAGTGTTTGCACTGACCTAATGGCTTCAAATCCTGCTACAGACTAGAACTATTAATCTTGGGTTAATGAAAAGAGTTGTCTGACCCTTTGTATGTCTTCAACATTTTTGTTTCAAGAACTGACTCCTGCACAGCTCCAAGTGCAGTATCAACACCTATTGACATAACTGAAAGTTTCCCACCCTTGAAGAATGGAGTCAACATTAGCAGAAGAATCACAGAAACTGGTAAAGAAGTTCTATAAACATGATGATAAACTTCTGGAATTCCCGCTAGAGATTACCGAACAAATGCAACAGAGTTGGCAAGCAGCTTCCATGCCCTCCTAAAGAAAAGTAGGTACGAACTTGTGGCATTGAGGTTCTCTTCCTTGAAAAGCTCACTTCAGCTAAGGTAAGAGTTAGTTTCACTCGCATCCAAGTAAAGAGAATCCTTTTTCCAAAATGATATAAAAATAGGTTCAACATTGCTCATGGAGGAAAATTACCTGAAGAGGAAAGGAAGAACTCTGGATTGTGTGAATAAAAGTGTTAAAAATCCCCACAAGCTAGAAAACTTGATGCAATTAAAAGGTTAAGAAATGTTAATAAATTTCTATTATTAGAGTCTTTTACCAAAAGGTTACTCAAAGAGCTTTCATAAATGATAAGAGTATCTTCAACCCTCTCTCAGAACTGGGTATCGATCCAGGTAACTTTTCACAGGCTGTGTCTCTGCGTCTGACTGTAATGGCATGTAATATAGAGCTAAAGCTGAGAACAGGAAATCAGTATTACATAATTTCAAAGGAGATAGTGAAGGCCAAACCCATTCACTTTCCTACACACTGTTAATCATTCTGATGGCTTACACAGTCTTGTAACCTCAGCTCTTCTGGATTATCAAAATGGCACTTGACTGATTCCCTTGGAGCTTCCTCAGGAAATGTCTAGACTGGTAGGTAAGAGGAAGAAACACTGAAGTAAACTAAATGTCCTCCTTTCTAGGAGTCTCTGGTTCTCCTAACTCTTTCTTCTGAAGTCCCTGATTTTTACTATTTTTTTTCTCAAAAGGGTCAAATTTTGTAAGAAGACTGGAAACTGGCGTAAAATAGTCCCAACTACAAAGTTATATACCACAGAGATAGTTCATGTCCTCCTCAGGCCCGTGCTCACAGATCTCTGTGACAATGACTCCTGGAATGCAAACCAAAGTAGCAGTAACTCCAGAATCTATAGAGAGGTTGCAACTCTCATTTTAATGCACTCAAATAATAATATCAGGAAGAAAAAAATGGCTCACCTGAGAGCCTGCTGCCACAGGGACATTAGGACAACATTTTTAGCCCAGTTCCACCAGTTCAGTTGTTTAGTCTTGATAAAATTTCTCTCAGTTACCCAGAAATAGTTTTAAAACTGGTCTCCCTTCAAAACATTAGCAAAGAATGAGTGTATCTGACACTTTCTATGTATGAAATTAAGGGAGACTATTTTTTTTCCCTCTTTTTTTTTTTTTTAAGCTAAAACAATGCATACAGAGAAAGAGTGCTTAAAATCTTTTTTCTTCAAAATTAATTAAAACAAAGCTATTAAGAAAATGATAGGAAAAGTGAGGTTGTCATCTGGAAATGTATCCTGACAAATTTGGAGAATAAATTAAATCTCTAATAGAGAAATTAGAGTCCTGCTCTCAGTGTGTCAGTGCAGCCTTACTTACAGACTCTTCTGATGGTTCCATACTGTGCCAATTAATTCTCAAAAGTACAATTATTTGTTTATATTTTTGAAGAGAGATATACAAAACAATTCTGAAGACCTATTTTACTAATATATGGTATTGAAAATGAAATATTAATAATATAGTCCACCGTATTATAGATATGAAAAGCAGTGCATACCTAAAACTTAAACTTATAATACTCTTTTGACAGTAATATTATAGTTCAGTTTTGGCAGCTACAATTGTTATTTTCCAGGCAAAGCTGGCAACAACTCAGAGTCATGGAAACATTGGGCAAACTCCAGCAGCCCTTTCTGAGGCAAGACATCTATTTAAATACAAGATTTAACCAATCTTTTAATAGGATACAAATGGATGACCTGGACGAATGGAGTATCCTGCAAAATAGGATAGTTTTGTGGTTTGCGCTGTTTAATGTTTTGATTTCCCATTCATTGCTGAGGCTGTGATGAGCAACAGTTATTACGTGATGGCTCTGCTCCAACATAAATCATTTAACACCCCCCCTTCTTTATTGATTTATATTAGCATTTATAGATGGCACTCATTGTCTTTATAGAGCCTAGGATCTCACAGTAATTAAGTTCAAATTTAAAATAAACAATGACATCCAATACGGGTTGTTGAAATATCCTGCAAGGTTTCTTGCCTAATGCCCACATTCAGTTTAGATTTCATCTCATTGCCATTCTAAAAATTTTAACTGGACAAACCAAATGAAACCAAACAAATAATCACAGAAAAAAAGAACAGCAGGGAAGGCACATATTCAGTCTTAAAATTACTATGGTATGGGTTTTTCAAAATTATAGTGTCAATATTGTATCAGATGTCCCTCTCTTTTTTGCAGTGATTCTGTTTGTAAGCCTATCTAGCTCAATGGTATCTTTCTCCTGAAAATATTTTAATCATAACCAGAGAACATTATATTGTATTGTCTTATCTCCAAGTCCTCTAATGCTCTGGGATGCATGGCAAGTTAGCCTCTTTTGCTCTCAGGAGATAAATTTATACCCTACTGAGAGTATGTTCATGTAATTCTCAGTTAATTCTGTTGATTTAAGACCACAACTAGCTTTAATGGTCAATGAACAGCACTGTGTACAGTAGCGTAAATATGGGCTGCTATGAGAAAAGTTTTTTCCAAGCCATGAATAGCAATCTTCACATGTTATAGGAACAGAAACCATAGTTTCTAGTACTAGAGTTGTTGTTTGTTAACTGGATCTCTGCTAAACTCCTTTTCTTCTTTCATAACAATTGTCAAGACAGAAGTATCATAAATATTATTTAAAATATTATAAATACTACAAAATTCTTATAAATATTATTTTTAAATGGTCCTCAAGAGCATTTTTCTAACTCACAGACAATATGCAAAAGTTAATTCAAATTGGAAGCCCCCACATCACTGAAGCCATTCAATGAACACTTTCTTATTTAAATTGAAAACCTCACCTGGATGTATTCTGACAATTACAAAAAAAATGTTGGAAGCAACCACTAGCGGTGCAGCTAAGCCTTAAAAACACTTGCCTAAAAATAATCTGATACCTGACTCTCCTGCCCATAAATCCAGCCCAAGCCCTAAGCCTGGGCAGAGATTTTGGTCAAGTGACATGCTGAAGCCACACTGGAAATACTAAGTGGGAGAAAGTTCCCGAATCAGCCCATAGTTTGGCTGTGGCTTGGCAACCCCTTTGCACCCCACTTTTTCATGGGTCTCATATCTTTTACTTCTGCTATAGCCCTAAGCCTATGTGGTGGGACATGCCGAAGCCCCTTGTGAAAGGGAAGCAAGTGGGAGAATTCTCACAGAAACCTCCACTTTTCTTCCTCGACCTTTTTGCAGCACCACTCTTTCTATGGGTCTCATATCTCTGTCAGGGAAATAGAAAAGCAGTTGCAGGTCAGCAGGGGAAAGGAAATTTGGGAGCCAAACATCACAGTATGGCAGGCAGAAGCCACAGCCTCACCAAGAGGATTTAGTTCTCTCATATGTGAACAAGCCATGAATTCAGCCTAGGGGCAGAGTCCAAGTCCAGATCAACAGGATATAAGCCCAGGCACAATCACGGCTACAAGTAGCTGTGACACTATCCAGGCATAAGCCAAGCATGATGACCTCTGCTTAATGCAACTGCAAGGGGTAGGAAACCCTGCTGCAGTTTCTTCCAGCTTTCTCAAACACAAAGGCCAGCTGAGGCTTCCCAAAGTCTCATCTGTCAGAGCTATCCTCCCAGGAGCAGGGAGAATTGTTCTCCTAACTCACCCTCAGCCTTGAAGGAAACTTCTGCCATGAGATATACTGAAGCCCTAGAGGAAAGTCTGAGCAGGGGAGATTTCTTATAGCAGCCCATGCTTTGCTTTGGCAGCTTCTTAAGGAGCCCTGCCCTTTCCAAAGGCAGCTTCCTGCATCCTCCCTCTCCCTACACATAGTCTTAACCTTAGAACTGGTCTCCACAGTTTTAGTACACTTTTAATTAAGTCTTTCTGCTAGTCCTTGAAATATAACTATGTTTTTTTTAAAATGTAACTAAATTAAAGACTCTGGTTTTCCTTACCTACATTATCTTTTATTACTGTTTTAAATGAAACATTATCAACATATATGGTATATGTGTGTCATACATGAGCTTTATTTCCTGGTAGGTTATGCTGTACTTCCATCATTGTTTTTTTCCCTCAGAGTGAGCTGTAGTGTTCTTCATGAGATCTCAGTTTTCAGAATAACACAAATTTCTTCTGTGTTTCAGTAGTTTCATGTAATGAGCATAATATTGATCTGATAATCTTTATCTCCATTAAAATAAGGAGAGAGTTAATGTAAAATAGCTGTTTAATTATATAAGGCTGTATTTCTAATTTGAATTTTGTAGTGTCTGTTTACACTTTTTTGGGGTTTACTTGTTTCTCTTTATCATGGTGTTTCTTTAATCCTTTATTCTACTTATCTTACCATTAATAATTCTTAATTATCTTATCATTTAAATAATTTCCAACCAATAATTTACTCTGTTTTTCACTCCAAGAACCAGGAACATAATAAATCTCATCCAAAGCCATGAAAATTAAATGAAAACAACAGAATTAAGACCAATTAGAAATTATCATTTAATTTTGTCACTATTTTTGCAATGCTGCAAATTGATCTCAAATCATTCTCTTGGACATTTTTGAAGCTATATGTAAAGGAATTGAATTGTGATAATTGCTGTTGGTTTACTAAGTGACAAGGCATTGTTTTTGTGATAAGTATTCTGATATAGTAAAACTGTTAACACATTTTACAAATGCTTCTCGGGATTTCATATTTCACTTCAGCAGACATTAATGCCAGTGAAGCTTGGTTGTCTTAGTGTCTGCAGGAATGAACACAAAGGAACTGTGAACATCTCTGAATCCAGCTCATTTCAGAACTAGCATGAATAAAGTACAGATAGCTTTTTATATGACCCATCAACTCTAAACATGATTTCTTTTTTTCTCGGTAAAAGATGGCATCCAGCTACAGATTTACAGCCTCGAGAAACATTGCTTCTATCTTGAAATCCTGGTTAAACACCATAAACACCTGAGTAGTCTTACACTGATAATTCAAGAGATTTGATTTTGATCTCAGAAGGACTGCTCTGCAGAGTAAAGTTGCTCAAGTATAAGCAATAAATAAATATATATAGAAATGCATACAGAAAAGATAATAAGAAAATAAACAGTTTAATTCTCGATTTTAACTTATAAACTCTAAAGGAAAACTTAGTGAAGATAACACACTTTCAATCAAAAGATTATTACCACTATTGCTTTCTTCTTTCTTTTAACAAATAGATGTATTTTATAATTAATTATAATGTATTTTTATATAAAATACATATAGAGATCTAGAAAAATATAGACTATACAAACTATAGAAGTTCTGTAGTTGCTAGGATTATTGAGCAGAGAATGACAGAAATCCTCAAAGCACTCTTTTGAAAGTGCCAGGTGTATACATGGAACAAAGGATATGATTTTGTATAACATATTCCTCATGTGAGGGAAAAGAAAAATACATCAATATCAGTAACAAAAATTGTAATAATCTCACTTGCTTCATAATTAAGTCCTAAATAGCAAACTTTTAATTAAAAAAAAAAAAAAAAAGGTGCAAGAGCGTTTGGTTTGGTTTTGCTTTTTTCAGTTGGGATGCCTGACAGAGCAGTCAAGAAGAAAAAAGTGGCATCCAGAAGAGAAAAATAAAACCGTTTCTCTTATGTTAGTAAACAGTTACTTCAGAATGGATGTTACAGAGGATGAAGGGAGAAATTCACAATGGACTTCCATAAAGAAAAAAAAAAAATGATAAAGAGACGTTAAAGACAACTTGCTTCAGTCCCTGCTATGAGAATTTGAGACAAGGGCTGATGTTCACAGACAAATTTCAAAAATATTTAATTACCGCACACACATCCAGACCTCACTTTCAGAGAAGACGGTGACACTAGCAGTATGCATACATACAAAAACACATCTGTTAGTAACACACTAATTATTTTTCACAGTGTGTTTCTACTGCTGGACCCTTAGTACCTACATTCAGTTGACATCTCAGTGTGAGATGCACACGCTGAGAGTCAGACCCCCAAAAGGTACCTGTTTGGAAGACATACATACAGTGGTTACCTTGGCAACAGACACACGTGAAAGCTCTCAGAAGAGCTTATTTTCTCACATATTAATTTTTTTCTGCCTGGAGTTTTGGTTTGCATGTATATGTACGTTCAGGCTACAAACTTTGTCAATCAAACTACAGCTGCACAGCTTCAACTCTGACTTTTATTCTTTTCTGCTTTCCAGCAGCTTATGATGAACATTTGCTGATGAATGGAGAGACTGGAATCTGGCAGAGCATGCAAATATGAAATGAAAATTCAAATATACAAATCTCTGCTGAACTTCACAGATCATTTACACGAACTTTTGAAGTAAAAAAGGTTTCTAGTACTAGTGAAGAGATGCCTATATACAATTGCACATGGAGAACTGCTTGAACAAGAAATTGCAAATTGAATCTTCCCAAACTTTTTGACTTAATATACTTGTACCTGCATGCTTAATATCCATAGCCATGCTAGAACTTACATTACTATTTGCTAAAGTCAAAGTACTTTGTAATTGTTACGTATTGGTATCTCTGACAGCACAGAAAATTACCCCAAACATGTAATTTAGGTTATGTTACTTGCAGTCTCCTTACTTTGGAATCAGTTTCATTTCGAATCGATTTGGAATTTGGAATGTTGGAAATTGCTGCCTTATTACAGCAAAAACTTATAACTCATCTGCAAATATCACATAAGCAGTCTGTTTTAAACATGGCTCGTATATCTTACCAGGTATTAGTATTAGTATAATCAGAAATTATGAAATAGAAGAAATGTGTTCATTATGCTCCACCAAAAGTACAAGTTTGGAAGGTCACTTTTTTTTTTTTTCCTTTAGGCTTCTTATAGTTCTTCTTCCAACTTAGCTCAGGCTAGACCAGTTGGACACGAGTATGCTCTTCATCACATTTTACACAGACATAGCTATTTCATTTTTACTGGTATAATAATTGGTCTAGGAACAAATCTAAAGGCCACTGCATTTATTTGGCGGTCTTATCAGCATCCTCAGACTGAAGAATCAGTTTACATGATACCTACTCCTGCTGTTTCAACCCCATTACAGAAATAGTATCTTGAGATTCTAGTAGCATTTTCAGCTTTGGAAGGGACTTGTGTATATATTTTAGAAAAAGAATCAGGAGCTCTTTGTGTGCCTTTACCTCTCGGCTGCCGATACTGGCAGTTGATGGTGCTAGCAGACCTCATCCTATGTGGGACATAAAAACACCAATTCTCATATAAGACCACTGAGGGTATAAAACAGGACCTGTTGTATTAACGGAAAGGTTCATGTATTTTAGCTGGCTTTGACATAAGTTTTCTACTTCAGTTTCTACTGATTCATTACAGTAACCAGGATGCATTTTTTTTTTCTGTTAGTAAATGTAAAAATATAGAAAAAAAAATAATACTGTCTTCCTTATAAGTTAGTATTATTTATAATGGAAAATAACAGAAATGCAAAACTGCTTTCAAAGTATTCAGCTTTAAATAACCAGTATTTGATAGGGCTGTTCTGCAACTATTCACTTTGTTTTGAATGCTTAGTTCTCTCCGTGTCTCCTTCTGTATATTTTTTTTAAGTACTCATTACTAAGTTGTAAATCTGGCCTCTATTTCTGCTCTGTTTTATTTTTCAGCACAATAACCATGCTACTGTACAGTAAGGCTAAATGTGAAGGATAGGTAATAATTTGTCAGTGTTTCAAGCAGAATTCAGGAACATTTCAAAATGTTTTTTGTGATTTGGGCTTCCAACTTTAAAATGTGATGTATAATTGACATTTTGATACTTCGAGGCCATGGTGTATTCTCACACTTCCATGAAAAAAAACCCAACTTGCTGACACAATCAGGAAACAGATGGTGACAAAGATCTTGTATTTAATATGCCAATCATTATGCTTTACTTGCATATTATCATCTCATTCATGAGGCCACTATATGAAGGAATTTTGCTATGCCTCTGCAAATCAATCAAGAAGTCTTTTAATATTTTTTTTAAATATAATTTAGGTCTTTCTTATCCTTCCCATGCTACACTATATTTGGGGTGGAGTGTTTATGCAAATTTATTACACATGAATAAATGCTTTGACAATTCTGTGGCTGGGATAGATGTCAGTAATGAAATATTCACTATAGATTGCTTCAATAGAGAGACCAAGAAATGACTTGGCAACTGAAGTATCCACATTTTGCATACTTTGCTGTGGTCCTTAATCCAAAGGCAGTGACATAGTAAGTCACTATGAAAGATGATGTCGAGTAGGAGGATGGATTTTGTAATGTGGCCTCATATCTACTAAGACCTGGACTTCAGTCAAAATTTCTGCTCAAGAAAACCACAGATGGCAGATTACCAATATATTTCAGTTAGAGCTAGCACTAGATTTGAAATCACTGAGTATCTGAGCCAAGCAAACCTCTTCTTCAGCTCTGAAAACAGGCATTTTCCTTGGAGAGTGTCTGACTCAGAGTCCCATCACATAGGAGTTCATCCACTCACAAATTGAGCAAGGACCCTTCTTGGACAGCCTGAGGTTCTCTGAAGGTGCTTTAGCCCATTATTGGTAGTGGTGAGAAAAGACTGGTTCTTTCTCCTTTGTTTCTATCCTGCAATGTCCAGAGAAAGCGTCTTCCTTCCTAAGTGCCAAATGTTCACTTTTAGAGGGAGCTGGGGTATAGTTAGCACCATTTTTTTCTCTCTCACTCCTACTGCCTATCTATAGGTTCCCCAGCTTCTAAAATGTATATCTTTCTATTTAAAGAAGTAAAAAATATTTCCAGTTCTTTGCAAAAGGAACAACGCAAGCAAGAGGACATGGCATGTAGCTTGACTACTTACAAGTGCCACATTACCTGGGATAGAACACACCCTTGACCTGGGTATAGTCAGGTAATTATTCGAAAACTTGCTTATCCCTCCTGAAGTGGGTGGAAATATACATGGGCTTTCAGCTTTAGTAAGGTGTGGGGAAGAGAGGGAGAATGGGTTAAAGCTGAAACTTAGAAAAAATATATTTCTGGAAGTGAAAAAGGAATCTTACACCATTATTCAAAGCAATCCAATGCCATTCCAGGCATAGAACACTGCAGTAGCGATTTCCAAAAGATAAGTCTCAAAAGAGGCAAGGTGGTCCTAAGTGCAAGAAAATCAAGCCTATATTTCTTCTATACATGTCACAAAACAGAATTTACGGTAGCCTTTCAGCATATTTCTTTTCCTCTACAATTCCCCTTTCCCCATCCCCAGCCATTTCAGACTACTTTGCAATGTGCTCTGTTAGACCAGATCTTGTAACTGGGAGTTCTGCCGTCCCTGTTTTGTTCTATTCCCTTCTTTGCGCAGTGTTCTTCATTTAGCTTGTCCAAGCAGGTTCATGGTTTACAAAAGCAGAAATCCTCAAAGTTGCAATTCTGTTTTCCTTTTAATTGGTTACGTACAAAAAAAACCCAACAAACCCAGAACTTTACCGAGCCCAATACAGCACTGTGTAACAGTTGAGCTCTTCTTAAAGACAGGGTCAGATTTATTGTTTGCTTCATTACTTATCAAAGACAGTGGCTTACACACCTTGCACTATCTACACAGCAGTCTCGGGATGTCAAAAGTCAAGGTTACATCAGCTCTTGACTTTATCCAGGCTCTATGATGTACTATGTCACTGTAACAGAGCGCTTCCTCTTTGTTCTGGGGGAACTTGATTCATAATGAACCCATCTAGGGTGTACTCAGATTGCGATAAAGAGCTTTACACAGAGGCTCCTATTTTAGAGAAACAGGTGTTGGCTTTGATTAGAGAAAAATGACATCATCCAAGGGAGAAGAGAAAAAAAAGCAAAGGGAAAGGAAGGCAAAAATAGAAAAAAGTGGCAACCAGACACAAATACATTTGCACATATAAAGCTGTTCTAATGAGAGCCAAATTGATTTGACATTCAGTGGCAGTTTGAAGCCAAAAAAAGCAAAGCAGCCTACAAAAGGCCCAGCTCATTGTTTATGGAGTGTCATACTTCATCATCTGTGAGACCAATAACAGTGATGGCAAGACCTTTAAAAGCAGGGAGTTTGCACAGAATGGCTGCATGGATACCGCTGGTGTCAGATCCAATAGAATGACTGTGAGCTATTTCCTGAATTGAAATCGTGTTTGTCAGATGAAGTAGATGCTCTCTACAGATTATATCTTTGAGAATAGGATACGGTACATTGTTAGAATTCTTAGCTGATTTCTCCTAGGCAGACACAGTCACAATACTTACCCTATGATAGGTACTGATCATCAAATTGCCCTGAAGAAAAAACATGTAAGAGAAAAAATTACATAACGTGCAAATGCAGCCTCCAGTACAAGAACGTTAATCCCTTCATGAAAAAGTGCTTTGCACAAAATCATGTAAATTAATGTAGGCACCCCATTCCTCATCCTTATTTTCACAGACAACTTTGTAAATATTTTTGCAAACACAATTTTTACATTTTCATGAAAGTAGTGGACCCCTGTCATTAGTAGACTGTAGAATATATTTCGTCCATCTTTGCTTTCAGTTAGAACACCTGGTGAGGAATGACATGTTTATCAAATGTTGGAGAATGCCAACATGAATTAAATAAGCCTTCAAAAAAACATGAGATGCTATAGCCTTGTGCAGGAAAGGACATGTGTAGAAAGCAGTCTTTCTCTTTCTGCCTTCTAGCTATAAGCTCAATCTAGATATCACAATATTGATATTAAATTCTGATACTAATGTTGTTGTTTAGGTTGCAGTGGAAAATCTGTTTACTTCTTGGGGGAAAAATCAGAAATTTCAGCCTCCTGCGTCACAATTCTCTAATGACTCATTGGAATACAAAAAGACTTTGACCTCAAATTAACAAGTCCTTAAGCACATTTTACATATAGTATGTAGCGTGGCTTCATAACTCAAAAAGCACCATCAGGGTGACCGAATTTAAAATGGATGGCACAAAAAAAAACTGAGAGAAAAAAATACATGGAGGTAGGTCTAAATGAATAAATGAAATATTTTCTTTCATTCACATTAAAAAATAAAATCAGTTTAACCTCTTTTTTTGGAGAGCCTTCCATTCTGTTTCCTGTTAATATTTGAGTCTGTGAGTTTATTAGCATGACCACCCACCAAAAGAAATGGATCAGTAGGCCAAGAAGTTGAAATATTCACAGAAAGCCAACATTATAGGAGAAATGGGGCTGCTCTGTCTAATGCCCACTGGTTTAATAGTCAGTCTGAAGTCCTGTAGTCATGGCATTTAATTCTATTAAATTAAATATTAAAATGCAGTCAGCATGATAAGCCCTTCAACAAGTGGATGTCTCTTTTCTCAGGCTGTAAGTGTTCTCTTTGTGTTGTAGAAAAAGTAAACAGGAAATCAGTTACTGAAGACTGAAGAAACGCATCGCTACCGAATTTTGTTAAAACATTTCAAATGTTACCTTTTAGGATTCAGTGTCAGAATTATAACACCACAGAAGTGAATGCGAGCAATTTACATTTCCCTTAGAGCTATTGTTTCACACTGTCTGAAGATGCAGGCTATGTCTTTCACTGCTGAGAAACGATGTATTTTACATCAAGCAATGTAAACTTTTATAAATTAGTGAAAACAAGAAAAAGACAAATTTCACTTTAATGTAGCTAGTCAAGGTTAACCTGAGGCCCACATCTGCCATTATACTGAAAAAATATAAAGAGAAATCACATGATGTTAACACTGAAAATACAGCCTTTGCAACAAAATGTTGTATTAATTACCTGCTGCTCACATTGGAATCTTCTAACCACAATTCTGCACACCTAAAATTTCAAAATACCTTGCTTTTTGGTTTTGTATTTCCTTCCACATCTGTGAAAAGTGACAGCTTTTATATTATTTTTTTTTATACAAAAGAAAGAATCAGTTAGTTGCCTTAATATAGAAATTTTTACATACATATTAAAAAAATAATAATTTATGGGTACAAATTTCAATGAATTATTTATATTGGTTACAGTTAAAATATTTTTTTCACTTAGTCACTGTCTGCTTTCTGCACTATATGAAGACCAAATATTATTTTTATACAAAAGTTGTAATTTATCTTGAAGAGAGAATATGTTTGCTTTCTTCTCTGGTCATAGACAATTTATGTATCAAAAAGTGACATTCAGAAAATATTTTTTCAGTTAGAGTTTTCCTACCAGATAAGGAGGTATCATTAAGCTGGAATACTGTTTTCAATTAGTAGATTTAGGCAGCTGATTCTTCTTAATTCATCAAAAGGATCAAGGACACCAGATTTAGATGTGTAGTTAGCAGGTATGAAACAGCTGTTTCATCTAGCAGACAGCTGAACCAAGTCACTAAAAGCCAAGAAATAAGTATTGTAGTTTTGGGGTTTTTTTTAACACTGAGGGTCATTAACTCCTGGAATAAATTAGTTTAGTAAGTGGTAATTTATCCATTGCCTGTAATATCTGCAGCAGTAATGGATTTCTTTTTCCCTGAAAGAGACGCTTAACCAATCCAAAGTTAGCACAAAACTTTTTTTGCCAGAGATAAAGGTGTGGGAACTCCCCTTGTCTGATAACTTATACTAAGGGTATAACTTTGCATAACACTTCCTTGGCGGTAGGGTTTGGATAGTTCAGATAGACAGCTCCTGAGTGCTGCCTGACACAAGTCACTTGCTCAGAAAAAAGACATCAGATAAAATTTTATGTGCTTGTGTTATATGAGGATCTAATAGTCTGAATAACCTAGGGATTTCTTTAGTCTTAAAACTGACAAGTTTCTTTTAGTATCTCTAGGACATACTTGTACACGCAAAGAACAGAATGAAACCCTACAGGAATTAAAATATTCCTCTGATCTATTCCAAAAGTGATTTTTTGGATTTTTAGCCCCTCAACATATTCAATCTTGTCTGCAATATTGTACTGAAAATAATTTTATTTGATTATTTTTACTTCCACTGTTCACAACCTGTTTACTTACATTCCACACATCTAAGACTGTACCATATTTTATTCCATTTATCCAGATTCAGCTGAATTGCCTTTTACTTCTTTCATGGCTCAGTAGAGTCCCTGAACCTGCACAGGTGCTGCTACACACATTATGAAGAAGACTAGGTTAAACATGTGTACTGAAAGCCTCATTGACACAGCTAATGTTTACTGCTGATGGCAAAAAAAGACTATACGATGTCATTAAAAAAAAAACAAGGTAGGATTTACAGTTAGGTGTAAATAAGAGAATTGGTGCTAGGTTTGTAAACAGGACAGGTTAAATACAGATGCTAAAATAATAGCAAGCAGTTATAAACGTTCTCAGAATAAACCGTCAGTGTAAAAAAGGTCTCTTTTCAAGAAAATGTGACTGCTGACTACAAGCTCGGCTCCTTACAGACTGGTTATTTTATTAATGAGGAAATTTTCTCCTGCTTGGGAGTCCAGTAAGAAATTATTTCAAAGAGGAAGGAAAGACAATGGGACTTCTCCTGGAAGAAAACTAAAATGCAAGTCCTTTTCCTTGTCTTTCTCACCACTCTGTATGCCACTCTTGTTACAGCAGGATATTTGGTGGCATATTTTCTAAAATAGTTCCCAGCCAGATAACCTTCATTCATGCCAAACTGTTCATTTTGATGCTGTGAGTTCCCTAACGGAGGCTAGACTTAGCCATCTTTGCAAAAAAAACCTATAGGAGGCTCCAAGATTTGTCCTATATGTCATTAAACCCACCAGTTCACTCAAAGCAAGTCTAACTGTGCAGCTGGAAACAACTGGAGATCAAACTGTGCTGCAGCAACTTGCAAAAGTTGAAAATGTGTAGCTCCGAGGAAGTTGCAGTGCAAGAAGTTCACCTGACATCTGTTTCCAAGAGATACACAGACACAGTTCATGCACCATTACAAGCCTATCAGTTTCTTGAAAGACAGAAATACACATAATACAGCACATACATCACATACATCTTCTGGGCAGGCTTTCACTAACAGAAAGCAGTTTGCATACATGTCTCCCAAACTATGGTTTTAGCATGACGTCTTAGAGGTGTTTAACTACAATGTAAGAACTCAGTACAGTTCAGTGGCTATTCTGTGTAGTTCAGAGTGGAAACCTTAGATGCCCTGAAACAACTCATATTTCTGGGTATGTCTGAAGTTGGATGAATGTGGCTACCTCTTTGAGTAAAAAAAATAAAAAAGGGGAAAATCAATTTAGACAATGGGAGAAAACTTATTTTAATTTCAAAATTATTGATTGCACGCCATCCTTTGAGTATTGTAGATTCTTTCCTGCTCTGAAAACCAAGTGATTTTTATTTGGTAGTTATCCTGAATGTGACTGTTAAAAGAAAAGCTTAAAACCAGGCACACCAAATCTCTTTTCATAAGCAACCTGCATGCACAGAAAACTTTGCATTATATGTATTAAGGAATGAATATGCAAAGCATAGGAATGTCTTCTAGCACGACACCTGAACTATAATAAAACTCTTTTCTACAAGAAAATGCTGCACAACAGTAGGGGCCACTGAGAAGAGCTATTTTATTCCTTGCCCTGCCTGTGCAAAGATGAGTGGTATTCTCAGATGTATGAATGCACAAAACAGGAAACAAAGAGAAAACAACCCTGCGCTTTTAACAAAATCTGCTTCTTGAATTTCAGCAGCAGCAATAACTATTCAACAACTGAGTTTTAGTTAATCATTTCAGTAGTAAACAAAAACCAAAAATACCATCAAACTAGATATAGATAGGATGCTCTTTATGGAGCCGTTTCTGGTGCTAATAAAAGCAAAAGAGTGTAGTTTTACTTTACAGCTTCTTTCCTTCATTGCTTTATTTCAGCCACTGAAGTAAGAGGATATGCACAGGAATATATGTGAAAAGAGACTGGTTCAGGAAAAAGCTGTTTTCTTATGCAGTTTCTATTTTCATGTAGAAGTACACTAAAAAACATGAAATGGAAAATAAGGCAGTTTTGCAGCAGGTATTGTATAAGCAAACATACCTTTATTTTTGGTATAACATGCAAAAGCAAATTGAGTGTCTTTTGGTCAATTGTGAAATGCCATTTGTAAATGGAATTAACTTAGGTTCATTAGTATTTCAGTTCCCCTCCAATTCATTGCAAGCTTGCTTTTGTTTATCAAAATAGATTTCATCAGCTAATCAGAGTGTAGAGGTAGTGTTCCCTCATTCAGCGATACTCGGCAGTTTTTACTCACTTTTATACTTCATTGCATTTTCACTCTTGGAAACTCATTTACATAATCTCCGTATGGTCATTTCACAGTAACTGTATGTGACTCTGGATATGCCAGCTAATAATTACTCCAAGCTATCTGAGAATACCTAACTACATAGTGACTATACAGTTATTTCCTAGTACTCAAACTCTAGACTGAAAGCCCTCTGACTGGTCCAATACTATGAAATGTCAAGCTGCTTACCAACAACAAAGACTGTGCCTCTGCTTCTCAGCCCCTGCAGCTGAAGCAGAAAATGCCAGTGTTTACTTAAAGAAGATGGGCAGAAAAACCCCTCTCCTTCCTCTATGCTTGGTCCTGTAGCTGTTGAAGTGAATAGTAGTTCTTGTCACTGATTTCAATGGGAATTCAATCCGACCCTCTTTCTCATCCTTTTTATGGCCTGTCCTCTTGCACTTCAGGAAAATAGTTTACTTACACAGTAATTGTCATAAAACTATAATTTGTGTAGATGAGATTTTGCTGTATGTGCTCATCTACTGGCTTAGTTTAGGTTTCCCATCATGTCTTATACAGAGCCATGATGTACATGTCTGTATATGTGAACACCTAACTTTACTAGAAAAATAAGAGAGGGATCAAGAATTTTCCCCTGGAAGTTTTGTAGGCCAAAATCTGCAGGTACTTTTGCCTTACCATCCCCAAACTTTTGCCACTACTTTCCATCATTACTGTGACACAAGATGGCGTGTCATGAGACTGCTTCCTTTTTGTCAGAGCCGAGGTGGAATAAATTACTATGGAAAGGGGCAAAGGCAAATTATGAAAGGCAGGACTTTCCTCCCCTTCCTCCTTAGCAGTTGAATTAAAAAATGCCACTGACTTTAAACACCAGTTACAGGGTATTGAATTTAATCACCAGTACAGCGTTTTAGAATTTGGCAAGAGAGTTGAAAAAATTCTGAATGGGGATAAAGGAAAACACAGAAAAGCCTATACAGAAATACAGGGGAAAAAAGCTGTTTTCTTTGATATTTTACAGAATACACCGAAATAACATTTGGATATTGATTAAATAATACTGAGAAAGTCTACTGTGCAAACAAGGAATTTCTCAGGGTTGTGTATATGTGTGCTATCTAATTGTTTTGGATTTTTGGTTGAGATTTCTTTTCTTTTCAAAAAGAATGATGTTATCTAAAAAGAGAGGACAAGCTTGGTTCAGTTATAGCTTTCATGTAATTACTACAAACTAATGCAAATTAGACTGTAGGTCTGCTCAATGTACATTTCTGTGCTTGCCAAATTATGTTTGGCAGTGTGGTCAAGCAATAACAGATGCACACTGTGCCTAGTTTTCTCGGGCTGTTCAATAATTAGGAGGGCCATGTATTATAATAAACCACATCCCCTTGGCTGAGATTTGGATGCAAATTGCACACTAATTCACTTCCAAGTTTTTTGGAAGCATACCAAAAGACATGAAAATTAGGGAAATATACTATTTACTTCGGGAAATGTGTTTAAAACTAAATAAGGCTCATTTGTAAGCAGTATTCATCTATTCCATCCTTGTAAAAAAATTAACAATAAGTTCCCTTTCCTTTACACTATTTAGTTTAGCTCTAGCACAGAGCAGCTAATGTGACACCTCTGCAATGTTCATGGCATCTCTATTATTCTTGTACTGAGAGAGTACAATATAAAAGACAGTTACTCTGCTTTGTATTTCTCTAAGGTATTGCTGAGGTTGCGTGGATGATATCACTTCAATGAAAGACTTGAATCACACTGCAATCCAAATTCTTTGCAATCAGTTGAGTTGTAATGGCATGCTGTTTATAGCAGAAAATTCGTCTTTTGAAAAGGCTGAAGATTCTTTACCCTTAGCTATTATACAAAGGCTGAATGGACAGATTTAATGAAAAAATAGTACTTAAGAGAAGGAAATTCCAGGAAATCCAGCAATGTAATGTAGTTACAGACATAGATGGAACTACACCTGTCTCTTAATTCTGTAGAAACAGAAAATTAAAATAATTGAACTTACTGCTACACAAATTAACAGGTAGTTAGGTTGTTTGAAAAATCATTTAACAGTGAGCTGCCTTGCAGTAACAGTTAACACTCTTAAACAGAGAAATATAATGCAACCTAAAGTGTTGTAATAAGAGATATATCTCTTGTGTTTATTGCCTTCTAATTGTATTGTGATTGCACTGAAGAGACAAGCTCACAGCTTAAGACTCCTCTGTACATGCTCTAGAAAAACACATTAAAAAAGGCAGTGAAAATAGCAGAAATCAGAATGGTTTCCTGCAATATTATTTTAAATTCTCTGTTTTAAGAAGAGATATCATGGAACCTAATTTTGTAAATCTTTCCAAGAATTTTAGGTTTTACAGTGACGTTCAAGCAGTTCTTTGCAAGACAACAATAAGGCAAAATGTTGCTTGCCAAAATTACAAAAAACCCATTCAATATATTCTACACTACCAGCACAGTTTTAGTGACTCCAATGTAGTTGTGACATAGGTGACTTTTAGTTGTAGACTAATTCACATGAGCACCAGCAGAAATAGTAAAGCAAAAGTCAGTCAGTAGATTACTGAAGGAGTCTTAACTAGTAAAAATTTGATAATACAGAAATGTAGCTACAATGATAGTAATCAAGTGTCCCAGGACTAAGACTGTTTTTTAGGAGGATAAATCAATGATTGTGACATGCAGCTATGGTTAGACTGCTATGTATGTTGGGTTTATGGAATTATATAGTAGGTAGTTTTTAGGTCTTTCTTAGGTATTTATCCTATTTGGTGGTTGTTGGTATTGCGACTACATTATCATAGACTAACAGAACAGCAACAGATTTTTTTTTGTTTCCAGCATGATGAACGCAGAGTTAACTACATAAAAGCAGTTTTGGCAAAAGTACTGTTCATTCTGTATGTTGAAATAAAAAACAGGCTAGAGACTAAATGTGGAATAACAGCTGAAATTATAAACTTGTCTGAATCATTTAAATTAAGGGACTACAAAGAGCTTTAGATGAATTTTGCAAAAATAACTGGTTGAACAACTTAGTAGCAGGTAAGCCTCAACACAGCTAAGACCTCCCTAAAACACATTAGTGGAAACTGTCTAAAGTATTTATATGTAACGATGTCTCCTGAATTAGTTGTAACCTCTCAGGAAAAAAAGATCTAGGCATTACTGTAGACAGCTCAATGAAGAGACTTGTTCAGTGGTGATTAAAAAAGCAAATAAGATGTTAAATTGTGTTAAGAAGGGAACAGAGAATAGAAAAGAGAAGATTACAATTCCATTTTATAAATCGATGGCACATTGATTACTGTATTCAGTTAGACATCTTATTTTAAAAAGACGCAAATGAGAAGGTGAAATGAAGTACAATGAAACTGACAAAGGTGTTACTTTCATAGTCACTAAATTATGTCAGCCTCTCCAGAAGCATAAGGGACTAAGTGGAAAATGTTAACCCCAATTTGATAGAACCATCCCCAGAAAACTAGCCCTTTTCTAACATTTATCAGATGCAAACCAACCCGGTTTTTAACATTTATGAGAAACTGCTTCAGCACGCTGCCAGTGTCAGATTCAGGAAAATGAAATGATGGTATAGACATTTTTGGACTCCAGTCATTCTGTTGTGTGCTTACTCATTGTGGATGCAAAGTATGTGCAAATCCAAACCAACACTTGAGAAATAATGTAATTTTCATTTTTAATGAAGAGCCTTTCTTTGAAATTAGTCTTTCTACTTAAATTACTGAGTATCCCTAGCTTGTCACACTTCCTTGCAATGGGAAGCTAGGGGGGAACCTGAGGTTTTTTGGGCTTGACAGCAGTGGTGACAGGTATTATTAGTGCTTTTATGGGGATTTTGCTATTCTTTTTATAGAAACAAAGTTGTTGAGGTCAGTTAGAATTCATCAATAATTATTATATTGTTGTGAAGTGATGAGGGTTGTTACATCTTGCCTGAACTGTTCAAGATGAATATATACATAGTAGCTTCCCCAGACTTGGAGAAGACCTCTGAAAACGTCAAGCTTGTGCATATCCATGTCTGGTGAAACAATATGTGTACATGTTAAACATTGAAAATAGTCCAAGAGCTGCCATTAATTTGAATTGATCTGAAATCATTATCTAAAACTGCCAGGAAATTAAAAAATGAGTTATTTGCACAAATCTTAACAGAGATACTCCACATCTTTTGGGGAACGTACAAGAATGTCATCGTCATCACTGCTACTAACTTCAACAGAACATTAATTCATTAAATACAGAAGAAAGTACAGAAGATAGGGTGCCTCTCCACTCAGAAGAGATTTTTGGTAATACACCCATATCCAGTTATGCTCCCTCTCTGTATGTGAATGCAATATATGAAGAAGTCTCTCTGTAGTGTTACTAAGTAGAATAGACTTCTAATAATATTGAGTAAACTCTACATCAAGTTGTGTAAACTAATATAATGATACATGTATTGAACACTTTAGATCTTGGGCAGACCAAGCACATTGTCAATTGTCTTGGTTTTGCCAGTTATGTGCCTTCAGCGATTGACAGACTTTGTGTTTTTTCCGTCTATTGTACTAGATGTGACAGGGTTACACTGGGCATGTATTCCGTATCTACTACATGGCTGTATGCATTTAAAGCTCAGGAATCTCTGCAGATTTCTTCTAGTCAGTACTCCTACATTCTTTATCAGAATTTTCCTCGAATAACATCACCTCTACTGCAGTGTCATGTGAAAGCCAACATAAACAAATTAATTTCTCTACATATGATTCATTGTATGACATGTTGATGCCATTAAAATGATCATTATGACATTCTGATTTTCTTATCAGTCTCCCTCAATAGCCCTGGCAAGTTAGATAGAACTGAAACAGAGCAATAATTTTTGATTAACTGACTGTAAGTAATCTTTTCAAAGTTCATAGCACTTAAAATTTTCAAATAAAGATGGGAACATTTATTTTCAAGCATTTTCAGTTGAAAATGCATTACTCCACTGCAAAATTTGGATCATAGTGTTTTGCTGAAAAAATGGAGATATATTTTTGTTGTAGTAGTATGCATATGTATATTCCTGTTTACTTTCCTGTTCATTTATTTTTAAAGCTAGAGCTCAAATTTTGAAAGGTAGGTAGTTGAGTTAGGTGCCTAAATACTTCCACAGATATGACAATAAACCTCAGTCAGATCAAGGTTTAAAACCTGTTTTCTGCTGCAGAGTAATATATTGGCAACAACATCTGTACAATATTCTGTTTTCATCACTCACTTTTTAACTCTTTTTTAAAAGACTTGGAGAAACTCAGCATCTCCATTTGCTAGGATACTGGCAAGTATACCTTGTTCAAACCTGGTAATGCTTTAAGAATGGTATAACGACTAAGGATAAATTATTCTCTTGCAAGATGATGTCAGCAGTGTGACCTGTTTCCACTCAGCAAAAAATATAAATTCTTCAATATTGCTTAGGAAATCTCTTCAGTCTAGTGACCGTTATTTGTCATCTTCATATTGCAGGGGAGCTGGAACTCGATGATATTTAAGGTCCCTTCCAACTCTAACCATTCTATGATTCTATGATGCTATACAGCTTGTACTGGTAGCCTTTTTTATAAAGACGTGAAATTTACTGTATTTACCAGTGTGTTTCTGATCATGTTACTCAGAGTCCCCTTTTATAGTTGTCCTGCAGTTCCCTGGAAGAACCAAAATCCACCCTCTGAGATTGTAGTTATGGTAGCTATGGAATGAGCTGAAGAAGAGTTTCTCATCAATTCTTCCTGGGTAATACAGATCATGGGGCAAGATCAGAGTCAAGTGGGAGGGAAATTTGAATATAAATTACTCACTGGAGGAATGGTGTGACTTTGTGAAGAAACTAAAATGACTACTTTAAGTTGTAGGCTGGCTCTCTTTCATTGTTTCATGGAGTAAAGAGACAAGCAAAGGTATATGCACCATGGCCTTTCACTGCTCTTTGTACACTGGCATTTTATCACTGGCATTTTCAAGATGTGTCTCCCCTTTTCTCTCTGGCATTATGAGTTTAATCTTTCTGTAACAAGAGTACTATTTTAAGACAAAGTATGAGGGTCTGCTCCAGACTGTCCTACAGCTAGGCAGCCACATTTATCTGGAAGAAAAGGCCTAAGAGGTCATTAGACCCACATCTGTCATACTCTCAGCGGATGTTGTAGCGAAAAATCTACCTGGCATGGGATGGGAAGAAGATGGTTCTTTACTCCTACTAACTGTTACTTCACATTTCCTCTGTGAAAATGATGAGTTTAAGGAGCAGTTTCAGGCCAATGAATCTTATTGACCTAGGTTGTTTCCCTGCAACCTAGACTTTTAAATATCACCCCCCAGAGATTTACGAGAAATCTGTTTTCAGTATTTCCCAGCTTTTGGTCTGTGTTATCTTTTTATGGATCCCATTGTCAGCTTTCTTTAGCCACAGACTTAATGTAGGGAAACAAAGCACCCGGATTCCAATATGTGGTAGGTTTGGTGCTGCAACAACCAGTCAATGCTTTGATGCCCAAAAGTATTTTGCAGTAAAGTTTTATACCCTCAAGATTTTGACAACCTTTGCAATTTTAAAGAAGTGGGATAAAACTATCTCAGAAGTAGTTACAAAAGCTGGGGACACTTTTGTTAATTGAGCTGTCGTTTTGGCATGGTATCAAGTCCCAGACTCACTGAAAAAATATTGCATCACAAAATAGACCATGTTACAGAATCTTAGCATGTAGTATGTCTAAGAATATGAGGTCAACCTGTGCTTGTTATCTCATAGAGATTAAAAAAAAACACCAACCAAACAACCAAAAATCCCAACCTAGCAGAGGGTTAATTTAAAACTAAGAAGAATCTACTTCAGGCAGTAACATTTTTTAAACCTTCCTTTATAATTTTTGCTTATCAAGGAGTGCCCTTCTGGTATATCAACTGAGCCAAGACTGAGTTCTCAAATACTATGATGGCTTCTGTTAATTAGATAGTTTATCTGTGATGAGTTGTTGACACTGAGATGATTTGTGTTAAATAATTTTAAAATATTCTGTGGGGCACTAACTTAGATGCATTGTTTGTTCATATTCCAGGCCCCAGCTTCAATCTTTTTTACAGCCCTCGACAGAAATGAAGTTGATGCTTCAGCAAACTTCTGTAAGTCAGAACATTGGAAAGATATTTTGGAGTAACTGGAAATCTCTGTAATAATTTTCTCTTCTTATACTCTGGGCTTTAGTTTCATTCCATAAAATTTGAATAACATTTTTGGTAGTATTATTTAAATACGCTCAGGATTGCTAGCTTAGCATTTCTTAAATATTTCTTTTGTGATGTTTTCCTGCTCATAAATCCATCTCCAGTCCTGCATTCATTTTGAACAATTCAGACAAAATGGAGGAAAGGCTGTACTTTCTACTAGGGTGCTATATTTTTACACACGCTCTATCTTTCAGTGGGCTTTACTTTCACAGGAAAGTGAAAGGCGGACAGGCTGACTTTTAATTGTGAAATACACTATTTGTTACAAAAAACCCACACACTGTACTTCAGTGATGCGTACTAAGTGTTACACTGTTTTAAATTAAAAAGATTTTAAGGTTAAATGTGGATGAACCAAGGGTAAATAAAAGTAGGAAGCACTCTGGCACCAAAAGATCGGGATGTGCTCACACAGCACATCATAATTTGTTCTTCTTGTTCTACTCCATAAACCAGTTCTCCCCTCATATCTTGCTTTGCTGTTCTTATACATTTCCACCTTCCCACTTCTATTTTTTTTTCCTATTCCCCCTTTCAACAAAAATTATACCCTTGTTTCTAACTGGTTTTATCCACTTTTCTCCTGTTTGCTCTCTAGTCTTTAAGCCCCAAATGCTCCCTTTTACTTCTCAACGCCCCATCCTTCCTGAGTGGGAGTGCTGCCCATGCCGCTATAACACCTCAGACTCTGTTGTGATCTCCATTCTGCATTTGCACATGGATACAGTCCCCTAATTGAGAGACTTTTTTTTTTTTTATTAAAAGCATTAGACATTTATATGTAGGAATAACACTTGCAGAGACATTCTCTAGGTTAAAAGTTAAAAGGGATGTCAATCATCATACTTCAGAATATAAACAGATTGCCAGCGTGGGTTGAAAAGGAATTTTCCCCACATAAATTCATAGAAGTTTGCAATAGAAAAGAACTAATAGGTCAGTTAATCCATCTACCTGCCAATTCAAGCTTCTTCCCCACCATGTATTTTGCTGTTCCCTTGGCCTCTCAAAAATCTCAAGCGAGATTTTTAACATTAACAAGACTGTTAATGCTTCCCCATAGAGATTATAGAGTCATTCAGTGCAACTAGTTTGCTCTCCAGATTTGTTCAGGTAGTCAGTCTAAACCTTTTATTACCTTCATCCCATTAGTCTTAATGGCACTCCCATCTATCATTTAAGTAACATTTCTCTCCTGCCTTAGGTTTTACAGTTTTCCAGTAAATTTAAATTGCTGCCACAGCCTGTTTGATGATTCTTCGCTAACCTATTAGTTGCCTTTAGCTAAAGAATATAATTATTTTTAGTATCAACTCTGCTTAAAATGATACTTCTGTAACTATAACACACATGAGAATCACCTACACTACAACTGCAGGCAGGCTACAGTTTCTGAAAATGTATACAAATTAAACAATAATAATAATAAACAGATTTGTTAACAAGAATATCCATATATGTATTACACTTACACCCATGCAAAATTAAAGTACCGCTAACTATAATAATTCCATAGCTCTTTCAGCTACGTGAAAGTTTCTGTCATACTCTGTTCTGTCCTGATATTCTTTGCTCAGGAAGGAAGATAGTTTTCCAAATCAGGTCTCTGTCTCTTCAGTGGTAAAAATTTTGTTTGGGGATTTAGAACAATGATGAATTTTCAATGAAATAAAAAACCTGACAGAGACATTAAACAAGTGAAAAGAGTGCTGTATGTCCCTTCCTGGGCCATTTAAAAATCATCCCACAGACCACTAAAATTAGTCAAACCAGTAGGATTTACATTTCTTATATCCTAGCTTGTAAACAAGGGGAAGATCAAAAAAAGCACAGGTAACCCTGAAACAGGCAGGGGAATACTTTGCCTGGGTCTTAAAAGGACACACACTCTTGCACAGGTGACAGAGGATAGGGTAAGAAAGCACTGAATTGCTGTCTAAAGGTATCACATGTGACTCTTCTATTATTTGTGGGATTAGTGAAATACCAGAATGAGTAGGAAGGTGAAACTCTTGGACTCTGTGTTACTGTTAAAGTACCTAGGAGTCAGAAAACCACCAGAGAACATCAACCCCTGCCACAAACAGCTTTCAACTATTATCTCCAGTTTCTGTTTTCTCCACTCTTCCAAAGCTTATTATAATTTTTTTTCTAGAGCTACGGCTTTGCAAGTCTAAGGTTTTACTATAGAGACATTTTGAAAGTCTCGTGGTCAAATTCTAAGCAGCTGTTATTGGATGAAAGCAGCTAGTGACCTTCACTGCACTCCCTAGCCCTCAAGATACTTTCAAACTCCATTGACCTGAAGAGAACAGTGGTCTAGCCTGCTCACACAGCAAAAACAAAAGTGGTCCTCCTGTAAAAGTAAGCTGAAAAGTACAATATAGAACTTTCTATTGTAGGTCAATTTCTAGCATAATTCTAGTCAGCAAGTAGGTAAGACACTTAAAATACAGGTGACAGAATGGTTACTATAAAGTATCCTAACTAGACACATTTCTGTAACTCTATTTTTATATTTCTTTACATCCTTTGTAGATTAGCGTAAACACAATTAATTAATCATGAAAAGCAACTCCTACAGAGTAGAAGCAGGATTTTAGCTTCCAAAGCAAGTTCCCTGCCAGACCTGAAAAATCTTATTCATTGTCAAGCGGTGTCACTCTTCTTAGCCAGCCTTTGATACCATGAGGTGCAGTAACCAAGAATTGCAGCAGTCTGCCTGTTTTTTGACATGGATACAGGATTGAAATATACTGGGCTATTTGCACCATCTGGTACATGCATTTCAGTTGAATGAAAGCAGATGAACTCCTGGGCACTTTGGTGATGAAACACCAGGAGAAAAGGAAACAAAACCCAAGAGACAAAAAAGTGCTAGCGACGAAATGAAAGCGGAATTGATCTCATCTCTGGACTATGGAAGGCCATCTTCTAGGTTTCCCACACTTGACATAGGACTACATGTTTGACTCCTTGCACTTTTGGAATAGGAATGCGTCAGATTAAGCAGAATGTTCTAATGATCCTTTTCAGTTTTGAAATCTAGGGATCTATAAATATGTATATATCAGTGTTGCTGTGACTATGATTTGCAGCTGTCAATCATTTTGCCTTTATGGCTGTAGATTTTCATTTCACTAGATTTTTTAGTGTAGTCTTCTAAAAAGAATAAAAGTCTACTCCACATCTCCACATTTCAGACAGAAGAGTAATGCATGATTAACAGTATGCTGAGAGGTGTCACATTCACATTAACACTGATGTGTGAACCAGTGGTCAAATGGCAGATTACATGTCTGTCACAACACATCAGGGCAGTGTTCCAGTCTGCCAGCTTTACCCTGCCCAGCTTCTTCAAACAAAGAGTTCCTCCGAAATTTGTAGCACAAAAAGAATGTTGAGCCTTTGGGGGAAAAAGAAGTCTGTCTCACGGTCAAGCTTTTTGAAGTCTTAGAAACATCAAATGGCAAAAGGGGTTAATCACAGTCACATAACCTTGCAGGTTCATGCATGTCTATAACACAAATGTTGCATATGTGGCCTTATCAAAGATTTTCTGCATGATAACTACATTACTGAAAAAGTACTACGGCTGGCATATTTCAATTTGGAGAAAGGATGCCAATTCTATCAAGGCTAGAAAATCTCTGACCCAGTTCCAAGAGAAAAAGCAAGATTTTGGAATATCATTTGAAGTAAGAAGTTCCAGTTCATTGGAAATGTCATGAAAAGGGTCCTTCTCCTTTTGTCGTAAGGCCAGAATTTTATTTTTAAAGTAGATAATTAACTAACTGCTTGATTTCTTACACACGAAATAGTCACACCTGGAACAGAAGTGACTTTTAGTGCGTAATGATGTCTGAAGCCAATACATATAATGAAGTGGAACATATTTTCAATCCTTTGGGAGGTTTTCATATATTAAAGGCAAAATTTTAGACAATAATTGTAATATTGTTTGCAAAATCAAAAATACTTTCTCAGGGTTTAAAAATGCTTTCTAGGGGGTTGTGAATACCATGGTCACTTGAACAATGTCTGACTTCTTACATGCTGTAAGTCCCAAAAGATCTGCTGAACTTTCCTGGAAGTTAAATTGTTGTTCCCACAGTGTTCTCACGACACTGGAAGCATAAAATGCATGGTATCAAGTCTAAAAACTTAAATTCTATACCCAGGAATACCCAAGTTACATAGGTCTTATTCACAACATAAAAAAATCTCAGCAGAATAATATTATCAAAATACTACACTTGTGAGTAGTTGGCATATGAAGCCAGTATTTGAACACAGCCAAAAATGAATATTTAAGTATTGTTTTGGCTCATTTCTTAAATATTAATATGTGTTTCCTATAAATAATGGACTGGATGACAACCTCTTACAAGATTTTAAGTATTGACTATTGGAATCACCCGATTTACACAAAAACAAGAACTGAAAGACATACAGATGTATAGATAGGATATGGAAATAAATTTATATACATACTATGTGTTAATCTTCAATATGCTCTCTCTATATAATATTATAGAATACATATTCTGCGTTCTATAAAATATCACATATTGATACATAGAAATATTGTACTCCTTATGTAGTGGTTATTTGGATTTTTACATCGATTCTCCTTGGATACACATTTCCATGTAAATTACTGCAAAATTCAGTTCTTTGTATTATCATTTAGCTTTTACTGAAATCCTCTTTGCTCCCAATTTAAAGTATTGAAGAATATCTGTGCGGTTGTGAAGATCTATGAATTTATACAATGCATACACATTTATTTTAAAACCAGCATATTGTGGTGATAGGAACTTTGATAATTTTTCTTTTTTTATCTGTAAATTATTATTTCATGAAAAAAACCCAAAACAGAACATTGCTTTGTTAGCAAAATGAAGTTCAACAACATTCAGAGAAGCCACAATTCAGTTTGTCAGGCTTGGCTTCCTTTCATCATTTTTTTTCTTCCTGACACTATGAACCTGCTGCTACTGTCATAAGATGTGAAGTTTATTTCTGTACACATTTTGCTTCTCATTTTGGTATGAATGGCTCCTATGTCTTGAGGCACAGAAATGTTATTTTCTGTGGATTGCATTTAGGCTTCTCAGGAATAACACAGGTATGGCTTGTTACAGGCAGAAAGAATAGCTATAAGGTCTGAATTCCACCTTTAGCTATCTTTCCAATTCACTTAAATTCATTAAATAATTATTCTTAAGCAAAGGTCTCACTGTATGTTACATAAAAACAACATAGTTGTGCAGCATACATAAAACATAACATACATAAAAACAACCATAGTTGTGCAGCACAGCATGGTGTTATAAATGATACAATAGTATAATAGTTTACACTCAGAAAGTAGATAAAACACTGCACAACAAATTAAATGCTTTCACTACTATTCATTAATTTTATTCTCATATTCAAAGACAGATAATCTTAATGAAATGTATTTTAAGCTCTTACAAATTCATACTAGAACAATGTAAAGAAGTATTAGAAAAGTGTCTAATATTATTCTGATAGAAAGAGAAAATATATACCTGTATGGAAAATATTCTTAAGAAAATCTGAGCTGATACATGGAGTTTATTACCTGCAAAGAACTTTAGTACTTAAAAGTGGAATTTTCATAAGCATTTATTATTGGTCAGCTCTGTGTCTTTTAAGTTTCATGCACACTCTCAACAATTTCTGCTGAAGCAGAGTTTCTTGAACTGTAGGACAAAATTCATAGGGAGAATTATATTCTTTATTATTATTATTATTATTATTTATTATTATTATTATCATTATTATTATTATTATTATTATATAACTGATATATATAACTTTAAATATATAACTTTATAGTTATATATATAACTTTAATATATATATAAAACTGATATATAGGTTATATATGTTATAAAATAACAATATTTTACTTTGTAGCAATCACAAAATCCTTACTGAACTGACATCTGCAAGCATCTAGAGCAGCTCAGCATCTACATTTTTTGCAAACAGTATTCCTGTAATGTCTTTTTAGACACATGCTGAACAACCTATACTTTCAAAACAACAGGATAAGTATCTACTAACACTCTAAGCCCAGTGTAATTCCCAGATCAATTTCACAACCCTGTCTGGGGGTCCTGAAAGTATTGCCTATACTTAGCTGTCAATTACAGACTGAAGTACTTTAAATTATCCTTGTTAGAGGTTTGGGTTTGCTTCTGTAGTTAATTTTAAAATTGATTTACACACATGGTATTATTATAATATAATGAGTCATCTGTTAATTATTTTTGACATGTAGGATAATGCAAATATATTAATGTTCCAGTTATTAATAGCATTGGCCTATCTACGAAATGCAAATATACCACACTATTATGGCTGTTGGAAAAATTGGCACCAACTCACACTTTCATCTTTAAAACCGTGCAGGTATTTTTTCTAATTTCTGGGAAGAGTACAACAACCTGCAAGTCTGTTTTTACATAACTGTAGATAAGCAGTGTTTAACCTACCTTAGTTTAAAAAGCCCTTCAGCAAAATGCATGATGACTACACACATTATCAAAAATAATCTTCGACCGACCACATGCTGTGTAAGGGTACCAGCGAAATACTTCATAAACAGACAGAATGTAAACATGCACAAACACACAAACCACTAATACCATAAACAACCTCAAGCACAGTACAAACAAAATGCATGCCAAGAAACCTGCTTAAAAAATTGTATTATAGAAAAATACAGTTTTAATGTCTGAAAATTTATTTGACTACTTACTGTACAACAAACAAAAGTATGTAAAGTGCATCATCACCCTTGAATGAAACTTCTGCCAAGCTCTATTGACTGTTTATTATTCACTGTCCTGGATATATATGTTATGCACAATCTTTAGGGTAGCTCTTCTTGTCCTCCATGGCCTCCAAGTCACCTAATAAAAATAGGCAACATGTACATGATATATGATCATGTGTCCCCTATATGCTTATCACATCTATTAAAAAAACAGCGATCATTAACTAAGTATTTGGATACTCAGCAAACCCAACAATCTAAATCACAGAACCAATTTATTCCAACTATAAATCCACTTCAATGCCACTTTGCATCTATAGTGAAATTCACTTCTAGAATAGAATTTAGAGTTTTGTTCTTACTGGACTGACTACAGTGAACACGAGAACCACAACCATGCGTTTGAAAATACCTAAGGCCTCATCATGGCATCAAAAAGCCAGGCACTTCAGTACTCGACACTGCACTCTGCTGCCAAGCGAGGCCCTGAGCCCACGCCTGGCAGGCAGACTGGCTACAGACACATCTGAAGAGCAGTCATGTTAGTGAAAAACAGAGAAGGTTGTTGTTAAGTAGAAAACGCAGAGAAGAAAGTCAGAGCCCAGAACCTGTCCCTCAGAAGGAGTTAGGTCTATCAGTTCAGTCTGTATGCTGGAGTCTAGTCTGAGGTTCCTCCTCTCCAGTATCTTGTAGGGGAGGCTGTGAGTTAGGATTGATTTAGCACTCAGCTTTAAGGGAGGAATGATGAAAGATGTAATTTCATGAGAATTTCTCTTGTATTCTTCACATATCCTTTTATTACTGATGTGACAAACAGCAGCACAGTGCTGTAGCAGGCCCTGTACTGCATGTTTAATAGATGGTCAAAGACATAACTACCAACTACAGTCTCCTCCTTGCTGGAGCTCTGACTTTGATTTTTTTTTTCTTCTCACACAGGTTATTTATGTCCACAAAATTTGCAGGAATTCAGCCCTTTGAAAACATTCGGTTACACTGACCAAACGTGTCCAGAAAAAACTGTGGCAGAGAAGGGCATATAACAAGATGGACTGGAAGAACGTGTCTGGTTTCTTAAGGCTAAACTCACTCTATGTCAATAGTTAGGCTTAGCTGGATACAGGACATCCAGGCTGGAGTGCATTGAGAATCAGAATTGAATTGGGGAGTGAGTTGACTGGTAAGTGGTGCTAAGAAAGAGAGGGGAAGTCGAGGGGCAACTCAAATCCAAGCAGAGATTTGCTGTGTTTTGAAATCAATGGCTACTATAAAATACTGAGGTAAATCTTTCAGGGCATTTCTAAGCTGTCACCTCGAAACAAGAAGGTTTAAGGAGAACAGTGAAAAAATGTCAATGGTCTCAAAGTAAGGTAGTATCAGAAAATGACTAAATTAAACCAAGTAAGTTTCACTGATGACTAAGCACATTGCAGTATGGGCACTGATTTATCACTTCTGATGACTTGTACTGGAGCAATTTACCCAGCTGTCCATCCAGGCAGCAGAAGTCACAATCTCCATGGCAGAGACAGGATGTGCAGATCCCTAGATTCTGCTGTTAATAACTAAGTATATTAAAATAAGTGCAATTAGTTGTCTTGCAAAGTAATACAAAATTTCATATCCCAGATTGGCTGAAAGGTGATACGTCACCTCTTCATCCATACTGTTCAGCAGATGCCCCAGGAAAATTATCATTTAAATTCAACAAATATCATGAATCTTCATTACCAGATTGCACTGATTAAACTAGTCAAATTCTAAATTAATGCAATTAAATGGGGATAACTTTTGCACTACTCTCAGTCCTCAGTAAATAACTACTTTTTAATTATTTACTGTTCTTTGTTTTTATTAACACTTGTTTAATTTGAAACTGAATAAACAGTAAGAAGTAAAGACCTTTTGTGAATTAAAGGAACCAGTGTGTGCCAAAAACATGTTTCTGAGTACTCATCAGGAGTAGGAAAGACTTCAGGAGAAGGTGGCAAACTAAGTTATCACTGATACTGTGGAATTTAGGGATAAACTCACACAAACAAAATATTTAACCAGGTGGACATGGAAAGAAGTGAGAGTTCCTGAGGGTTTTTTTTTCCAGACCTCTTCCTAAATCAAAATGAAGTAACAGGATAATTATGTTCCTTTTCTTTACTCGTCAGATCTTGCTTATACACAGATTGAAATGTTCTCCTTTATTATCTATGCATCCATATTCTCTATGTGTCTTTTCCCTGATGATTGTCTGCCTCTGAAGAATACTGATTAAGATGAACTGTGTTCCTGCCCAATCTCAGCAGAAGCAAGTTTTTTTTAATTTTTCACTCCAACTAAAGATCAGCTTGAGACAACCAACACTACTGCATGTTTTCAAATTGAGATTTCTACAAAATTTACATTATGTTTTTGTAAATTTAGAAAGGATTTTCTCTTAGTAGTAGTAGAATTCTGACACATAGGTTTTGTGTGTCTTTTTTCCTCAGCTATAACATAAGGAAGTTGCTGCAGATATGGTTATTGCATTCCTTGCTTTTTTTTAAGTAGCTACCTGCTTACTCAGATTCTTTATTAGCAACAATCCACTCTTGTTGCAATGAAGTAACTTTAGTTTATATTACAAAAATACAGCCGCTAAAGCTTTGGATTTGGCATGGATGAGTATAATCTGCCTGAAACCATGCTTGATTTGGAAGGGTTTGGCTATAGTACTGCAAATCCCTTGACACAACCTCAGGCTTCAGGTCAGTAGGGGATATTCAATTTCCCTTGTGATAACTGAGCATGACTCAGTGATTAAAGATGTCTAGTGACCCGACATCTCTGGAGCTCTGCTACAGAAAATAAAGTCTCGGCCAGAAGCCTTTAAACCCACATACTTGTCTGTGTGTTTATTAATGTCATTCCTAGTGGCAAATGCAATATATAGTTTAAAAAAATAACACTCTATTTTTTTAAACTGGATTTATAAAGTCCAAATGTTTGCTTAGAAATTAAACATTTCGGTACTGGGGCCTCTAGGATATGTTGGCAGTGGAAAAACTAACCTACACCAGATGGCAGAGGTTAAAGAAATACTATAAAATATGGCTTCTATTCATACAGTTCTCAGACAAACAGAACCCCAAGCAGAAAAAAACTGTGAAAGTGGAAAACCTTTTCATTTGCTTACATTTCTCTTTGCTACTCAGCAAACCTGAGAGGTATTGTATCATCACGTATCAAGAAAGTAATATGCCAGATTGTTGTAACAGGTGGAATATGTTTGTTTGTAACACGTTGAATCTGAAATAAAGAAAGGACCAAAGTTACTAAAGGTTCTACAAAAACATTTACAAAATGTAAGTACCTAGGTTTAGTACCTGCAAAGCTTACCGCATAAATGAAAATTTGGAACAATAGTTCTATTTTGAACACAAAATATAAAAATTAAACTCTCTTTTTTTTCACAGGTTCAGTTAATTTAGCTACATGAACATGTAAGCTAAGGAGATAATTCTGCATTATCATTTTTAATTAACCATTTCATAATATAAAGGAGAGTAATTTTGATCTAGATTTCATCCTATTTTACCTAAACCATATCATCTCTATACTCCATCCTTAGTTTTTGTATTTATTTCCAAAGCTTAAAATCACACCTGTTTTGTAACTTCAATGTGCTTGACTTATATAGCATTTGATGAAGCTATGATTTCTATAATATAAATGCATCCTTACAACAGAAATACTTCTTGGATACTTTTTGGCATTTCAAAAAATCTACTTTGAACCCCAATCTGTGATGCAAAACGTGCGATATAACCCATATATGGGTTTTCTTACCATATATGTAGCCATGTGATGTTTAAAAAAATAAAAGAGAGGAAAAAAACTTATGTGAACTCGGGCACAATGGACCACGCTGTCAAAAATATTCAGTTGTCAAAAATGCAGATGGCATAAAAGCACAGAAACAGATCAGTTACTGAAGTTTGGTTTTTGTTTTTTGGGTTTTTTGAATAGGAGCTATTGTGTGGATTTTAAAAATTGATTAGGTGCCTAAAAACGTGTGTGGGTGGCCAGTAAGGTCTTCAAGGATACCTATATAATGTCTTGAAAATCCTGTTTATGTGAACAGTTAGGTAATCAATATCTTGAGAGACAGTCCAATATCTGAGACAGAAATAAATATTCTCCCATATAAACAGTGGCTAAAAAAGAAAACAGCACGGTGTCTGAGGAGGGAAAACCTGCTTGAAGTCTTGTCTTTTTCCCTTAAAAAGAAAAAAATAAAAAGCTGAAGCAAATGGAAAGCACTGCACAATGAAAACAACTATTGAGCAGCTCTTCCAAACATTCTGTAAAGATATTATGTATTTGAATCTTTGAAGCCACAAGCTCATTACTAATGAAACAGCACTCCTAAGGGCATTCAAAATGATGATTAAGATCCTAAAAAGCTACCTGGCCAATCTCAAGAGTTCAACTAGAGGCAGGCTCTGCCTTTTCCTTCCTGAGCTGTTCCCAAAAGACAGAGAGGAATTTTGAAATTCAGAAAGTACTTAAAACTACTATGACTGTTTCCTCCTTCTGCCCACTGTATTTTTGCCCCTTTTGCCTGTAAGAGTAGTGGCATTTTTGTGTGAATACAAAGCCCCTTTACGATGGATAGAGTCAGTGTTCATAATAAACTCATCTCTTATTGCTAGGCAACACTGAGCAATGTGAATTTGTCACTTCTGTTTGGTGCAACTTTCGATTTCACCTCCAACTGTAACAATATAGCCTGCTATATTTTAGATGCCACTGTGGTTGGATGCCATCCCAGGAAAGATGTGAACTACTACTGACAGGGAGTGAATGACTGGCAATGGGCATAAGCAGTTTTTTGATTCTTAAGCCTTGACATATAATTAATTGTTAGATTTATTCTTCTAAGAAACTCATATTTCATGATTCCTACATACTGACTGCCTTTTAGAAAACGCAAATGGAATATACAAATTTCCAGTGAGGTGAAGTTTTGTTTGGCTGTTTACTTTTTTTAATGTGGTATTTGCTCTGTTCGGATTTTTCTGCATGGGCTGTCTTTTTGAGGTTTGGCTAACATAATATTCAGATCCTAAGTACCCTCAATCAAGTGTGTGTCACTGTTTCTACAGAATACACAATTATTCTTTTGAATAAATATTTTCCTTACCTTAAGAAAATAAGGTTCAGATTACAATAGATGCTGAGCAACTCCTCAGTATTCTGCTGAATACCCGTAACACCCAACACTCTCAGTTGTTGAGGAGTACAGATTATTGCAAAGTGAATACCATAGTCACAATTTTTTCAATCATCTGAAATGAAATTCTCCATTCAATACAAAATATGTTCAATGCTATTACATGCTATCTAGGCTTTTTTGACTACAGGACTGATAATTTTGTTTTTGAAATTTGTATGTGATTGTCTAACCTGGCTACTTTGTCTCTGCTCTTTGATCTTTGAAGAATTAGGTCTATTTGGGGGTAAAAAAGTGAAAAACTGAAAACTGATATAGTTTTGCTACCTTTGGCTAAGCTCAGAAGAGGGACAACTTTATACTTCAAATAAAATACACATCTTCTAAGAAATCATCAACCTGATCACCAGTAATTTCTCTAAAGGTTTAGAAACATTTTACAACCACATTAACCACAGAAGCATGCCAAACAACTGAGAATCTTAGCAATATTTTAGTCTTTGCATATTTTCACTGACTCACTGAAAACAAAAGGAGTTTCTGTAACTGTATGAATGAACCATGGCATGTGCGTGTTCTTTTAAGAAAGGCCAAGGGTGCAGTTCTATTTTCTTAGCTCTGCTTTCATATTTATGTGTCTCATTTCCAGCTCATTGCTGATGCCTTAGTTGCACTATCCATCAACACTTTTATCCTCCTTGTTCCTCAAAAAGAACATAAAATCCTTTTTTATGTGGTGGTAATATTATTGCAAATAAAAGCAAATACCAAAATCTTTATTAGTCTGCCAAAATAATAAACTATTTAATAAAAGCATGCTGTAAAAATAAGGTCATTTGCATCACTCAAGTTTCTTGCAGGAAATACAGAGAATTATTGGTCAAAAAGTACGAACTGACAGCAATTATTTCTGTTGTTGATCTAAAGCTGCCTGAAAATAGGTTAAAAAAATGCACTGAGTTTTTGCAAGTTTGCTGTCTTTAAATGTTTGTTTTTAATGCTGCTGTATACAGAGGAGCCTGGGAGAATCCAATTTTTCAAAGCTCTGCATTTTTACCAATCTTCTCCATAACTGAAGAAAGAGAGACTGGACAGACCCTATCAGAAATCTTTACTGCAAAGCTCATTGTAACCTTCTGACTCCCATACTGCCACAAGATTTATCATCCAAATATTTACCATTTTCATATTCCGTATTAATTGTATTTGGTTGGATTTGTGTCAGCTTTAGCTATATGATTTTTTCACCTTTTTGTCATTCTTGCAGACAGATCATCAATGAAAAGCTTTATTTAAGTTTGCTAAATGTTTAAAGTTCGTCAAAATATGCTTTTAAAATCATGCATCTAATGTCTGATCCTTTTTTCTTGTTGTACTACAAACCTGACCATTATTTTCTCACTGCAGTTTCTCTCCCCATCTGGCAGTTCTGCGAATATGTTACTGATAGAGCACAGAAAAATCAGTTGCCGTGGTGAGATTTAAATACTGCTTGCAATGTCCCTGCACATTTCCTTAAAAGAACCTGCATATAAACATTAAAAATAAGTTAATCTTAAAAATTTTTAAGATTATAAATTATCTTATTCATCAGACACAAAGTATTTACCTTAATTGCATAAATGTTAGGGACTGATCTTTGGAACAACTGGGTTAAAAGGTTTCTGAAAAGACCTTTTTTTATGCTTATTTCAATGATGTTTTTTTAACTTAAGCATTGAAACCCCCTATACATCTCAAAATACTCTGCAGGGTATAACTACGTCCACTTTACAGAAAGAGAAACTGAAGGAGCAGTTGATGTCACATGAATGATCACACAACAATCAACAAGTTACTGACCACAGAATAAAATTCCAAGATTCAGATCACTGGTGCTGTCCCAGTATTTTTGGGCTCTACTGCCTCTGCTTCTTAAACACAATTGAGATGCTCCACTTACTTAAAGGATGAGACCTGTATAGAGATGAAATATTTTAAAAATGCATTATATAAATTGAAATGAATACTTCATGAAGCCCTGTTAGTATATTCAATCATGCTTTAAACCATAAACCAGCCAGGAGTTATTCTCCTTGCTTCACAGACTGCAGACTGCTGAAAGCTGAATTAACTCTTCTGTGAAATAATGTTTAGGATATCATATGATCTGCGTAGGGCAGATAAAAAGCATGTATGTTAGGAACAACCCTTATTCTTAATTCTGAAATTGTGGAAATTTGCTATTTGCATATATTAATAGATTTGACAACTGTAAGTTTTTGTCTTGCAAACACCTGAGCTGGGTGACGCATTCTGGTAAAGTCACCCATATATAGCTAAATCAGTAGTTTCCAAAGTCGCCTGGTTTGGATACTGCACATAGTAACAGCAGTTACTGGAGTAACAGCTCCCAGATGTGCAGGACTAATTCTGCAGGAAGGTGTTAGGGTCCTGAGACAACTGTACAATTGAAATATAGAAGATGTATAGCAGTTTCAGAATACTCCATCATTAATCGGCGGTATGGTTTAATGAAAAGCCCTTGCTTTGTATGTGCTTGGTATTTACTGGAATTGCTATGCTATGTATACGTCATTAAGACAAACTGTACAGATGGGATTTTAAAAGACTTAGATAATTTTTGTTAATTAATGTTAATTAGAGCTCCGTCTACTCAGGCTGACATATAATAAAGATATCATCAAATCACATTTTTAATAATATTATAGCTTGTATTACCTGTAAACCTTATCACATTTGCAAAGGTCTTTTAAGAATTATTTCTGAGCTGCATTGCTTAGGTGCAAGAGCAAATTGTCAACAGTGAAACAAATTGGTGGAAGATTCCTGTAGATGACCATTTGTGACTGAAAAATTACAGATTATTAAAACTCCCTTCATTTTTTACAAAAAAAAACCCCACCCAACCATCCAACCAAATGAAACAATCCAAACTAGGCGATGGCAACCAGCAAATCTGTGAAATGAACTCATGTTTCACAACCTGGCTTTTCAAGTAAATCTCTGCAGATGGATGGTAAACTTGTACTCTTATCTCAGCTCTTATTCCTGAAGTTGTAACAATTCTTTAATGTCACTTTAGTAATACAGTGAGTGCAAACCCCTTTGTTTTTGAAAATCATAACACTTACACTAAAACCAGAGACCAGGTGTCCTGTTTTTTGTCTTTGCCTGGTTTCTCAGGCATTATAGAACCAACGGGACAACTAGGAGAGATCTTTTTGTTCAAAACCGATTCATATCGATATAGTAATTGGAAGCATCTTTCAGACTATTCCAAAGTATTTCTTTACTTCAAAGCTTAAATGACATCAAAGAAAGCATACAGACAAAGCAGTGTTGGAGAGGAAGGAATATGCCCTTATTTTTAGCACTTGCCCACTTGTCACTCTTAAACTCTCATCTGCCTTTCAAATGTAGTGTAATCTAATTTTTATGCACACTGTATGCTCGTACAGACAATTTCCTCATTTCAGAGTATGTCGAGTTTGGTAAAGGCTTTTGTACTTTTCCTTAACCTGTTTCAGAAATAGCACTGTCACCATTTGTCTCAGTAATATATAGGATGATGGAAATTGACATTTTTCTATATAGAAGTGAAAAGAATATTAGTTTTATCAAAGACTAGACCCCCTCTTCCCCTCCAGTTAGATTTGAATTTGGTCACTTCAGGGCTTACTGTGTAGGATGATTTTAAGCAATGGTCCCTGTGGTTGCAGGCTCTATCACCTAATAATTGACCATGACAGGAATTATATGTCCAAGCCAAGGGGTAGAGTGAATAGCATATGTCAGGGTCAATTATAAGGTGGAAGACCCTGCAACAAAAAAGACTACACTGGTTAGAGCATGATGTTGACATGGGAGCTGATGCTTCAGTGTTATTTCAAAGGGCACTGTCACAGCCACCCTTCCTTGAGGTCTCAAAATCAGAAGCAGATTGTCAGTGGTTTATACTACACATGATGTAACAAAGTTCAATGGGACATTGAAAGTTGCAATTGATTTGTTGCTTTTTTGCAGTGATAAAATGTTTTATCCATATCACTCAAAACTAAGCTTGCTGCTCTGCTAATCAGGTCAAAACAGCTCCATACTTACTGGATTAATTCTCTCTTGAAAAATTTGACTGTGAGATGAAAAGAGTATTAAATATGACATAGTTAAAAACTGTTTTGATTGTCAAGGTTATTAACATTATTTGTACTGGCAAAATTGAACAGAATGGGAACAATGGGATAGAGAGGAAATAGTCCCTTCTACTACTTAAAGCTATGCTATAAATATTTTATGATAAGGGAAGATTTTTGCAGTGAAACAAATGGGCCAAAAAAGCCGCTGTTTGCTTATTCCCTTGAAACTTCAGCAGGTTTAATCTACTCGAATGTTCTTAATCAGAGACAAACCACACAACCATTTAGTCAAGTGAGTAATGGTTCCAAATCACATTTTACCAAAGTAAGATATAGTATAGTTCATTTTTATGTTTTCATCACACCATTTCAATTTTCTGACTGTTTTCTTTGAGAGCCGTTTCCCTAAATTTCTGTGTCTCTCTAAAAATATCCCAGTCATTTCTGCCTACCAGATCCCAGTGATTTAGCTCTTGATGATGGAGAAGATCCCGTAGCTTAACCTCAGTAACTAAATAGCTAATTTCTCTCTGTTCTCGTGGGTTATTATCCAGGACCACATCTTTCCTGGGTGTTTTGCAGCCATCAAATAGATGGCTAACTCCCAATACATTAAGCCTAAAGTAGTAGGCTCAAAGTTGTTGCATGCTGAACACGTAAGGATTACCGAGTCTAAAAGACCTTCTTCTTATCCAGAATGGTTAACAGGAGATCATAGTCCTAACATACAGAAATGCTCTGAAATTTCCATCTTCAGAGTCTTCATGGGCAGTTAATATATCTTCACAAGAAACATGTCATATAGCAGGGACTTGGTTTTGAATCTTGTACATGTACTTTATGACAAACTCATCTCTGATCTACATTTGTTTCAAATGTAACAGCAGAATAGCTCTTACATTCATTTTGCCTTTAAAACATATACATTTAAAAACTGACATGCTGTTTTTTAAAAATTCCCCATTTTTCTCCCAAACTAAGAGAAAGACAGAAGGATATAAAAGTTCTTTAACCTGTAAATACAACATCCATAATAGATATAGATAGAACAGAAACTCCTTTGGTACTACTGAGTTTCTGGTGAGTTGATGGTGCTCAGACATCTTTTCCCCCTTTGAAAGTACAGGACTTACCATGGAGAAAAACATGTTAAAATCCCATGGATTAAGATGAACAGAAAGAAGGCAAATGAAGGATTTTGCCAGTCAAGCTGGTAGTTTCTCTCAGTAGTAATTCTTACTAGTGCTTTTGCTAACAAAGTTAAAATTTCAAACACTGAAAACTGACCTACTCAAGTGAAAAATACTGTTCAGCTGCCAGTGAAAGTTAATTTTAGCTTCCAGCAAAGCCTGCTGGAAATGGAAATAGACCGGCCATTTTGACAGAAGTGTGACCTTATAAGGTTAATTTTATACTTTTGACTCAATTGGTAGATTGAGGAAAATTTAGTTGATTGAAAGATTAGAAAAATTGGCATCATACAAGGAGCCTTACTTATCAGTCAAGAATTTATATAATGCTATCTTAGGGTAAGTTCTATTTCTGTTGCAGTGCTTAATAAATAGAAGTCTGCTAAACAGAGGGCAAAGTGAAGTTGCTGCATTTCATAGTTCTGCAGAAATAAATCAAACCTTTGGTGAAAAATACTAGCTTTGTCTTCTCAGAAGTAGGAACTACAGGATTAGGTGTATGTATTTTTAGTAATGTTTATATGGAGCACTTAAGAGCAAGAAGCACATAGGCCTGCTAAGTCATCCTTCATATACAGCACTGATCACCAGGGCTGTATCTGTGTGAGTGGCTGGAGACAGCCCTGCACTCACTACATGCCTCTGTCTGGGAAGAGGTGAACAGTGTGACAAGGTGTTCAAGCTAATCTTAGTAGGCTGTATTACCTTGGGCACAATGCACTGTTAGCATGGTTATGCAGCATTCAGAGCAAAGCTCTTCAGATCTGCCGAGCTTGAAATGTCAACAGAATGACCTTGAGTCCTTCTACACCCGGATGGGGAGATATGCCCCTTGCAAAATTCCTTTCATTCAGTTTTTAGTAGCATGTCAATACATCTCATGCTTCCAAACCACAAGTTTTTTCCCCAAAATTTGTGTATCTTACAGAAGAGTTGATAATATCCTGTTTACTGTGAAGTTAAGTGAAAATTCAGGGAAGCTGTCAATGACAGGCAGCTAAAGAAGATCCACAGCCAGTTTCTCAGTTAAAAAGACAGAAGTATCCTCCTGTAGAATCTCAAATCATTTCTCTGTACAACATAAGCAGAACTGGGTATCAGTAGCAACAGCAACAAAAATTCTGCCACCTGTTAGATGAGGCAAACACCTCTGACTGCAGAGAGTGAGAGGTTGACACTTACACGGGGCACTAGTGGCACATTGCCAGCTGCACCTGTGAAAACCGGAACATTCCCGCTTTGGACAGCATGGTAAGCAAAGGAGATGATTTTCAAAACAGAAATATTCTTCTAACATTACAGATGCTTTATATATGCAGCATTCCATTACTTACTGGTGATTATAATAGGAAATCTTTTAATTAAGAACTTCAGCAGTTCACCTTTAACTGCCAATCACTGGATAATTGGTCCTTTTCTAACAGGCACTGCAGCTCAGGTACACTAAAGTGACTGTTTCTCAGAATAACTTACTGAAAGTAAGTTATTTTTGGAACTCATTTATAAGAGAACTTAATTAACTATTCCAGATCGTTAGGGATACTGCATTGCGTTTTTTAATCCTCTGACAGGTTCCTCCAGTTATATTAATTCATTATAATTATCTTCAACTTTCTAGGCAGAAAAGGGTGAGAAAGAAGCACTGAGCCATTGCTGGCTTTCTGTACAAAGTAGCCAGTGCTTCCCCGAGAAGAAAGGCAGCTTTGGTGAACTGTACTGTTTCAGCTTCTGCAGCAGTGAAGCAGAATGTCTCGGGGCAATCAGCTTGAGAGATGATGCACTGTCTTTGGTCCACTGTCATATGGCAGAACCTTTTAAGAGCAGTGACACTACACCAGTTATTTCATCAGGTGAGTGGGGATGAATAGATTTTCACACTGAATACATTCAAAATAATTTGAAAACAGCGTCTTTTTGGGCAAAATACAAATTTGATTTGAAACCCCACTTTACTCATTTGATTTTGACATATTTCACAAATTCTGGGAGCCAAATCCCACTTTTTTATTTGTGCAAATAACTACTGATGCCTTCATCAGAATGAAGCAAAAATTCCAATCTCACTAGCAAACGAAGCACACTTTGGTCCTGCAGTGTCATATGTAACTTCTACTTCAAACAAGTCTGACTTGTAAGTGGAAATTTGTTTTTTGAAAGCTGTAAAATTCAACGCAAGAGAACCATCTGCTGAAAAAAACAGCAACATTGTATCAGAACAGATTAATAACAACAGACCTTTGAGAAAATAGAGGACCTCAGAATTATTCTCTTTTCCAGATCTTCTAACAATGCTACTTAGAAGAGAGCTTCACAAGTCTCTGAACATTTGTTATAAAGCTATGTGATTAAAGCTACTGTTTTTATGTCCCTTCTATTTTCCAAAGTAGCAGAATAACTTATGTGATTTTTACACTTCCCATGTATCACTGCTAATTATTGTAAATTAAGTGTTCACAACTACTAGCTGAATTATTCTTTGTGATAATGAAAAATAAAAATACTTCATTCAAACCCAGAAAAGACAGAGTATGATAAGATACAAATACACCACCCTCCCCCCCACCCCCGCCTTTTTTTCCCCCAGTTAATCAAATACCTTTGTTCTCCCTTTCTTTACAGTTCCTTAAAAGTGTGGTCATTTTCTACCAGTCCCGGTACTATGCAGTATTTCTTCATTCAGTTTAGTAATCTGTCAAAATCTCTGAGTACACTGGATTTACAGTCTTAATTCAGAACAGGCCTCCACTGCCCTTCTAAGCCAAAAAAGAAGCCCCAACCCCTCAACAAAATCCCTGCACTTTCATCAGAATTTCACATCTAAGGATCCCTCTTTCAGATCATCCAAGATGTTCTGAAGAGCAGAAAAAGTGAAGAATTTTATATTAAGTCATCATCACGAAACTAGGAGAAAATCCAACTGTCCTGTAAGTAATTCCAACCCAAGTCAAATATTTTGTCTCATAACTGCTGGCCTGTGATGGACAAAGCACAAACTGAGGAATTTTTTAAAGAAACACACGTGCTTTCTGTAACTATTCCTATGCAGAAAAATCCATTATTACTATCTCTTCACAACTATNTGAGAAAATAGAGGACCTCAGAATTATTCTCTTTTCCAGATCTTCTAACAATGCTACTTAGAAGAGAGCTTCACAAGTCTCTGAACATTTGTTATAAAGCTATGTGATTAAAGCTACTGTTTTTATGTCCCTTCTATTTTCCAAAGTAGCAGAATAACTTATGTGATTTTTACACTTCCCATGTATCACTGCTAATTATTGTAAATTAAGTGTTCACAACTACTAGCTGAATTATTCTTTGTGATAATGAAAAATAAAAATACTTCATTCAAACCCAGAAAAGACAGAGTATGATAAGATACAAATACACCACCCTCCCCCCCACCCCCGCCTTTTTTTCCCCCAGTTAATCAAATACCTTTGTTCTCCCTTTCTTTACAGTTCCTTAAAAGTGTGGTCATTTTCTACCAGTCCCGGTACTATGCAGTATTTCTTCATTCAGTTTAGTAATCTGTCAAAATCTCTGAGTACACTGGATTTACAGTCTTAATTCAGAACAGGCCTCCACTGCCCTTCTAAGCCAAAAAAGAAGCCCCAACCCCTCAACAAAATCCCTGCACTTTCATCAGAATTTCACATCTAAGGATCCCTCTTTCAGATCATCCAAGATGTTCTGAAGAGCAGAAAAAGTGAAGAATTTTATATTAAGTCATCATCACGAAACTAGGAGAAAATCCAACTGTCCTGTAAGTAATTCCAACCCAAGTCAAATATTTTGTCTCATAACTGCTGGCCTGTGATGGACAAAGCACAAACTGAGGAATTTTTTAAAGAAACACACGTGCTTTCTGTAACTATTCCTACGCAGAAAAATCCATTATTACTATCTCTTCACAACTATTTACCAAGGAATTTTTATGCTGATTGTCATCTCTTAACTTTTCAAAAGTTTATTTAGGAAGGCATTATCACCTTCATACCCGCACATAATTATCCAGTCCTATTTGACAAGTTCCAGTGATTAACTGTACAAATCACATAATCTAAAACAACAACAAAAAAGTGTTCTTTCAAACTGTTTAATGAGCTATGAATAAAAAAGCCTTATATATTTGCCTCACTGGGTATTTATTTTGGCATATTTAACGCTATAAACAGAATGCTTTTTCCTATAATATTTTATTCTGTTTTCTTCCATCCTTTCTCTTACCAAGACCGTCAGACCCAAGAATCTGTGTACAAGAAATTTGTTTTTCAGAGGCCTGTGGAAAGCCTGATTAGTACAGATTGTTATATAGCACCGTGTAATATCAGGTTACAAGGGGGTGATAAATTAGCACTTGCAATGTATAAAGCACACCCCTTCAACCCAGCCCTGAGGATCAAAGCCATTTATGGTAGTTGTACCGATTACTGCAACTAAATTCAATAGGAACCATGGACTAGCATTTCTGGTACAACGTAGAAGTGGATTGTGGACACCAGTGATGACACCGCAGAGGAAGACATTGAGTGTGGCAGCTTCAAGGCTCACCCTGAGGCACTGTGCTTCCCCCACTGACCCTGCACAGCAGCTTCCAGCCAGGGTGAGCAACTGACAGCAGACCAGTGGTTTCTTCTCCCGTTTTGGACCCACAGGCATTTTGAATTAAAGCCTGGAGAGCCATGGTCTGCTCAGAACGCAGCCACAACATCCCCAGCAATGGTCTTATCTGGTGGTATAAGGCTCTAACTCTAGCAATATGGTATCACCAGCAGAACTAACCCACAGGTTTCCTCTGTGACTTGGGATAAATAAAATTGTGCCTGGATTCGGAGACTGGGCACCCCGGCAAGCTTTTTCTTGGCTTTACCCGCAAACCTTTAGCAGTGTCTACAGTATGCGTTGATGGCAGAAATGCTCAGAAATCTAGCCCTAGATGGGGATCACACCACAATTAGACTTTTGGTCTGTAGAAACTGAGCCCCAGGGTGCAGGTGAACGTTTTGTTCTCTCAGGCCAGTGTGGATGCCTTCAGCAGGGCAGCCGGGAGGTGAGGTGTGCTCTGCCCTGCCCTTCCTCCTCACTCTCCTCCCGCTCCAGCCCCTCAGCCTGGGCTGCTGAGGGGGGCACTCTGGCCACCCCGAACCGTCCCCCACCATCAGCTCCCCAGAGGAACGAAGTGAGAGGCCAAGGGAAGGCCACTCTCTCGCCCACGGCCCCGCAAGCGGTCGGCGGGTCATCGGGCTCGCCCGGCAGCTTCCCGGGGCGACTGCGAGCCCCCACACCGGGCTCCAGCTCCCGCAGCCGCGGTTCGGGCTGGCCCGCGGCGTTTCCTCCTCTCACGGCGGGCCCTCCTCGCCTCCCTGCCCTGGGCCGTGGGGAAGACGGGCTGCGACAACGCCCCGCTGTTCCCTCAGCCCCGAGGGGACGTGGACACACCGGCCACCGCGGCCGCTCCCATTGCACAGCAACCACAGAATCCGCGTCTGCTCCTTCGCAGGAAAAAGGCGGGCAGGGGAGCTGACTTGCACAGCAGCTCCGGCAGCGGGCGGCCCGCCCGGGCCTACCAGCCCTGCCCTCCATAGGCGTCCCCCGCGCTGCCTCCGCCGCCGCGCCCTCCACGCCGCCTTCAGCAGC
>VZRU01006923.1:355656-431374 GCA_013398155.1 Pedionomus torquatus | reverse complement strand
TTTTTTTTTTTTTTTTTTTTTAATCAGCAGTAATTATTTTTATTTGCAGTTATATGCAGAAAAAATTTTCTATGTTCAATGCAGCATCAACTGAACCTACTGCCTGTAATGATTGCAGCTTTAGAGAACGGGAAGTATGTTTAAAATATACTTTGGACAAAGTATCCCCTGAAAGATTAATGTTATTCCTAACATGACAGTCTTCATTTCAAAAAGGTTGCTAATGCTGGCAACTGTGTGGAGCACATATCGGGTTTTTTTAATCCAAGTTATGTAGTAATGAGTACAGAGTGATTTGTCTCTGGATTAAAAAACAGTCCTTGTTCTGAAGAGATTCCAGTGTAAGTGGCTGTTCTTGATGGAACCTCTTGGATTAGTAATAAGATACAGAACTGGATATATGTTTTATGGATGCTGTATGTAGGCACTATACATATATAGAAGACATTGTATGATGATATCATCCTTTTCCTACTACTAATATTTTGCAATCTGTTTTTTATTTCAAAACCAGCTCTGATGATATTAATTTTTAAGTAGTTAGGCAAACATCACTAGGGGCTAAAACTTTTGTCTGTACTTTTAATTGCAAATATTTTCTTTTTCTTACAGTGGTGGGAAGGACAGCTGTTATAATATGATGCAGTGTGTTGCTGCTGGGCATCAGATTGTTGCCCTAGCCAATTTAAGACCCACTGAAAACACAGGTATGAAAGCCACGTTTCTTACAGTTTTTCTTTTTTCTTTTATTTTTTTTTTTTTCCACGTAGGTGCAGCTGTGCCTGAATTAAGTCCCTTTATGTGTTTTTATATAGTTTTGCATATTGAAGGGCAATCTAGAAGTCTTAAAAGAGGCCAGAAAAAGAAAATGCTGTGGAGATGTATTAAATACATTTTTCCTCAAAGGGGAAAAAAGCCAAAAGAGGATGAAGGTGATTAAAAGAAAAGCTTGCATAGTTTGAAAAAGAATAGAATATTCCTGGTGGTAAACAAAGGGATTCTGTAGCACAAATGGTAAATAGTGGTAGAGCATGTCATTAAACAAAAGAAATACTGTATTTCTAGAAAAGCTTTAAACTTTAAACCACTCTATCTGCCAAGCACGCAGTTTTGCTGCTGGTCATTCATATAAGTGTGGATCTTCCTCCATATTCTAGCCCAGTGTTTGTGAACTGGCTTGAGCTACTCGTCTAGGTTGGAACTGACCATGATGCACTTCCTTTTCCTGCCTTTTTCATTCCTTTTAGCTTGGATCAGTTTTTCTGATCAGTTCCTCACAGGCTGCACTGAGACTTCTTTCTATGAAAGAGAATGGGAGAAACTCAGTGTAAGCCAGTGGTGAGGGGAGAGGGTGAGCCGAGTACTTACGTGTTGGACAGGAGTGAAAATTGAACTCCAGCTGAGATTTGAAAAGGAAGTGAGTTGTTTCCTAGTTGGTAGGGGAGACTGTTAAAGTATATTAATATAGGTTAACTGTTCAACATATGTTAAATGATTAAGTATGATATCTGGTAACTGTTTGGTAGGAAGATACACACAGAACGAAGGAAAAAGGGAACTGCCATCACAAGTGAGTCATAGATGGAACTGGCAAATGCTAGGGAATACAGGAACAATTTATTTTCTGGGTAGCTAGCACATAGTCATCTCTAATCATGTTGAAATATGTTGTCTTTAAACTAATTTATCCACATCAGAAATGTAGAATATTGTCATTAAAATCATAAAACGCTCTCTTTAAATGTGTAGTTGGAAATTCTGTGGAAAGTTAATTGAGGTGCTTCAGGCAATAGCTGATTCTATGCCTTTCATTTTATTTTATCTTGTAACACTGTTGCCTGGATAGTCTCAATTAATAAAAAACCTGTGTATTCTGAACTGAGTATTAGTTTAAAGACCTTGTCATATTCATGTATGTTGAAAAATACTGGGTTTTCTTTTAATTCGACTCTTCTGGTCTAGGTTGGTTAGTTGTGATTATTGGTTTGGGTTTGCCTGTTTTAAGCAAAAGGATCTCTGTTGAATGGTATCAAATGTGACATGACCTAATTGTTACATCACAAATTAGTTATCTGGATCAATATTACAGACCTTTCTCTTTGCAAGATGGGCTACATAGGAATACAGCAGAGATGCTTGATATGTCTATGTAAATTAAGAGAAGTTCCAGTATTACAAAGTAGCATTAAAATAGTGAACTGTGTTAATTTATAATAAATAAAGTCGAGATTTCACCAATAATGACGTATTGCTTTATCAGTCTGTTTGAAAAATTATTTAAAATATTTTATACGTAAACAGTAATTGTGTAATATTTTATACGTAAACAGTATATTGTGTAATTTGAGATTTATTTCTAGTCCATGATGTCTGCATTTTAGCTGCATTTTTCTTATTTACTAGTTGTAAACTACTTGAGTAGTTGATTTCACTTCAAGATTAATTTTTAGAAGGAGTGAAGGCAGAAAGGGCCTGGATATTATAACAGATATCTTTTTTTTTTATATTAAACAAAGTGTTATAGTCATCTACTTTTATTCTACTTAAGCAGAAATAATCTCCTCTTTCTCGATGACCATGATAACAATTTTAACAGTAAAGTTTTTGGAAATTTTGACGACCTGTTGCATATTCTGTTGCAATACATTACAAATTTCTTGTACTGAATATGTTGAAATGCATCTGGGTTTGTGCCTCTGAACTGTGTTCCTATTAAAATTACCATATAATTAGGAGCAGAATTGGACTGTTAGGAATTTTTTGGAGAAAGCAAGGGGAATACTACAGAAGAAACAGGCACCACAATTTCTAGAAAGGTAGCATGCTTGTTACAGATGTCTTCCTCTCCAATATCTGTTGGGTGGAGAAATCTGTTGTTTTTTTACTTCCCTTTGTTATATTGTCACCAAACATCAGTTTATGAACCAAAGAATAATAAAATTTAGGTTTTCTCTGTGGTTTGTATTATTGTGATTATTTGTAATTGTTGATATAATGTGCCTAATATGATTGTTTCTTAATTGTGGCAGGGCAAACTGATGAATTGGACAGCTATATGTATCAGACAGTAGGATACCATGCCATTGACCTATATGCTGATGCACTGGATTTGCCGCTGTATCGTGGTTTCATAAAGGGTACCAGTGTAAATACTGGAAAAGTGTATACCACATGTCAGGAAGATGAAGTTGAAGACCTTTACTACCTCTTGAAACTTGTTAAGGTATGCTAAATGAAAAGAATTAAATACCTGGGGACAGTTATATTGCTTAACTAATGTGCAAATTTAAGGAAATGATCCACTTAGGTATTTAAGGAAAGCTTTGAGGAAAAAAAATTGAATGCTTTTGCTTTTCTATTCCTTCAATCTTCCTGGCATTGTAAATATATAAAGTGTAACTTTATTTCCTTTTCCCCAATGTGAATCAGGTATATTAATTCCTGTTTCCAGCCAAAACCTTGCTCATATTTAATGAAAACACCTGTAACAGGTGCTTGGCATATACTGCAAAAAAACATAATTGTGAAAATTATCTATAAATAAAATGTTTATGTATTTTCATATTTGAAGCAATGCATTACTTGATTACTGGAATGAGAGATCTTTTGTGTTTTGTGCATTTATCAGTGTATGGAAAGTAATGTCTAGACATTTCTACTTGTGTGCATTTCTAGTCTGTAAACCAGAATCTGTTATTTGTTTGCATGTTGCAGATCGTTCAGGAAGTATTACAGACTATTTTACAATGATAGCTTTGATTCTGGTAGTCCTGTAGCTATATTCTTATATATTACATAATACCAATAATATTTATCAATTCATTTTAGCTATAAAACCAATTAAAGGGAGATAATGAACTTATTTCCTAAAACACTTGAAATGTATTGTCTGTTATTTTCCAAAATGTTTCATATAGTACTATATTTTCCGCTGGGATTAAATCAGATCTCATTGAAACAAATAGAAGACCCCCATTGACTCCAGAAGTTTTACACCAAGTTTCAGTGAACATACTATGTCTTTTCCAGTTAAAATAAGTTGATGACTGCAGTGCACAGTATTAAAACAATACATTATTCAAATAATCATATTAATGGCTATTTTTAAAAAAGTAAATGTATGTTTAATTTCATTGATAAAACTGGCAGATAACTAAAAATATTTATACTCTTCAATTCATGTATTGAACATTTTCTAGCCTCCTTTCTTCCACTGAAATGAAAATTGAGATTCGTGAACACAAAAGCTTCAGGCTTATTCTTTGTTCAGTTTAAAAAAAAACAAACCTTGCAGATAAGACTTAAGAGTGTGGTTTGAGTGCAGAGTGATTCCTGAACCACGTTGTAGTCAAATGTTACATCTTCTAAACATTTTGGCAGGTAAATCGTGTTCCTCTAAAGTAAAGATCATACACCTGTGTTAGAATTAGAGACTACGAAACAGAACAGTACATGAAGGCTGTATTGCCTTCTGGTTGCACCAGGGGAGGTTTAGATTGGATATTAGGAAAAATTTCTTCACTGAGAGGATTGTCAAGCATTGGAACAGGCTGCCCAGGCAAGTGGTTGAGTTGCAATCCCTGGAGGTATTTAAAAGACACGTAGATGTGGTGCTTAGGGACATGGTTTAATGGTGGACTTGTCAGTGGTTAATGGTTGGACTCAATGATCTTAAACGTCTTTTCCAACCTAAATGATTCTGTGATTCTATGATTATGCTCTAGAGTGCTTCACAGAGGTTTTAAATGGAATGTGTGTATCACGCAGTACATGAATTACAAGAAATACGGTACAGCAGTTTGAAATTATTTTTGAACCATGATAGTATTAGAAATTAGAGGGACTAGTATATTCTGTCTCTTAAAGCTGCATACTAACAGCTTTCTGCCGCTGGGTAAGATAATAAATTACTGATCAATTTAATTAAAAACGGGCAGATTAGTGGCAATTAAGATGATACTTCCTTTTCGATTCTTGCTGTCTTTGGAGAAATGGATGCCTGACATAAATTAATGCTAATGTTAAATCTTGACAACTTCTGCTTTGGAAGTTTGTACATGATAATTATAACTATAGCTGAAAGAGATGTTATCAAGTTGTCTGGAACTAAATAACTATTTCTTTCCTGTAGAGAAATATTAATTCCACTATATGGTATTTTAAAGACGTAAATATTAACAATACATTGCCTTTATCTTGGACTTTGGATAACGGTGTCTTTACAGTCAAACCTATCTGTGAAATTCTGGTGCAAAAGTTTCAGTAGAAATCCTGCATATTCTTGTTGAATTCTTGTCCTGCAATTATTGTTTTGCAACATTATCATTTGCAACATTATCGGGGGGACATAAGCTACAGCAGCTAAGTCTTTGTTTTTTTGGTTTTAAGAAAAATAAATTAAAAATTTTCTTTTTTGTGTTAACAGTGACTTTGAAAGCTTTCTGGTTTCATTTTTTCACATGTTTTTATAACTTCAATTATGTATCTTTCCTATGTAAGTTTTAATCACTGAGGATTTTGGCTTTAGTTTTGTTTTCGGCTTGTTTTATTTTGTTGCTTTTGTTTTTGTTTTGTTTGTTTGTTTGTTTTTGTTTTTGTTTTTCTCCAGATGTTAATAGTTTTAAACAGAGAGCTCAATTTGCATTCTCTTGAAGGGAGAGGAGGAATTCTGCAGAAGCCTTGTAAACACACATCTTCGAGTGGTTGTAATTTCAAAACACTGGTCAAACTAACATAGCTCTGTCTTTCTGCCAAATGGTTTGGGCCCAAGAATACAGGAAATGTGTGTCTAGATCAAAATCACATAGTGTGCCTCACTTTCCGTTTGTAAGGAGCACTTGTATTGCAAGTGCTGTAGTAAAAAATTAAACCAAAACACATATGAAAATCTAGTATGTATTTGAAAGTATTTGATGTTTTCAAAAACAACGTTATGAGAACAAGATTTCTATAAAGTTAAATATTCCCCTGCAGTGCTAGGAAACCCAGGACAATAGTCCTGTTCTAGTTTACAGGGCTCAGAAAGTGCTATTGACTGCTGATGACTATAAACCTGCTAATTTTATTGTCACAAACCTAGATGACTAATAGGTAGAAAGGAAATTTATATTTATTTTTTAGTTGCCTAATTCCCCGGTTTAGATTCTGTATCGAATATATATTGTGAAATATATCAGAGTATTTATGTGATGTCTAAAAGGATGTTACTATATAGTCCTCACCTGATAGTCCAATGTTCACTCTGTGAGACACAGAAATTCTGAACTCTAAGGAGTTCCTACTGAACAGGTATTACAATACTTGTTTGTCCATGTTTGTTGCTTTGTGTATTGGAGATTTTTCCAACAAAGCATGTAACTACTAGAGTTTCTTAGTTTTCTGTATCATCCTTCAGGGTTTTACCATGATGCTGTCTTTTAAGCCAGGAAATGTGTCGGAAAACTGAGTTTCTTTCCCTTTAGTGGTTGGAAAGACTGGAGCATGGGGGTGTTTTTATGAAACGTCCCTAAAACATACTTCTCAATATAGGCATATTTAACTGCTTTCTCCCCTTTTCAATGTAATTATGATCTTGACAAAATAATACCTTGACATTTTAGATAAGCACATACAGAAGTGGTATTAGATGGTTTGAATGTTGGATTGTTTTCTCTGTGTCATGGGACTATGGCTAAACTTTTGTTTAGGGCAGTGGTTGGACCAGCTTCCGGACTATAAAAAGATAATGTATTTCAGTTCTGGGTTTCAGCAGACAGTTGTGTCCAGGTTTCTTGCCTTATCTTCTCTGTTCTGTGAAGGCTTTACCTTTATTCAATAAATTTCCACTGCTGAAGTAATCAGTAGAATTTTTAACTTGATAAAAATGTTTTTTTCCTCTTGCTGGTTTTTCACTTTTTCCAGTAAATTTTTTCACTCCTTGAGTTTTTTGAAATTAGTATTTAAAAAATTGATTCTATTTGTAGTTTCCTTGACATATATTTCCTGTGTTTATTATAAAACATGCAAGTTGATTTTCAGTGTATTTTCAGTTTTAATGTGTTATTTCTGTCAGAGTTCTTTTTGTGGTGCACTTTGAGCATTCAGAGCATGCAAGCATACAAAAACCGAAAAGAATACACTTTTAAGAAATTAATATTTTGGATCTCAGGACTGAAAGATTATTAATTATGACATCATCCATTGATCATCAGCTGAAAAATAAGAATTGATGTTGGATATATTGGTTGTATGAAACATTGAATAATATTAGCCTTTACTTGTGGCATTGGTTTGTTTTATCAGTAATGTGGAAGGGGAAAGAAAGGAAATTTATTTTCTAAGACACTGTCACATTCTGGATCGCTGATCTTATAACTCAGTAAGTCCCTAAGAATAAGTCCCTACAAATATGTTTTTTAGTTATAGCAACAAAGATCTTATTAATACAGTGATTCCTGATTTAATAGTTATTTTTTAAGGACAAGATCATGAATTTTGTAATGGACCCAGACTGATATATGCTGAAGACAGGAAGTATTCTTGGCTGAGAGTTAAACTTGCAATATCTGTGTGATTTTAAATGTTATTTAAGATGATATTTTGTCTCAGAGTGCTTTGGCTGTTCAGTTTTGAGTGGAATACAGGTAACGTAGGTCCTATCATTACTCAGTGAAGCTCCCAAAGACTTGGAGTTCTTCCAGAAACAGTCCTTCAAGGTTTCAGAAGAATGGATGAAATGCAAGGTTATTTTGTGGCCTTTGTATGGGGATTATTCCCTCACAGGAGATAAATCTTTCAGTTCCTCATTATTGCTAATCTACTAATCTGCTAAACTTCCATGCTAAGAAAACAGTCTTCCTTCCACCTTTCTCCAGAATATAGCTGCTGTCGCCAATGGGTGAAATGAGTTCTCAGATTCAGTCTTACTGATTTTCTGTGGCTTTTGTACAGCCAAAGGCCTAGATGCTCTCATCATGACTAGGTTTTTATTTGCGAGAATTTTAATTGCCCCTTTTTACTCATCATGTGCAACTTTTTTTTTTTTTTTTAATTGACCTGTTATTTCTTCTTTTAGTTAATTCTGGAGTGGAGGTCCCTAGCTTTCTCCAGCTAGGGATGACCATTGTCATCAGCAGTGAATAAGAGTGTGAATTAAGGGAAGAGAGTAAGAAGTAATTGTCTAGTTGGCCGTGCTTTAAGCAGTGTAAAAATAATTATGTGCCTTGTTCTAGTCACAAGACAGGTTTTGTTTAGTTTTTGGTTTGTTGGTTGCTTTTTTTTTCCCCTAGGTTGAATTTTAAAATAAGATGGGAACAAGGAAATTTTTTAATCAACAGGATGCCTGTCATTCTCCATGTCTCATCTGAACTATTCAGGAAGGGTCAACTTTTTTTTTTCCAGAAGGGAATCTTGAGCAACGTCTTTGAGGTAGTTTCATACCGTGAGAAACGTTGAGCTTTATGTAAACAAAAAAGTCACTGTATTTCTCCCTGTTAGGTGTGTGGGGTTGTTTTTACTCACTCTCAGTCTTGTTGTGTTAATATCGAATAAGCAGAGACAGTCAGGCTGGTGGTGAAAGATGGTAAGCAAGCCCGAGGGCTTGTTCTGGTCAGCTTTAAACCTCTGATTGCCAGGTTTTCCTAATTTCCCATTTCCAGGGCATCTCTAGTGTGACCTTGCCTGCTGAATATGATGTTCTGGGTTGCAAGATTCTCACATGCATTCGGAACTGGGCAGCCAGGCATTGTTTACAGGACGGCAAATGAACCGTGCACTCGCAGCGAGTTTGATAAACACACATTTCCTCCTTTTATCAGTGAGATTGCAGAATGTGAAGTATGAGTTTCCAGTTTTACTCATTCCCTTCAAACCTTTTCCTGTTTAAAAACTGAATCTCACTAATTGAATGATGATACATCCTTAGATTTTGTTTTGCTTTTTTGTTATTGTTGTTTTGAATTCAGCTTGCTGGTCACTGACACTTTATTTCACTGCCTACCTTGACCAGGTTTGGCAGACTTTCAGATAAAAGCTTTCCATTTGTTCAACACAGAAAAGGTTCATCCCTATCAATGTAAAGTGAATGCTAATTAACAGTAATGACTTCTAATCACTTTGCTTTTATACTCCTTTAGGAGCACTGCTATTATCCAATGTAGTTAAGTGAAATGCTTGTATATGAATCAACAATGCTGTATTTCTTCTCGCAGCTATTGCTCATAATCAAGCTTTGAATAAATGACGATAGTGAAATTGGTTTTAATGTGCTGTATTGCATGGGGAGAAAGAAACCTCAAATATCTTGTTAAATATCTTGAATATTTAGAGAGTTGTCTGTTAACATTTTGGCATTCAGTATTGTAGCTCAATGGAAAAATACATTAAGGTGTTTAAGTCAGTTTTGTAAACGTTATCAAAACCTTTTTCATTATTTGAATTTTATTTAAGTGACATGCATAGACTCAACAGCCTCAGTAACAGCCTCATTTGGATCCAATTGCACATCTGTAGAAATGAGCTACAATGTTTTTCAGTTAAAATCAAAGTTTTACATACAACAAACATGTATCTTAAGTTGAGGACTTCACCTGTTTTAGTTTAGGGTTGTAGTGTATATTTAATAGGTTAACATGCATTTCTTTTATTAATATTGTCTATCTAACAAAGTGTTAGATCTGTTTGCATGCACACAACCTGCCTGTCTGCCTGCAATCATAGACACTTCAAAATGAGTATAAAAGTAATACTAGTGAAATTTTATTGATTCTTGGAAAAAATAAAATAAGATTAAACTTATTTTAGCAAAACTAGACTGTTAAAAGCAATGCTAAACAGATTACTAGACTGGTAGTACATCCAGTGATTTGAAAATAGTTCTGATTTAAAGACAGAATTAGGCTAAAGAGAAAATATATTCTGGCCTGTTTAGAAGCCAAAGAGGCAAAACTTGGATCAATCCTATTTCTGACATGCACGTTAGGTTTTGGTTTTATTTATGTTTTATTAACAAGTTTCTTGAAATCACTTAAATCACTTAGAAGGAGTTCCAGGTGAATTGTGTAGGAACTGCAGTCTTGCTTGATAAATGTATTTATGTTGTCTTGTTTTGCAATTAAAAAAATTTACTGGATTTTCATTTTCTGTGGCAGTTTCCTTTTATGTAATACCTTTGTCTTTGCATGCTTAGAGACACAATTCTTCCAGGGTTGCCATCACAGTTCTTATGCATGTGGATGTGAGTATCCACAGGCACCGACTGTGGTTTTGATTTTGCTTGTTTTGTTCATTCAGTCATAGCTGTAGACAATTTTCTGGTACGTTTTGCTTGTTTGAGCATCTTCTCTGTTAACATTTATTCTTTGGTTTATTATGAAGTTGTTGCCTGACTTAATTTGAACATACCTTCTACGTAGCTTTTCCTCTTTGAATGAAAATTTGAATCCCTTTTCATAAAAGACCTTTTTTTTTTTTTTTTTTTGCTGTAGTACTGTAAAACACGCTGTTTGTGTGTTTTGCCACCACATTGTTGAAAAAGGGCAACACCTTTCTTCTCCATAGTTTCATTTAAATGAATGGTACTATCCATATATTATTTCAGCACTTTGGTTTCTTACTTGGCACCTTGATTGTGCTTTTTAAGGATAAAAATTAAAAATATAAAAAATAAATTATCTTTCTCTGTGCTGAGGTAACTGACTGCTTTATATTATTTACACTTCTCATTAAGCAGCAGTATTGCATGTTTTAAAATTTATTAGTATTTAATGAAATGTAATTGGGGTTAGTTCTAGTAAAATAACAATCGAGGACAGGCGAGCTTTCATATGAATGAACAGTAAAACATGTCTCAAATTTGTCCTCATAAATATTATTAGCTCTGAAGCTCATTCTTTGTGTAAAAATAATTTTGCTTTTATATACAATTACTAAGTTATTTAAGCTGACTTATTTAACACCCCCCACCCCCTTTTCATATAAATGTCATCCATACAGCAATTGCGTAGTTGTATTATATTTAGCTGGACATTCAATATTTCCAATCAGTATATTCAAAGATGATTCTTCTGGAAAGGCTGGGATTTCATTTGGTTTACATTGCACCAACGTTACCGTTTTCAAAACAGGAATGATTGATTTGTAACTGTCATTATGAAAAGGAATAAAATGGAACTGGCCTTTTACAATGTAAAAGGACTGTTCGGTGTGGGAGATAATTCTTTCTGTTGGTAAATTCTGCCTGAGGAACAGTTGCATAACAGTCATCACTCATTTTCATATTGATTATGAGTGGGATTCCAGTAATAGGTTGCTGTTCGCAGAGGATAAGGTGGCGCTATGATTAGTTACCTTTCCATGGAAAGTACTACAAAGGAAAATGCTAAATGCGTGTGCTCCAGTTTTCCTATCAGCCTGACAGTCTGTTATGTGAACTTTTTTCAGTCCATTTTCCTTCAGAAATACAGCTTCAGTCTTTTTGCTTTATTATTGTTTTAGGTTTAGTGCATTTGCATGCTCTCCTAACTCCAGATTCTTTCCTCAGATAGTTATTTATTTTTCTGACAGTCTTCTGTTCTTGGGCCCTGTCACCATTGTAATTCTTGAAAACTGATACAACAGTGCCCTCTGTAGTTTCTCCCTACGTGGTTAATACCTACAGCTGGTTTTGAGCATTCAGGTAAAGAACAGGATATTTAGACTTATTTTTAGCTCAAAGAAAAGCACTTTTTTTCTTAAGGAAGCATTTTGATTTTTCACTGACTGTTTCACATGCAAGAAAGGGAACAAAAGAGACTCTTCTGAGTCATCTTTCAGGTTTATAAGCTCTCTTGTCATTATCTAGTGAAAATCTGAAATTTTATCAGGCATTCTGGGCTTTCATTAAAACTGGATGGGATTTTCTGAGTTATGCAGGCTTTCTTGAAGTTTTTGTTTGAAGTGGAGCTACAAAACACAGTAATTTAAAACTTACTTTCTTTGTGCTTGCTGCTTTTCCTAAACTAGGTCTTGCATGATCTGCCAGGGACTGAAGATATGCTCGCCAGCAGAACACCTAAGCTTTATTAATGGTGTTGTTTTAATTCACACAGTGACTGAAGTAATTGTTGTTCATTAGCATTGATTTGTCTCCAAGACTCATTTACAATTTAGATTTCTCTTTTACCTCATTATAGCTTAATAGGCAAATAACTTTTTTATTTTGTTCTCTGCAGAACTTGTTGAACTCATTCAGTATTGAATACACGTTCCCCACATTGACATACATGCACATTCACACCTGTACGCTGCCATTTAAATATTATAAACTACAATAAAAACCCATGACCTTTTAAAAAAATAAATGCTTTAACTACAATTAGTTTCTTCTGTAACAGCATCGTAAAAGTCACTCTGTGCAAAGTTAAATGGCGTTATTTTATGATGGGGAGTGTTAATGTATGTGTAGAACACAGTCTTAATGCACTTCTATGAAATGAAAATCATAAGTCATTGCAGTAAATTATAGTTAATGATGTAACCATTGATGGCTATTCAAAACATTCCTGTATCTCTAATGATTTGTGTAAAACACATGAGTGCCCACATGCCTCACTTCGTTTGGAAAAGCGGATAGCGCTAGCTTTCTACTTCTGAAGACCGTTTTTTCTGTGTAACAAGCAATAAGAATTTTGGTGGAGAAAATAGGACATAAATTCATGCAGTATTTGAGGTCTGGTAATAAATGATGATGAAGAGTAATTTAAAATTAAATTAAGAGGTGAAGTGCTTCAGGAGCATAGTGTGTTGAAGCTTTGATTTTTGCCTGGTTTATGGGTAATATCTAGCCTCTAGTTGTATGACATCTTTACTTTTTACCATGAGATTTTATATACTGAAATGTTGCTGGAGGAAGTAACTATTGTGGCATAATATGCACCAGCTAATCCAAAAACTACCCTGTATTGACTATACATTAACATAAAGTGATTACATAACTTAAAAATGTGACCCATGTTTTTTGAGTAAAGCAACTATTATTTTACTGGCAAAAAAAGTAATGTTAAATTTGGTTGAAATTACTACACTGTAAATTTAACTGAAACTCTGAATCAAGCTTAATTCTTGCACTGATTAATAACATATTGTTAATCTTAACTATTGAGAGGGATGTGTTTAATTTTTAAATTTTGAGCTTCTTCAGGCATGCGGGAGGGTTTTGTGGTGAAACAAATACTACTTTTCTTTTCTACAATAAGGCCAAATTATCAATTGCTATAATTTTTACTTTAAAGTAAATAGCTGCTTTAGATATATTTTTAATCTTTTCAATGTAACTTCATCACAGTTCACTCTCTTTAGACAAATCTTCCATGCAGATCACTGGGTATTTTGCTTAGAAAATTAATTATTAATTAAAATAACATTTTTGAGAAGAACAAATACAGGTGATTTGATATAAATGTTAGCAATTAGTGAAGGATTTAATTTTGAACTGCAACCTTTCAGAAAGATAGGATGCTGTCTATTTGGAAAAAATGAAGGTGTATTTTCTTGCAATGAAAATAGCAAATTAAGATTCAACATAATTAAAATGTTGATAAATGTAGATTAGATTTATTGGAGACGATGAGTTACAGCTTTTCTGTCTACTGAGAGCTGGCATAATTTACCAAAATCAGATGAAGAAGTGACAGCATCTATTGCAGATGCTTATAGAAAGTGTCCCATTCGGGCCACACACTTTTCTCTTTTTAGTTTAAATGTCAATGACGATTTTACCCCATCCTACAATCATTACCTCCCCCATAATACCACACTTCTTTTCATCTAGTTGGACTACGTGATCCCTGTCTGAAATATTTAATGGAGAATATGTGTTTAAGATAAATCTGTAGTGGAAAAATATTTTTCAAATAACTTGCTTAAAAATTATCACTGAATAATTTTCAAATATCTTCTCATAAAATGCAAGCTGGTGCAGTGTAGTTAAGGGTATTTCTGAAGGTCATCTTAATTTTAATTTCCAGTATTTCTTGGACCCTGAAATGCCAAAAGATTTGGAGACTGAACGTTGGCAATATCTTTTGTATAGAAAGTAATAAGTATCTTTTCCAATTTAGGTGGTTAACAGTTGCCTGTACTATAAAACTAGTTATAAGCAGAAAAAATAAATATTGCAATCCAAAATGGAACATTATTTGACATAACAAAAGAAATACCGACTTTTCTCACTGAAGACATTTATCAGAAACTTTGTTCATGACCCCAGGGTGGTCCTTATAGTTAAATTTAAGTTTTAAGACCTCCTAATTTTAGGATTTTCTTTTACAGACATTTTTTCTTCTACTTTTTTAAAGACATTCTTTTTTTCTATGGAACTTGATCATATGGGAGAGGATCTTTGATGGAATAACATTTTAAATTAAAAAAGTAGTATTTAGGTTTTACTTAGTTACTTGATGGCCTGTTCTGCTTTTATAACTACAGGAATTATAAATAACTTTTAGTATAAATTCAAAAAACTACTGTAAAGTGTCAGTAGATACTGAGGAGTTCGGGACTAAAGACAAATTAACACTCTTTCTTTGAAATATTTTTTTATGAACATGTCTGTTCTGCATTCCTTAGGCACCTTGTTTTGCTGTCTTCTGTGTTATCCATCACCNTCTGTTGTTCTACTTACACAGTGACTTGAAGTTATACTGCATACTATATTTGATGACTTTTGGCCTTCTGGTATCCAAAACAGTGATAGCATTGTATTTCAGCAAGACAGTTTATTACAGAATGTCATACAAAACTGGTGCATTAAATTGCCTGGCTTTCTTCAGCTTTTGTGTTTTCTGGCCAATGTACCAGCACAAAGAAAGGATGCACATGTATGGACATATAATATTTTGTAGAACTTGAGTTTAACTTGTATTGTTTTTGATTTTGCAGAGCTGGATAACTGTTGGTTTATAATTGCTGGGATTAATTTATTAGTCTTTCCTGTCCATGTAGACACATTTCATTCTGCTATAGTTTGTTTTATGAAGTCCAATAATTCATTTTTTCTTTCACCTTCCTTAACTTCCTTTAGAACTCTACAGTTTTCCAGCAATTCTCATGGTATATTGCTACAATAACCTTTTTGCCACTTTTAGGATTATCCTTATCCTTTGGAGCCCAGTCCTGTGCTCTTAGGAAAAGTCTGTCGTTATTTACTATCCACTTGTCATTGTGACTTATTCATTGCTTACATCACCGTTCTCAACAGTATTGCTTTACAGAGATGGTGAAGAGTGCTGTGAAGGAAAGATCAATAAATGCTTTCAAAGGAAGATTTAGCCTGAGACTTAGATCTTCTTTTTAATGCTAAATGTGTTCTGTTAGTTATGAGATGGTTTTAATATTTTGACATCAAGTACCCTGTTTCTCAAAACAGAAAGATGCTATTGTGTTAACTTTCCTGGAGCAGCATGGCTTCATCAGTTAAGTTGTAAGTCTAATTTTCCAGTACTTAGTGAATTTTCCTGACTGCTTATGTTCTGAGCTGAAAATACACAGTTTCATTCGCTCAGAAGAAATGGTAAGTCATTTATATAACAAGAACTTGCAAAAATGCATTTCAATTTTAGTGATATTGTCATGTGTAGCTGCACAAAGAAAGAAAAGCGCTTGTTTGAAATCATCAGTTAGAAAAAAAACCCAATTTCTACTTCTCTGCATGCCTATTTAAATTGTTCTGAGAGCTTGATGACCCATGCTGTCTTTCCAGAGCACCCAATTCCACATGATAAGGTGATTATTGACATCTTTTGAAAGGTGGCTGCTCTAAAAAGCTATGTGAATATATATAAAATTTATAGTATTAGTTGCAAATTCAGGCATCCGAGAGTTGAAAATGGCAAATGCACAGTTTCGTGCTCTCCTTTGTACTCTCCTGTGTAATTTCATGCTGCTTCTTCAAATAAGCTGGAAAAGCAGATTGTAGTCATATCAAAGATTATATCATGAAACCCAATGGAAGGAAACAAAAGTTTTCATGGGTGTGTGATATTTCCTAGTTTCTTTTTCTTGGTTCTGCAATGTTAATTTTTTTCTAGTATTTTTGAAGTCAAGATAAAAAGATCTAAAACAGATGTGCATGCACATGCACATTTTGGACCAGACACATGAGAAAGCAGGGAAATTAGAGTCTCCACTGCAGTAGGACATTCTGCAAGATGAAATGAGTGACTACCACATCTAGTTGGCAGTCTGCTGCAATTTCATAGGTAGGAACAGGTTTCACGGGCTAGATTTTTGTGTTCATGAGATGATAGAGGGTTTCAATGGGAATTTTTGTTCGGTTGATTCATTTTTCTTTTACTTTATAGTTGCTGCTCCATCAATTGGTATGTATTCTTAGTGCTATGTTATTATCAGCTGCTCCCACTACAGTTATATCAGTGTCATTCCAGCCTCAGAATATTCATGTTCTCAGTAATTATTTTCCCAGTCTGTCAGACTTTCAGCTGCCAGAATATTCCTGAGAAATACAAACTAAGGAGAGGGTTTGCCATGTTATAGAATATCTGTACAGTGCATTAGAGAATAGGAACAACTCTTTCCTTGGCCATTGTTGCAGTAGAAATGTGAAGTATATAGTTGAATATTTTCAAAGATGAGTGTAGCCTTCTCCAGTGTTTAAAGTGTACATTAGGCAGTGCTGTAGATAGTGTCATGTACTGTATGTTAGCAGACTGAGTAGCCTGCTCTATTATTTCTCTTTTCTATGTCAGTAGTTAACCCGCTTCAAAATTAAGCGTAGAGTCAAATTTGCAAAAGCATAAGGAGTCTTCCAGGTATTAGACCTTTTGTATTTTGATCAAAGTATTATATCATGTTAAAAAAAAAATCCTTAAACCTGTGAGAAATTCAAAAGCACAAGGATCCTTGCTTTCAGGCTTGTTTTCAGTCAGTGGTCTGGCATGCTGGTTTGTAGCAAATGATGTTCAACTCCTAGTTCCTGGGAATTTTCCTTTCCATCACTTCTGAAGTCTGTCAGAATTGTTTCCCTATTCCACTTAGCAATCTAAGCGTGTATTTGTGAAATACTAAGAGGATAGCACAGATGCAGCGTATTTGTACAATACTTTAAATACAGAAATGATGAGTTACGTGTAAGTGATTTGTGCTAAGATTGCATAAGTAAGCTTTTTCTCACCCTGCTTCCCCTTCTATCATTCAGCTAACTTGCAGTTTTCTGATAAGGTGGCAGTTAGGTTTTCAGTTTTTATACATACATTATGCCTTTGATTGCATTTTTTTGAGAAGTATATTTAACAACTTCCATTGAAGAACTGAGACCTTCCTATATAGAGAGGTTTTAAGTTGTCTTGATTCCTTTTGGGTGGAAAGTATTGTCTTGTACAATCTTCCCTATGAACTGAAATCACACAGAATCCATCCAGATTTAGTTTTCCCCCCAAGCCTTTTGTTATTTCTTATGCAGAAGATACTTTACAATGAAAGTTTTCACTTCCTTAATTATGCAATTGTGTCTTTATTAGACAAGGGTCATCTCTAATGCTTAACTTCCTACTTCAGTGAAGATTAGAACTCATCTTTCTCTTTGGTCACTTGTTGGTATGTTTCAGAAGCTGGCGTGTTTGACAGGATGCTGTGTTCTTTTTGGTATGTACATTTAAAACATATGAAGTACTTTAAATCTAATTTGTTAATTGTATCATATTAAGAACTCTTGACTGAGATGATATTTGAAAGTCTCATGTTATTTTAGTACTTCGAATGAAAATGTGTTTGGGATCCTTGACCTCTTCCTCCCAAGCATACAAATCACAGTGGAACTGTATAATATGCAGTGTGAACAAGTGACACTGGTTTAAAACATTAAGACCATTAAAAATTCTCAGGTAAAAAACTGATGTCTGTCAATAAAACAGTAGCAGTTCAGGTTGAAAGCCTGATATAAATATTTTGCTTCTGCTAAATGAGACAAAAGTATTTGTGGGAAGGCAATGCATATTTACTTCTTTATAATGAGCTTGAAAGCTCAATAGCAGCTCAGAGCATGCAAATGTCTGCTCTGAGAACTGAAAGTGGACTGAAACCTTAATGAATGTGAATGGCCCTGAACTTCTACCATCTATAAACATTTTTAATGTCCTTCTCCCTATCTGGCTGATTTTTAATTTTTTTTAAACTGTCTTATTGTGTCACACAATCAGTTTGTGTTGGACTAGACTCAGAAATTGTTGCTTGCCTGATAGATTCCTCGGTGAACAAAATGCATCTGCTCTTAATAAAAAGCTGTTTTCCTTTTCCTCTTATCTTGTTACTACAGTCCACAGTCACTTATGCCAAGGGCACAGGTCATGATAAGTATGTATTTGCAGTTTTAGATGCCTTGGTCCTCTGAAACTTCAATTTCTGCATTTAAAACAAACAAACAAACAAAAACACCAGAAAAAACCAATGTGGTAAATAATTGTAACACGTGAATTAGAGAAGAGACATATGACAGAACCCTTGACAGAACCCATGGTACAAAATTAATGCATAAATCTTTCAACAATAAAGTATTCTGGAGATGCTTTTTCAGTTTAGACAACAACCAGTTTGGGAAATTCTGATTCAAGCAATATTGTCTTCTAAATTTAAATAGTCAGTTTGTTCTTTATCTCAGAGAATACCATAACAATCTGCCTGCAGTTGAGGAGGGATGGTAAAGGGAGACAATGCATATCTTCTCTGCAATGCAGTTACCTTCTGGCCATACCAGAAAACTTAAAGTTCAGCTTGCTTTGATACACACTTGCAAAGATGTGGAATTTGGCTGGTAAAGGAAATGCTGTTGGCTTTAAGCAGAGAAGGTACCAAAGGGATCTTTGATGCTCTACAGAATTGATTTTATCTTTCTTGCTAACAATTTCATAATAAAACAACACATGCTGTTCAACAAAATAAAGTACTGTTTGGATTGTACTGTAAGTCTAAACTAATGTTTTGCATTTTTTCTTAAAATCTAATTTAGAAAAAAAAAAAAAAAGGAGAAAAGAACTGTCCAGAGGAACAGTGATCAAATGTATATCTTATCTTTACATTTGTTGCATTTACTTGGATTATTTTTCTTAATGCTTACTCATGACAGGGATGGGAATGGAAGCACTAAGATAAATGTTGAAGTTGTTTTGTTTTGTTTTTAAAAATCCAATGCTTTGTAGAGTATTGGAATTTGGAAAAAGAAGGGTAAAAGGTATACCTTCATCTTTACACCCTTGTTATTCAATAACTTGACCCCACATCAACCATTTTCCTGTGCCTCAGGATCAGTTTAACTGATAATTGTCTCTTGGCAGGGTTCTTGATTTTTCTTTGCAATATTTTCTCTCCTACACCTTTTCCTGATACTATTTTTCTGCATACTTTTCTCTGTTTTTACTTTATGTTTCCACTGTTAAACATTCACCTGCATTTAATCTTGATATCACCCTAGCAAGCTGTATTTTTTTCTTATTCTGTAAGATGTTGCTGGCTTGCCAACCTGTCTCTTTTATTCACCTTGCCTTCATGTTCGAGTACCCTTTCTGGTACCCTTCCTTTCCTTCCTCAAGGAAGACATGTCCTTAGTCACCATAAGAGATGGTGACTAAGGACATGTCTTCCTTGAGGAAGGAAAAGTCTCACGTTCACCCAACTGGCAGAAATATGAATTGATGTTCTTCTCACCCATATCCAGACACTTTGCTTTCCAGTTTTAAGGTGCCAGAATGGCTACCACTCAAAAAGCAACCTGTGGCTACAGCACTGTTGACAGTCTGAGATGTCTGAACTTAAAAAGATTGAGATTTTTTTTCCATTTCTTTGGCATATTGTCATTTGCCTTTCCCTTCTGTTTCTTTCAGTCTCCTCCTAAAAATCCTTCTATTTGTTATGGTTTGAGGAACCCACATCAATTCACTGTCATTTAGACAATTATTCTCTCACCTGATCACCCCTCCCCACCCAGGAAAGGGAATCAGGGCGAAACCAAAGAAACCTGAGGGTTAAAATACAAACAGATTTAATAGAATACGACTAGATAATTAATATTAATAACACTAAAGAGCCAATATGGATCCTTATACCAGTATAAAATATACATTGATTCTGTTCTGCCAATTTTATTAGTAGGAAGCTGTGTATTCCCAGAAGGGGACAGCAAATGTGGGATACCGTGAGCTCTGTGGCTTCTGGAGGAAGGGAAGGGCTCAGGGGTCTGGCATTGGGGCAAGAAGTTCTCAGGATTGCAGCCATCAAGGAAGAGAGTACTCCTCAGCAAACTTTCTAATTTATATTGAATGTAACATTCATGGTATGAAAGAATCCTGTTGGCCAGCTTAGGTCAAGTGCCCAGGTCTTACTTCTCGTCATCCTGGCACATGTCTAACAAAAACACTGAGACTTTGAAACCCACAAACCATAGCTGGCTATGAAGTAAATATTTTCACATATTCAGAAACTAAAAGTGCAGTTTTCCCAAGTATTAGAAGAAACCTTACTGAGAAGTAAAATTACTGAAAGAGATATTAGTCCTGTGTTTTTCAAACCAGGACTACATTTTTCCCTCAAGGCGGATCCTCAAGCTGCCCTTTCTTTTCTACTACTCAGATTCTTTCTACCTTAGAATAATAAACTTCTAATAATCCCCTTCTAATTATCCCCCGGTCTTGTCGGCTCAAGCTGGGGCAATGTTGCTTGCATATATTGGCATTTCCTGAAGGCTTTCCACTTGCAGCTTTACTTGGATTTAGGGTAAGTTAGACTTTACATGAATCTGATATTTTAAGACCTGGCTCATACTTATCTTGTTCCTGGTATGAGGAATATTGTATTTCATTTCAGAAGCATCAAGCCTGCTTAATATGGAAAAACTGGGCCAGATCTGCCTAGAGTACTCGTGCAAGAATAGATGATCTCAAATATCATTTATCGATGCAAAACCTTAATGACATTTTCAGGTTTTGGCCAACCATTGTTGTAGGAAGTATCGTGCTAGGCCTTGTTGTGAAGTGTATTTTCAGTCACCTAACTGAAATGTGGAACTTCCATTCTGTAGGAAGAAGATTTCAAGAGTTTTTTGGTGAGAATCTGGAGGAAAATTAAATATTGAATTCTTCTTGTGAGACAATCAAAATCAGAAAAAAAGATATATTTTTTCTCTCTCTCTGAACTTGAATAGCTGTTTCTTCTGAGTGTGTTTCTGCTGTTTTTTTCTGGATCCTGTCTGCAGGCTGGACAGGGCAGAACCACCTTGTCAGGTTGAGGCCAAACGGATAAGGAAAGTCTGTTCCTAAATTCCCAGCAATTCACCAGGGGAAGCTGTTTTATGCAGGGCTGTGGACTACACGAACCTAAACTCTGATGTGACCTCTTAGGTAATCTGACGGGAACCTGGGAAGAAAACTCCTCTGTTAATTGGAAACTGGCCAAAACCGATCTCTTCTTATAAAAGACTTCAGGCTTAATGGACTGGCATTTCTAATGAAAAACTATTCTGTTGGAAAATCATGGGCACGTTTTGAAGTGCCATTCTATTACTATTACTAAATAGTAATGATAATAATAACTTTACCTTCTTTGGCCTCTTAGTCTCTACTGTGAAGCAAACCTGACATTGCTTATAATGAAAGTACTATGTTTTCTCATTTTTGCATCCTGTCTTTTAAGGTAGCGTTGACTGTAAATAGCTGAGGTGGCCTGCTGGAGGAAGGTGGCAAAAGTGCAGTGACGAATTGCACATTTTAATGTTTCTCTTGCATTTATTCTGAAGTGTTTACATCACAACTCTTTTTACAGTTTCTTACTCGTAACACATTGTATGACCATTATATAACCTGATGACCCCCTCTGATTGTGTAAAGTCAGCTGTAGTAGAGTATGCATTCATTTTTAGACTGGAAGGGTAGTGGATCAGCCATAAACTGTACACTGAGAACCTGCCCACTGTAAGAGTAATCAAAAGGAATGAGAGATTTTCCTGTTCATATCAAGTCTACTGGAAGAGACAAAGTACTCTGTTCCCTGCTCTGACAGGAGGAACAGCACTAGCAGTTCCCAGAGAGCCTGGGGATGTTAGTCCTTGCCCACGCTTAACACTGCTCTTCAAAGTACAGCTCAGGATGCTCTTCTACCAGGAGTCGGGGAGAGCCTTTAATTGCATGGTCAGTTTGTAGAGGGATTGGCTTCTGTTGAGCAAAGCCCAGTAGTGAAGAAAAGACAAAGATAAATCTTTCCCAAATGTCTGACTAACAGGTGTGCTGAGGTACCCTCTTAAAAAAAAAAAACCACTCATTTTTAGAGGCTGGTAAGATTTGATATGTTTTTGGTTTTGTTTTTTTTTTGTTTGTGTTACCTGTAGTTTCTCTGAATCTGCCTGAATTAGGTAGAGGATATTACCTATTCCTGATTCTTTAGTAAACTGCTCAGAGTAGGAAGTCTTTGTGATGGGAATTTGATACCTTAAAAATGCTGCATTTTAATGGACAGATAATGCCATTGAGCTCTCAGCTAACACATAAAGTGGAATGATATAGAGGAGAACAGAATTTAGTGTTTGAACTGTCTTACAGCCCGATCTTTAGCTTTGAGTCCATGTGGAAATTAATGAATGGCATTTTGTGGCCTCTATTATGTCACTTGATTACATTACAAAATGGCCCCTTTCTGACCTGGAATATCTAAAAGTCTTTGTCATGAAAGCAGCAAAGAAAGTAGGAGTTCTGCTGAGTGCTTTTGTTGAGTAAGCACCTTTTCCTTAATCACAAGAAATTTTAAAGTATATTATTTATTCGGTATTGTAAGTTATATTTATTAGAAACAAAATGATATACCACTGAAAGTTATTGAACGTGCAGGCCAAACTAAGAAAAAAGGAGGGACATCTCATGGCTATACATTTTTGAAGCTTGTTTTTTTTGGAGTACTTTTATATTTCATATCTATGTAAGAAGAGAGGAAGCTGAATCAAAGTGATTTAAAAAAAAGAAAAAGAAACTGCATTCAGTCATATCAGTTAGTTTCAGTTTATATAGGTTTCCCTTAAAGTAGAATTCAGACTGAGTTTCAAAGTCTCAGTAGAAGCTGTAAAGGAATTCTTGGCTGTCCTTGTTCCAGGCATTTACACTTCGTGCAAGGCAAGTCATTAGGAGTCAGAGCATTTGCTTTGAAACAATTTTTCTGGTTAAGCTTTGAAGTTAATATAATTTTAAAGAAGTAGGCTCATCCCTTTTAATTTGACTTAGTTTGTTCCACTCTTTTATAATGTAGTAATAGCTATTTTTAATATTTTATTTTCCAAAGTGCATACTGTTACAGTATTAACCACTATATCTAGTTTTATACTTATTTGGGGTTTGTGTCCTTTGTGCATCAGTGCTAATTGCAGTATCTGCAATCTGTGAAGAATTTGCTTAAGCACCTACTTAATCTGTCTAATAGGACACTTGTAAAAAGTCTTTTAGACAGAGGAGTTAGAAGAATCTATGCGTGAGAAGCCTCTTTCAGTATTTTACCTGCTGAGCTTTGATTTCTGGCCATGATTGACCATGATACTGAATACAAAGTCAGCTCAAATTTCTCCTTTCTGAAGGTTTTACAATGCATCTCCTTCAGTAGGGTTCCTCTGGGAGGGACCAGGTTGTTGTCTGCAATGCTCATCCAAAATTTTACCACATTTCACCAATCTCACCAAGCTTCTCTTCCTCTGCCATTGACAATATGGAAGTTTTTTGTTAGAAAACGGTGAATAAATTTGCCCATGTTTGAGTATAGCAGCTTTCAGATTTGCCTGAGAGGATTAACATCATGTAGCCTTACATTTCTAGAATTAAGTACTACAAAATATCAAGGCTTTTGAAAAGGAACTCTCTTTTTCCATGTAGGTTTTAGAGATCCCAGTGATGTGGAATCAGGGTTGATTAACTAACAGCAAATGAAGGCAAAGAATAAGAAAATGTAGCTGTGAATTCACGTATTATGAAAGAATAATGATAAAATTACTAATACAGTCAGATAAATTAACTATGATGCCATTGGTACTGTGGTTTATAGTAGCACTCTGCAGGGAAAGGAAGGAGAGGAGAGTGGTTATGTTGTTTACATTCTGCTTTTTATTCATACCTCACAAAGAACAGTAAATATTGGCTCTAATGATGAAGTCATCTGCATTGTAACAATAAATAATTAGCATAGCACTGATTCCGAAATGACTTTTTCAAGTATTGACATACCACTGGTTATTTAGTTTGATTAGTGTTTACTGTTAACACAGTCTTCTATTAGAGACACAGATCTAGTAGTCGTTGCAACTGATGACATCTTCCAAAATTCAGCCCATAATTCACATGTGCAGCATGGGTAGCAGTGATTACTTAGCACATTCAAAGAAATCTATTTTATTCTATTTTATGGTAATACTGTTATTTTCAATACAGCATCCGATACCCAAGTAGTTTGAAAGCTATTCCTGCTGTTTTATTGTATTGTAATATAAACATAAATGCAGTGTTAAAAGCTATACCAATGGTGTCAGACTCCTTAAGGACTTGAGAAAACTGTCATAACTTCTAGAATAACTGATAATCGTTTGTGGGTCAAAAAGAGCAACATGCTGTATTGCTTAGCTTTCTGCTTTCTTTTTCTCAAGGTTTGTCTGAGATTTAATTTTATGTGAAGTACACAAAACACTGTCAGTGAAACATTATCACTTTGTAAAAGCTGTTTAGAATATGGTCTGGCACAAAATGTGCAGAAAATTAAAAAAGAATAGTTACAACTTTTTGCATAGAACTGACTTGTATGTATTATTTGAAATTGTGGCCAAAACCAGTATATGTTAATGTGACTGCATCTTGATATTTGCAAAATAAGCCTAGAGCTACAAACTTATCTTTTAAAATTTAAAATTATATACATAAATATGTTTAGAATTAAGTAGAAAAAATAAAATTTCATATATGTGGGTTTGTGTGTGTACATGTATATATATGTGTGTGTGCATATATATGTAGTTCTTTACAGTTCTGAGGGATTTTTTTGTCTTATCTATTTCACAATATTTCCATTTAAATGCATATTTTGATTTTTCTTCTGGGACTTGGTGGAATGCCTTTCCATTACAGTGCTAAAAGAATAATCCACTTTAACACAGTATTTCTCCCTAAAGGGATGATCTTTTCTAGTCATATGATGGTATTTTTCACAGTACAATATTAACATTCATGATGTAGTGATTTTATCTTTATTCAAAAGATGTTTTGTTCCAGTACTAAAAAGATTAGGGAATGTCTTTTGTATCCTGCTGCTAAAAAGTACCTCAAAATCAAGGAAATCTGAAAACCTCCCAAACCCAAGACTTTCTGTGTGATCTCTGATAAGGGTGAGCTATTAGTAAAATTCAGAGTACAATTTAGAGGGAATAAAAATGCATGACACATTTATAGAGTTCACAAGAAAGAAGACATTCTAAAATAAATAAATTGGACATCAACCAGTCTTTTAAAATTGAATTAATAAACACCCTTATATACAAATGTATGTTTCAAAAAGATGCATTTAAGAAAAGGTATACATTAATGTTTCTAGTGATGTGTTTCCTTGGCATTTAAACCCATAAATTTTTAGTATGCAGTTCTCAGAAGTTTATGCAAGATGCATTGATAATATGGAATGATGGAGCTGCTATTTTTTCATCAGAATACGACAGCTGTTAAGGGTATTAAATATAAAGATGTTGAAAGATCAAATTAAATTATGTTGCAATTGCAAAGGATGAGAGGAAGAGTGAAATCCCATGCAAGTTTTTCCAGCCAGTTGTGCCAAGTCCTGCACCATGTTGTACAGTAGGTGGATAAGAAAGGACATGGTGGGACACTTGTCAGGGGCATGTGCTGTGCCCTGAGCACACTGTCATTCCGCTGGCACGTCAGTTGCCCGAGAGGTTCATCCTGCACACTTAAGCTTTTACAGTTGGCCCTTTCTTAGGATAGAAAATACAAGGGGTTTAAAAACTTTGAAATAAAAAGAAAAGGCTTTTTTTTTTTTTTTTAAATCAATTTGAGGAACAATTGGGTATTCATTGTGTGTTGCATAAACAAGTTGTTTTCTTAAATGAGAGCAATACTTTTGCAGCTTTTTTAAAAGGCTGATCAATTAATCATATTATACTCAGTAGTTTTTTAATAAATAGTTTTATCTTTTTTTCAGAGTTGTGATTAGTTAAAACCTTTAATTGAATTAAATTAATAATTGTAGCACATATTCTTATGTACAGATAGATTTCACTCTTTTTTGGTGAGGTGGTTTCATGCTATTAACACTAATTTTGTTCTTTGTCTTTTGCTTTAGTATTTTTAATATCCATAAATTTATTTTGTAATTGAGAGTGTAAGGTAACTGAAATGTCCAAAATCTTACCACATCCAGATTTATCACAGCTGTTTATTATCATAAGGCCCCTGTTTTTAGTTTGTATCAAACTGGTTTATATTAAAAAATATTCATAAGCTGAACAGAGTTTTAAGTTAATAAATACTTGAGTTTTAGTTCTAGTGTGTAATATAAGAAAGAAGAATTCAGGAGGTATTCTCAGATTAATCATAAAATAAATGTATAATTTTATGTGCTTGGGTCTGATCATTTTAGGCAGATGGTTCAGGTCGAGTGCTTTGAACACAGTGGGCTTCCTCCAGAGACTGCACTGAAATTACAAAAGGTATCCGATGGGAGACTGTCCTTGGTAAATTGCTGGTGTAAGACCTCAAGGTAGTTGTATCGACTGCAGCTGCACAGTTTATGTGAGATAAGTTACTCACATATCTGTTTTCATAAGTGAAGGTTTACGTGTATATGTTAGGTATTTGTATTACTAAATTGAAACTTTTACTATTGAAACTACACTTGTTTACTCATTTTTTGTAAATTGTTTTAAAGGTGTATTTTAGAATAATATATTTCTGTAATTGTGATTTACATCATATAAAAGGAAAAGGGTTTGTTTGTAAGCTGTATTACACTTAATTACAGTCCAAATCATTGCAAAAAAAAAAAAAACAAAACAATAATATTTTTCATTAAAATACTGTTGTGGTAAATGACAGATAAGTCACGCTTAGCTGTTTAGCAGCTATTGCTTTCTCTCATTCTAGTTCATTATATAATAACCTTGTGCATTTTAGAGACTTTCTTTATAAACACATTTCTTATGGCTGCATACCAAAACTGCAAAGAAGTTATCATTAGTTTTCCATCAGGGAGAACAAATCCTGTAGTCCAGCATTAGTACTCTATTTCTTCTTCTTGTACTGCATTATTATAATAAAGTTACTGTTTAGCAATTGGGTCTCTTCAGGTTTGGGGTTTTTTTTGTTTGTTCATTTGCTTTTAACTCCAAAAAACGCCAATGTGAAATACAGGCAGCATCTTATGCGACTGTATTTAGAGGTGCCTGAAGAGTACAGAATCTTTACATGACCTCATAATAGGGTCACATTTGCATCTTTTTATGTCTTGGGCCATAGTTTTTGTGTTTGTGGCAGGATTTTCCACAACTGGAAAACAAGTTAATGATTGGACAGAAGTGGGTGGTAATTTTAAATTGCACATCAGAATTTTGCTTTAGCATTATTTTTGTATATGTATATTTTTATATATGTCTAAGACTTGCCAGAAATTTAATTTTTCATTCTAAGTTGCATGGAATGCAGCAGTTTTACCTGTATGATAGAAGTAATAGAAACGTTCTACTGCAATCTGAGACTATGCTGTGTGATATTTCCTTGTTTCCATTGATAGACAGCTACAACATAGTTTAATTTTTATCTTCCATGAATTGAATTAAATTTTGGATAGATTTAAGCAAAAACATGGGCCTGTTTTGCCATATTAGAAAACCTTTCATGCAAAGTGAACTCCATCACTGATATTTCTGATTCTCTTTTTAAAAACAAAACAAAAACCAAAACCAAAAAACAAAAAGCAACCTCGAAAAACAAATCAGGAGAAGGAACAGAATCTTAGGTAGAATCTTTTCTTCCTTTTTTTTTTTTTTTTTGCCTCCCGCCCTGTACATCCAGGGCTTCAGCAGAAAACTCAGGCTGGATTGAATTATTCTGTGGTACAGCCCATTTGCAATTCTTCAATTACATTTGCACTCTTCTAGTAAAATGACCTCACTCTTCATCTACCTGAGCTCTATCTTCTGTGCAGCCTAAATCTATGCTTCTCTCCTGTGTTTAGAATTTTTCAGGCTACATAGTCTACTTCTGTTTTATTAGAAAAATTTGTTGCTATCAACAGATTGTTTTGATCTAGAACATCCAGTCAGGGTTGTATTCCCAGAATACTTGTTAGTTACAATGATACACAAGTGATTTAGAAATTAAAAGGCAATGTTCTGGAAAGGAAATGAGGATCTGTCAGTGGGAAATAGCCCCATGTCTTGTAATTAAAATGAGTGGCTTATTATATGGATCACGTAAACCCTATTATAGGAGGAGGCAAGGCTTGGAGTACGTTAACTGCTGCCATGTTGCAGAAACATTACCAACTGTGAAATATTATATTTTCTACATATTAGAAAACAGAAATGTAAAATTTATGCAAACTTAATTCTATGCTGTTCTTTGATACAGTGAAACCTACATCCTGTCCAATCAGAGACCTGTAAAAACTGTTTGATATTTCCCGGTACTGATGTTTACATCAGAATACTTAATAGTTTGCCAGGTACTGGGGGAGATGGCAATTTTAGACTCCTTTTATTAAAATAAAGTGAAAACCCTTAATGTGTGCGCAATTAAGTGGGTGTTTTGAAGCTTGGACCAGACTGGGAGCCTTTGAGATTTCTTTCAGATATTGAAGAAATTAATGGTCTTATTGTACATACCTATAACTGCAGGGACTAATGTCGGAGAATTGTGTTGTGAGTTATTCTCTCCTCAAAGGCCTGGAATTCAGTCAGCCTCTGCTCTGTAATATCTTGTTTGTTGCAGTTTATTCTTTGAGTATAAGGTATAAAAAGGGAATTTGAAGGCAATGGAGACCTACTCTACTGAGTTTAGCCATCTGGCAACACATCTAACATGCTTTTATGAAGTGGGAACGTTGTTTGGGATGTATTTTTAGTTCCTTGCTTATATGAAAAGTTTATTTTTTAATTTATTCTTATTATTAAGGTCTAAATATCTAAAGTAGATTTTTTTTTTTTAACTGTAAATAGGAGAATGCCATCCGTAAGAACATGTTATTAAGGTATTGTTCTGCCAAGTTACTGTATCTAAACAAAGGTAGACATGGACAACTTTAATAAAGGATCTGTGACTATGTGGCTTCGGTAGCTGAAGCATCTGAAACGTGTTCATTCAGCATATATATTTGGAACTGAATTTATATAGAAACATACTTACTTCTATTGTGATAAGGAAGTGGGAAAAACCTTTGATTCTTGCTGCTAAGCAGTCCAATGAAGAGGAAGATTTGATTCTTCATGTATACTTTCTAAAGCTTGCTAGAGAGCATATTTTGATATTGTTTTGGAATGTTTCTCTTAAGACTTGGAATCCTTGCTGTCATTTTAGTAATGGTAGGTGACCTTGTCTTTTTGTCAAACACAGTGATGGAAAAATAATCCAAACAAAAGCACTTTATAAGAGAATCAAACCTGAAAATCATAGTGCAGCATTTTGTGCTTGACTGCAATCTAGGAAAAACTTTGTTCAAAGTTGCAGTATTTTCATCAATAAGAGTAAATGGTGTCGAAGAGCATAAAATGTGGGTTTTCACAAAGTATGTGCACAATTTTATGTTGCTCAAGTTGTTTGAGTCCTCAATGAATTCTTACTATGAGACAAGCAGAGCAGACACTGGCGTTTTGGAATAGTAATTATTGGGCAAAAGAACTGTGTCTAAGCTTAAATCTGAAGAGGATTGTTGCATTAAAAATTAACAGAAAATATCTAACATTCTAAAAGGTGATGGCTTTGTTTTTTAAGGAATATTTAATCAAGATTGCTTTAAATTTGTGTAGACTATATATAAAAGTTTGACAATCGTGAGTGTGCCTGCCTTTAATTAATTTTTGTTCAGTGGTATTTTCTTATCATTTTGACATAATGATTTCCAGGATCAGTGATGTTTAGATCCAAAAAAAATAAAGAACCTAGACATAGTATTTTTATGTGATGGAACAAAACTCTGGTGTTTCATTGTTCAAATTCCTAACAGTTTTAAAGAACTTCCAAACCCTGCTGACTTTTGGAGAAAGTAAAATGGAGAAAATAACAAAAATTCTGTTGAAGAGTAGAGGAAGGTTTGCAAGCTTTCTGTTTCAAGTTGAAAAAGAAAGAGGCCTTTCTGTTAGACCTGTGCTCCAAACAGAACTGTTTTCTTCCAGCTTAATGTTTTAGAAAGCCCCTGTTCTGCTTTTTTGCATGGGGGAGTGATGGTAAGATCAGAAGAGCTGACTATTGGCAGTGCAGATAATGAGAATATTTCTGAGAGTTAATCTAAAATATGTTGTCACATATTTATTAGCAATCTTATATGAGATTTTGTATGTGGGACTTCAGAGTCCACTGCAAGTTGATCTGGTCCTAGGAGTAACAGCAACATAATGATTAATTTGAAAATATATATAAGAAGTACTAAAGAAATTGTTGCAGTGATACAATTTGCAAACGTGCAAATGTAGCAGAACATCTGACATTGGTGCATGCAGAAAAAAGATTAAATACTTAGAAAACCACCCTATTCTGTGAATATCCAGTGACAGCAACGGATCAGTATAATGTAAATGTTGCCTTTAACTCTCTTGCCTGTCTGCAGGTGAAGAGTAATCTTACTGAAGTCAGTGAAGTTGCACTGTTAGTATCACAATAGGCCTGAGCTTCATTACTTCACTGTGCTATGCCAATAGAATTAAATATAGGCTTGGTTTAGGTTTCTCAAGTGTCTTTAAGTAGAATTATAGAATGGTTTGAGTTGGAAGGGACCTTGAAGATCAGGACCTTGAAGTAGGAAAAAGGATGAAATTTGCCAAATAACCTGTAGAGAAAATTATCTTTCAATTTTATTATAATGTCTTATGAATTTTATATGTTTAAGCATATGCTTCTAGAATGTTTTCAGGTAAAATTGGGCAGCATTCCTGCCAGCTGACTTGTTTGTCCATAATGGCCTACAGTTTCCCAACAGAGTAATAGCAAATGAGGTAAAGTAAATCTTACATCTTCAAGCATCCTTTTCTTCTTCTACATGCAGTGTTGGATAACTTTGTATTCCAGTAACACATCGCTATAGTCATCTTCAGTATATTACTTGGTTTATATGTTGGGACTTTGACACTTTGAGAGAAGATAGTTCTGAATGAAAAAAAAATAATTAAAAAATGAAGAAAGTGAAAACAACACATTTTTTGTAAATTTTTCGTAAATTTTTCATCAAGAGTTAAAAATATTGAATTTACTAGTCAGTCAATTACTCTACACATACTTCAGCATTATAGTTTTTGTGATAAATCAGGAATGAATGCAAATATTTTGAATCAGCATATTGTACATCAGTTATATAAATCATGTTCATTTTATCAGATGACATGACAGTGGTGATGCTGACATGAATTAGTTATTTGTAAAAGTCTAAGTTAAGAATCTTCATGAAATTTCATCTTTGTCTTCAAGAGACTATCAAGTTAAAATATTGTTTTTCGTGTCTATCATATTGGATGTTTTTATTCAAGTACTTCAAATTACTGAATTTGTTCAACATTTCAAGCAAGTAGTAATGAACACTTTTGACAATGTTTGCACAACTTGTTCAAATATTGCGTTGAATAATTTTATATCTCAGTCAGCCTTAAGTGAAAGTTCATTTCCTCTTATGCATGTGGTATTTTGTTCCAGTATAGAACGCTCCAGATGATATTTCTTCAAGGCTAGTTGCAGTTTGGCAGGTAAATTTTGATGGAGTTTATGATTTATAAATACTCCTAGTAGCTCTTTCAAACAAATACTGGAAGTTACAAAGCTCTGAACATTTAGTACTATGAAAAAAGTATTCTTTAAAAGGTAAAGGTTTTGTACCGTTCTTTGGAGTTTAAGTAATAAGAAAAATATAAGCAAATTGCCATTCTTGAAAGTCTTTTTTTTTTCCTTATAAATAAACTAGAGTTCAGTGGTGATGTGAGAGTACATGTCTATCTGTGTGTGTTTTTGTGTAGATGCACATTACATAGATTTCATAAATACGAAGTGCAGTTTTGAAAGATGTTCTCAGCTGTAGTACATGGGAGAATGAGTTATCTAAGTGTACATAAACATACCTATTTGTCATAGTTATTAGTGACAATAAAATTGAGTTATTTCATCTGAAATTCTTATATGATTTAGAACATGTTAAAATAAGCAGACAGCTATTTTAATGTCGCATTACAGCATATGAGAGTTAATTTTAGAAAAATAAAAATCTTTTAAAATTTCTTTACTGTCAGGAAACTATATTCTTTCACAAGGAAATATAAGGAAGGAACAGAAGAGTTGTTTTTAATAGACAAAATAGCTTGTTTTCATTCGTTTTTCTGCCATGGTTCTGAGTGTTGTCCTGTTGCACGTGGTAGAAGGACAACAAAAGGAAAACTGAGAGCCTTGGCCTGTCATGCCTACAGTTTCATTTGTGCAAAAAGAAGTTTGCTCGTAGAATTAGTAACATGAATGAAATTGCTTATGTGCCTCAGCATTTGCCACTGTGTGTTGTGACATGCTTCATTTAAATAACACTGCTTTGACAATACTCCCATAGAAATAAGTGAAGCTGGACAGTTTGACATTTTTCTACAGTAGCTTCCCTTAGTGGAAGTCTGTTAATGAGCTGAATTATCCAAATGATGCTGCGTACCTCAGATAACCACAGCAAGCTGTAGAGTCTGTTCAGAGTTTGGGTTGTAGGTGATGTAACTGTGTCGTCTTGCACTTGATTATGGAGGGATAGATTGCCATTAGCCTCTAGAAGTTGGTCTATGTGGTTGAAAGCTAATGCAAGGAAGAAAAAGTTTGGGTCTATAGATCTTGGTTTATCAAGGCTGGCTTTTGGGTGGCTTATCGTTTGTTAAAGTTATTATTGAAAAAAACAGAAAACCAGATGTGACATTTGCCTTGTCTGAAGTCAGAGAGTATGATGCAAGTGGACTGAGCTGCTTTGTCTAAATCATGAATATTCTCTTGACTAGAAACATACAAACTAATGTTCCTTTGACATTCTTTTTCTTGATTTAGTAAGTGGTTTGTCTTCAGGAAGACATTAATCTGGAACATTACAGGCCAGTACTTGCCTTCCTAAGACAAAGACTTTTAAATTTTGTTATCAATCTGAAAAAGCCACACATAATTGTGTATGTTGGTGTCTTAAAAAACCTAGTTTTTAAATTTAGATCACTCATTTACTATTAATTCTAGATAAATGTGTAAGAATTGTTTATAAATTCTCTGTCTTTCATGTTAGAGATGTTAATATAATTGCCCTTGATTGCAATAGTTACACTTACAATCACCAACACTTAAAATATCCAATCTAGCACAGGAACAGAAAACTGTATGGTTACTTGACTGTTCTGTAGTTGTTCACTGACATCTTGTCGTTACAATGTAGTGTCTTTTATTCAGTCTGAAGTTGACTGTTCATGCTAAATTTAGTTATCAAATTAAGAAATCAGTCTTTGTTGAGGTAATTTCATAAATAAGATTTCCTGAAAGAAGTGACTGCAGGCAAATTTTCTCTGTAATTATTTGAACATTCAAGAGTTGGAAGTCCCAAAGGTGAAACATACATTAATGTGAAATCAAATCCCTGCACAAAATGCTATTTTTTAATATTTTTTTTCCTTTTTGTTCAGCTGCAGACTGGTGTCTCCCTGTCAAAGACTTTGTACCTTCTGTTGATGGCACATAGGCCTCTTGTGCATTCAGTTGACTTGTATAAAGAAAACAGAAACTTACAGTTTTGTAGAAAAGTCCTTAGGTAACCTTTGCAATAGTGTATAAGGCTACTGATTTTGATTTTAGTATTCTAGGCTTTTTGATAGGTATATCTAACTATATAAAATGTTACTAAGTGCATTGTTTTTAGCATGACATTTTTATTAGAAAAAATTAATCGGTCTGTCTAAATTAAGTAATTTAGAAAAAAAAATCTTGTGAAATAATATGACATCAAAAAAAGAGATCTCAACTTGCTTGTACTATAGGAAAATAATATACGAGCTAACATAAAGAAACATATTAATTAATGAATGATTTGTAATTCCAAAGACTAATTCTTTACTTTGTAAAAGCAGGTAAATGGAGAATCAATGTATCAGGAAAAGCTGTATTTATGGTGTGATGTATGGCAATAGTGCAAGATTTTCCTGGTTTTCTGTTTCTGCTATTTAGAATGTAATTCTAGCCTTTTGAACTGCAGTATTTCAATATACTTCTGTTTTGATATGAGACTTTGAGTATGGTATTTCTGTCTCTTTTGCTCTCTCTCCTTTTTCATTTACAGGGGTGTGTCCATGTGCTCATGTGCGTGCAAATGTACCCCTGCACCGTCTCCCTGAATCTTTGATGCTTATAAGTAGCACGAGGACCATACACTAATTAAATGCGGTTATTATGAGATTGCAATTAGATACTGAAAGCTGTGACTGAGAGCTGATGAATACCCCCATACACTGAATTAATAGATTTTGTGTATGTGTGTGTGCATCCAGTATTTCAATAATTGCATTTGTAAAACTCTTAAAGTTAGGCCATCAGTTGTGCTTAAAGGTGGTGGTGTGTCTGTCTGTGCTCTATGCAGGGCATTCATGAAAATGAATATAATTATATTTTATTAGTATTATCTCCTTGTAGAGATACTATTATTCAAAAGTAATTTACTTTTGACGTGAGCTAAGCTAAGCCCACTGAAGACTATTCAAGTTCTTAATGAGAGTGTTCACACAGGGATTTCATGTGAATCCACATTAAATTAATTTCTACCCATGTTTCTGGAACTACTTCTTTCTAAGAAATGAAGGTATGAGATATCCCTGCTCTGAGGTCTCTGAGTGGAAGACATGAAAGTCCCAGGTGATGTGTTGTTATCCACAAGACTAGCGATTCTGTGATTTTGTTAGGCTGCAGAACCTACCAGACAGCAGTTTTTCAATTTGAAGTATAGTTATTATATCCTTACTTCTCAGGAATATTTCCATACTCTCTTTGATTACTCTGCATCTACATATCAAAGCTTAGAAAAATCACATATTTTGTTTCAAATCAGTAAAATCAGTGATCTTAGAATGCTTCACAAATTATAAGGCAAAACTCATATTTAAGATTTTTTCACTCAAAAAATTGCAGAAGCCTAAAAGTCTTGTTACTAACATATGTGTTGTCAATCACACACCTGCAAATAGGTTGTTTTCATTTGAAGCTTTGCAAATAACTGATAATCATTGTGTAGACACAACTGATCTTAAGCTTTAATTTAAGCATGTGTAGCAGTTTTTTTAAACTCATGCAGCCTTCAAGGAGGATATTAATTGGAAAGAATTTCATTTAGGGATAATCTATTTTATATAAAATGAAATGAAATGAGCTCTATTGTATCAAAGCTGTAAAGCAAATATTAAAAATTAAACCTAGTTTAACCATTCTTCATCTATTTTTACTTCAGTTCCTTACATAGATCTGCTCTAAACATTTTTTTAGGGATATTCTGCATTTTTTAAAGGGGAACGTTCAAATTTTCTTGCAATATATGTGAACAGGCATCTAGGCACAAGTCTAGCACTCCATTTTTATTTTGTTGATATTATTTTGGCTATTGTATGTGGTATTTCATTTAAGCTAGACGTTATTAAGGTGTTGAATAGTTCTATGCAGTGATATGCTTAGGAGTAACCTTTACTCATAATGTGATATTGTCTGTATGTCTTATTTCATTCAGCTTTCTTTGGCACTGATGAAGCCTAAGGCTGCTGTTTCTTTGAGTTGCTGATAATTTTTTATCTGATTAACTGACACATTTAGTTGAAATCAGACACAGCCCTTAGGCTGGGCATGGATTTAATTTAAAAAGTATCAAAGGTTTGCACTGTGTGCTGTTTAATCATCATGTTTATCAGGCAAAGAAAAATCACCGGAAGGACCATAGGGGGAGGGTTATCTTAAGGAGCAGTAACTTGGGAAATTGATAATAACTCCGAGGTAATTTACAGCTAACTTTTACATTCATTAATATAACATTTCCCACTAATAATTACAGTGCATGTAATATAGTAATTAAATTGAAAGCATTAGCGCTAATTTTCTTTTTGCTGAACTCTGAGAGGGTCAGGTAAAGATATTAAGATGTAAAATTAAAGAAATCCTCTGTACCAATGCTACTGCAGTGAATATTTTATTTACTAGTAGGATAGTTCTACCAGTTCTATGCTACCACACATGTGTAGTCATTTCCTCAAATTACCATCACTATCCATAATTGAATTTCAGTCACTGAAATGAAACAACAACCAAAAAAAAAGCAAAATTGAAATCACAGTGTAATAGCATAAATTACTCTTACATTTCTGTTTATATTTTACTTCAGTTGTTGACCATTATGTCAGTATTGTACATGGTTATTATACAGCCATCTTAACAACAGCGTACCAGTGAGGATACTCATGGCACTGATGTTTTGGAGCTTTCACAAAATTGTTTAATATTTTATAATATTTTCTAATAGAAAATACAGTTAAGTAATTTATGATACATGGAGAGCAGCAATTTTGAATTGTGTAATTCATTAAACTGATTAAAAATATATATAACTTTAAAACTATGAAGCTTTAAACAAATTGTACATTTTAGTATAGTTACAGTTGCAAAGATCGATTGCCTGTTCTAAGACAATTATTCATGAAGATTATTCTTCATTAATGTTAGGAACAGGAGTAAATGGTTATAGTTAGACATGTAATAATGACATAATTTCACTTACAGTTAAAAACAGCTAATAATTACATACATGAAAATACTGCTGCTAAAAATTTGTATTTAGATGCATTTTAAATGTTGATTTTTATACTTGCCTTTTAAAATCAGTAATTTTGGTAGTTTTGATGGGGAAAAATGGGTTTGAAAAAGTCATATGGAAAATCAAAAAATGTTTGCATCTGTATACATCTATGTTTGGTAACTGTTTTTATGTATCTATGTTCTACATCACATATCACATACTTTGTGATGTAGTACTTTGTGACAGCGTATAGTGTACTGGATGTAAGTGCTGTCTGTATTACCCAGATATTTCAGAGAAGCAATTTATTGTTACTTTAGACTATTGTAGTAGCAATGTGTTAGTAAAGTTTTGCATAGTTTAAATAATTTATTATTAATTTATTTTAAGTAATATAATTAATTATTAATTAATTAATTATTAAATAATTTATTAAGTTACTAGAACATGACTTTTTCTTTGATCATAATAATAATTTTTAAAGAACCAACAACCCAACACAAGAAAAAAAATCCACCCTTCCATATTAGCTTTTCTTGAACATTTTCCTGTTCTCTGCTACTTCTTATACGATACAGCACTTAAAATCTTTGTCCTAGAACTTTCCCAAATTTGCTTCCTTGGCTTTTGAGTTCAGTGCAGATCCCTGATACTGAGCCTGTCGCTGTCAGACTCCTCTGCCCTTGCTGAGGTAGCAGTTCTGTGAAGATGCTTTCTGTGGTAGCAAACCTGATCAGATTCCCCATTAACAGGTGATGTTTAGTACCCGAGACCTGGCACCACTGAAAGTGGTCAAAGTGGCCAATTACTCTTTCAAAACCAAACAGTGAATCTGGTGAAGAACTTGTCTTCTGTTAGTAACTTTTGCATGCTTCAGTGCTGAGCTGAATACACTGTGCAGCAATGCTGTGTAAACTTCGTACACTTGAGGAGTTTATGAAGGTTGTTAGACAATAGTTTTTTTCTATTCCACCTCGTACTCCATCCTTCTTTCCTTCAATCGTCTCATTTCTTGAGTTTGTCCCATTCCAACCTTGATTTTTTTAAACCATACAGAATAACGGGATTTAATTTATTCCATTTCATGGCATATAAGTATATTCACTAGTTTTTCCATTTCAAGGCATTTATTAAGCGTATTGATGTTTCTCCTTGTGGAAGCTGCTGTCTGGACAGTTGATGGAAGTTTATATTTTCTCTTTACCATCAGAAGAACTAAGTGAAAAAATGATAGTGGTGAATAGTTCTGTCAAATGTCTTTAAACAGGAATGCAAACCACTGAAAAATGACAAAATGGACTGCCATTTCAAAAGATGATTAAAACATGCATATTATCATAGGAAAGAAACTAGAATAAGTGCAGAACATCTTGTATATGACTATTTAAATCAGATTTAATATAGCTTTTAAGCAAGCCAAACCAGTCTTCTGTTCTTTTGTTACCAATTTCAAGATACATTGCATACATATGTATGCGTGTGTGTAATCTCAAGGAGTAGAAAATCTGAATAATTCTTTGTTCTGCCTTTTCCCATATTTTGCTTGGTTTTATTATTGATCATTGAACCTTGTGTGTTCCGTGAAGTAATAAATACTTACTGTTTGAACAGATTTCTAGTGTCGCTGTAATGCCAGTAGTAGATACCATGTTGGTGTCTACCTGCAGAAACCTCTCATGTATCCTGCAGTTCTTGATATATTATATGTGGTGTATCTTTCATATTGTTGTGCTACCTTGCATGAAGAAGTAGTAATGAAAAAGTATTTGAAGATTCGGTATCTCTAACACTATTGCAGTGATTGTAGAAGTTCTATGTGGTTTGTTTTGTTTTGTTTGTTTTGTTTTGTTTTTCCTTGGTTTATAGGCTAAATCTGTTTTCTCTTCCCGTGCCATCCGCCCTGAGTCCCCAGTGTGCTTTAGGATCTCATAAATGCAGATGCTTTTCTACAGTGGTGTTTGATTTTCCTTTTCTTCCCCGTTTCCTTTCCATAGTTGAATACTTTTCTTCCAATAAAGGCGTTCAGTTTCATTGCCATAATCTCTACAGCAGGAGTGGCAAGTTTCTTTGTAAAAATGAAAAGCCTCAGCCCTTCTGATTCTTTGATTCCATTACAAATATATTAAGTGTTGAGCAGAAATAGATACAGGTTGCTTCATTTCTTCACACAGAAAGATATGTGAGGACTTACACTGAATATTAACGGTTAATATTTCTTATTAAATTTTACTAATGCAGGTGATGTTTCTGGACATGTTGGATGAAGTCTGAACATTGACATGGAGCACATTTCAAAGGAATTGTTAGTGTGACTTTTTACATAAAAATAAAAACAAATGATACTTAGGTGCTGTGTTTTCCAAGACTGTTCCCTGACTTAACTTCATAGTATTTCTAAAAAGAACTTTGAAAAATGCATTTTAATTGTTGCAGTACAAGTAAACTGCATAGCAAAATTCCACAAAACAGAGGAATACATGGAAAACATTTGAGATGTACTTGAAGACCCAAGAAGGCTTCATTAATCATTTTATCTAATTTATTTAAAGAAAACCCTATTTACGTAACTGTGTTAACTTTTTAAGAAATGTAATTCTAGTTGAGTTGAGTAAATTGAAATGTCTGTGATTTATCTTTATTTGAAAAGAATTTTGAAACATTGTTGCACAGAAAGCTCAAAGGGAAGCAAAAGTAATATTGGCTGGATAATAGTTATAATAACGATAATACTGGTGGCAGATAAACAAGTGAAAAATAAGGCAAAATTATTTTTTTATCAGTAATATTACTTCTGGATAACTGAGAAGCTTCAACTTGAATCCTGTATGATTTGGCATTAAGTTTCATATTAAATGATATATCCATTAAAGACATGTAGAAGTACGTAAATTGATCAGTGATATCATTTTTGGATTATTATAGCTAGGATTTTTGATGACTCCTAAAATCAGAAGTTAAGATAGGTATGAATAACTTGGGAATTTGGTTGGGCAAATATGACGTGAGAATTAAAGTAAAGAAGAATAAGAAAATAGATTGAGGAAAGAATATCCAAGACAGGAAATTTTTCCCTAAGTAAAACACCTGTATCATTTTATTGATTATTAAACTGAACATTAATTTCAAACTCAGTAGCATGGCAGGCAAAGACTGATTTGATTTCAATCAAGTTGAAATTAATGTCTAGGTATATAGTAAAAAAAATTATTTTAAAATCTTGCTGCAAGTATCAGACGATTGCTATCTAACTGAGCAGGTCCAGAAGGTAAGTCGTGCAGTGTATGTATGATCAACATGGGTTAAAAGAGGAAAACAATTTGAGCCGGAGCAAATTCCAGGAAAAGAAAGTAAATTTAACATATTGATTATTAACTCAAGCAACTTAAAAATGCAAGAGCTCATGAAATATTATAAGTATGTGCATTTTCAAGTGTTATATTCTCAGTGTGTTTACAAGAAAAAGTAAAGAACTGTTGGCTTAGGTAATTGAAATGAAACAGAGAAAATATTTCTTCAAAAATCTTCTTTTATAGCAGAATTTTAAAAAGATGATGTTGAGTAAGTTGCCTGCAAGTCTTCTTCTTGTGGTGTGAAGATAAAAAGGGTAATCTCACACTGCCTTGTGCTCCATATTGTGATAAATTCTAACAGTTTAATTAATCGTCGTGATTGTGTGTTACTAACATTTATTTGTAGGTGGGATAGCAAACACCTCAGTTACAGTGAAGAGCTGGAAGTAATTTTCACAATGTCAGGAAAACTTTAGGATAATCTGTTAAATTTGGCACTTTTTCACTTCTGCTGATTATTTCTTCTGCAACATGCTACTTGACTCAAGTAGATTACTGTGTTAGAGTAATAACCACGTAGTATGTCAGCTGTGCTGCTTTTTTCTATGTGAGATCTGCATTCCAGCCTATTTGGTTCCATGTACTGGGCACAGGAAAAAAGATTTATTCTTGTTTGATTCTGCTGGTAGAGGTTCTGAATCTCTAATGCTTAGGCCAGCATATACTGCTATCATTAATATTTCTTGTGCTTTTTTCAGGACAAAGAAGGTGTGGAAGGTGTATCTGTGGGAGCCATTCTTTCTGACTACCAGAGAGTTCGAGTTGAAGATGTGTAAGAAAATATTAATCTTTATTAATATACATATTCTAAAAAGTGCTTTACTTGTTCATTTTCTAATTCCAAGTTCTGGAGCACAGTCAACTGCTTTGTTTCTCATGGTCTATGATACCCAATTGATTCAGAGTTTTACTGTAAGTACGATGTTTGCTTATTGGAGTGGGTTTTTTCCTGAAATAATTAGTTTGGGGAAAAAAATGGTAAAAATCCAGTAGAGAGTATACTGAATTTTTTGATTCCTTTTTAGGTCTGTCATGGATCTGTCACGGTTTTGATATGAAAATGGTTGAGTAGGTTCAGATCTTAGATTTCAACTGAAAGCTCGCCCAATTCTGTTGACTACAGTGTTGTGGTCAAGTAGTTATTTCTCAACAGAACTTTAATATAGAGGAATTTTTTGTTACTTGTTGTCAGGAATAAAATATAAGAGGGTCCTTATGTGCATATCTTCCCTTATTTCCTTAAAATCTAAAATCTGTTATCATTAATCAGGAGTTTTCATTCATCATTTCTACTGTGCACACTCCTTAAGTTTAAAGAGATTGTGATACCTTTAAGAGTCTTAATTAAAAAAAGGGTTACATAATGGGAATTTTATGTGTTATATAGGACAAGATTTGGTGTGGGTCAGGAAAAAGTTTCACTATATAGCTCTCATGAAGTACAAAACCACCTTGTGTTAAAAATTAATATTAATTTAATTAATTCATTAGTTATTTGTTGCTGATAAAAGTAAGTATCTGGAATATTTTATGAACTGTAAGAATGGTGAAGTTAATGCTGTGCCAACTCAACTAACACCTGCAAGTTACACAGCATGAGTGTTTTCTTTACACCTTAAATAGGCAAATTGCAATCAGAAACAGCTCCTTTCTTTTTCTTTTCCTTTATACTTTAAACCTTTTAATGACCACCTGATCATGTTACTAGATATTTTAGAAAAGATTGCTGTTGTTGATTGTGGGTTCCAGATCTTTGACCACAGCCAAAAGATTGACAGGACATCCCAATATTTCACACAGACCTGATTAATTCCAAAGTTGCTCAGTGCTAAAAAATGTGACATTGATCCATGGATTTTTTCCCTTGCAATAAAGTTGTTTCATATAAACCATCCCAGTTACTTGGAGTCAGCTAATTTGTTAGCTAATGTTAGGCAACTAAATGAACTACTTTACATTCTGAGTTGCTAAATATTTCTGTTAATTTCGCAATTTAGTGCCCTGTTAAAATATATGAAAGTAATAACGAAACCAATCAAATTATATGCATGCTAACTATGGATTTATGTGTCAACATTAAACATACATTTAACTATGAAGTCTCGGCACTAATACTAGTGGGTCTATCTAACATATGGGAGAAAGCCCACATATTAGATAAACATTGATAATTGACAAATAAATGTAATTTTTTGAGTGCTGTGAGTTAGGCCCATGATTAAATGTTTTTAAGTTCTTCAGGAACTAATCATTACACATTTTATCATCAACTGATGGTACTTGACAATTTGCGGAAGGGTTACCTATCAATAGTGCAAATTAGAGATTCTCTAATTTGATAAACAATCAAATGTTGTCTAAATATGATATGTATCAAAACAAATAATTAAATTTACATTAACAGGTTGTTACTTTGTATCACAAGCTGTATATATTTTCCTGAATGATTCTTTTCCTTGGGTGTTGATCCAAATCACAGGTTTGTTGAGTGTAACAAATTCAGCATATTGGACTTGTGACATGGGCCACATTTGTCACAGAGCAGTAACTCTTGCCATAGCTGTGTTCATAAAAAGTGATCACTTCCTAAGGTGTTAAATGAGTTTTTGGAATGAGTTTAGGAATGCATTTTCTTCTGGTTTTACTTGTGTTCCCATGCCAATCTGTTTACACCAGTGAGATACATCTTACGTAGATGAGTTACAGTCAGAACAAGATTATTTAATTGTTTTAATATTAGACATAATGTATATACCGCAATCTGGGAATAGTAAAATATTGAAATTGTAGAAGAAAAATAATTTTAAAGTAGGAAATCAGATAAATTAATTTTCTTTAATTTTATGTGAGTCATACTGCATAAAAGCATAATGCTTGGCTTTATCCAATTTTTTGTTTGTTTTTAAGATGCAGAAGGCTTGAACTTCAGCCTTTAGCTTACCTTTGGCGTCGGAACCAGGAAATACTGCTTAAAGAAATGATATCATCTAACCTTCAAGCAATAATCATAAAAGTGGCAGCTTTTGGTACGTATTCAAGTTCTGAGCAATATTGTCTGCTGAAACTTCTCATGGGTAAATCCACAATATAACAAAGAAAAACAGATTTTTTTTCTACTATATTTTAGGATAAGAAATGTTAATATGGAGCAAATGTTAACAAATTATAAAGCTGAATAATAGTTATGATGTCTGAATAATTAATTTACCTGTTTGAAATTGATTCTTAAAGTCAAAAGGGAAAAGCTGAAAAGTGACTCTTCCTAGAATGGTCATTAAATTTCCTTTGTGTTTTTTGGGTTTTGTGTGTGTGTGTGTGTGTGTTCTAGTTTGGGTTTGATTTGCAGTAAAGATGCATGCATAATTTAGTGCTTCACAGTATTGTCATTTATAGATGATGCTCACTGGTGGCTAGACCATATTATAAAACATCTGTGAAAGTTTTAATAGAAATACAACAAATTAACATGGAACAAGATGTAATTATATGAGGCCAAAACGTTTTGTGTAACAACAGTCTTTGAGCTGATAAAACATATAACAAACAGAAGTAGTTTGTCACTGCCTTCAAAAAAGTAGTCTTTATGCTATAGTTGTTTACTACACAATTTCTTTCCATTATCAAATATGTAAAAGAGGTTTGTATAATGAAGCAAATCAATATGAAAGATAAACTATTCGTTTATTGTTTTAATGTAAAGAGAAGATGAAATGACGTTTTATAGGAAGGCTTATGGAATGATGTGCTCTATAACCCTAAGAAGCACATAAGAATCATGTTAATGGTACAATATACTCATTTTAGGTCTCTGTGCAGTTTTTCATTGAGGAGTATCAAATGACATGTTAAGCATAAAGTGTGACCAAAGGACCTTTTCATTTTGGGTGGACTATATATTTGCGGTCCATTGGACCAAAGAATGGCTAGTGTAATACAAGAGGATCAGTGACATTGGTGGCTAAAGAGCTATAGATGTATGTTTAAAAAAATACTGTTGTATAACCTTGCATTACAAGTCCGATGGCTGGTTTATCTGGGCAACTTTCATATCAAATTCCTAAAGTCTGTCTTCTTTGAAAAATGCTTTATAACAAAGTGTTTTTTTCCTGAACATTAACCAAGTATTGAATTATAATCATTTTAGACTGCATAAAGTCTATGATTTTATTTATTAAAATTAATTAATTAATTTTTTTATTTGTTTCTCTTTTGCTAGTATAGTTTCCTAACTAGTTTTTACTTTATTTTACTTTTTTACAGTTCTCACTGTAGGATCTACTAGGGCTATTAGTACGATTAGAATTATTAGAAATATCTCATTCCTTCATTCACTTAAGGGTAACAAGCGATGTAATTTAATACCATTTTCCTGAATTTTGGAAGCCCAGTTATAAATACAATGGGAGCTGAATGCTGTATTTTCTACTATAAAATACCTCTTTTTTTAAATTGGAAAAAAATATTAAATATACAATTTAAAGGAACAGTTTTCAGTCCATTCAAAGTATATTTTTCTGTTTATGTTATTTTGCCATAAACCAGAATGCTTTCATTGCTGACATGAAAAAAAAATAACATTCCTCAAAGAATATGTAACATACCTTTTCATATCAGAATTATTTTTCATAAATAGTTTTTTCAGATAGTTTGTTTTCACTAAAATTTGTACAATTGAAGGAAGTAACTTATGAAAGGGAAAAAATCCCACACAAAATGAAATGGAAATACTATTTAAAATTTACTTGGAAAATGTTAAAAAAAATATATTACTTAAAGATAAAACTATTTCACAGGTAGACATCATTGATGACCTGTCTTATGCCTGAAGCAAGATAAGCTTGTCTTTTGTATTCTGAAGTCTTAAAAAACAGTAAAATGCACTAGTCAGTGCACAAAGAGTGCTTTGTGGGCTATTCATTGAAGGAACAAATACCATAAATACTTGTAGATAGCAATTAGATAGAAAATCACCATGATCTTTTTCCTTTTTATTTTTTTTTGGCTACAGGTAAAAGAAAGATCTTATCAGAGTCAATTTCTCACCTGCCTCAGGCAGACATAATTAGATGTAAGCAAATTTAATGGAGCTTGTGTGCTCTGGGGCCATTCTGTAATGCTTTCATAATTGCATGCCTTGTTAAAGTGGATTTAAGGTATGAAGGCTGTTTAACATATCAAGTGGCAAAGAAGATAAGATACAGTTTAACTTTTTGCCTCTTAGATTAATAATCAAAGCTAAACTGCAATGAAAATATTTAAAATAACAGATTTAAGAGTCTGACGGGTAATGCATTAGATAGTACATTGTACAGATGTTAATGCAAAAAAAAATTCTGTAACTTAGCTTGACATTCATCAGCGCTGGCATACTTGTACACCCACCTTGTCCTGTTTTCCATTAACTCTGTGCCAGTATTGGCAAGGTAAAAGCCTGTTGTTTTATGTAGAAAACACATAATTATGCAAGTAAATGAGCATTAGTTTAGTACATTTCCCTAAATCCACCATTACAAATTAATACCATAAACTTTGCCAGTGGCAAGAGTTTTCTATCTCAGAGTGGTGTGCTTTTCCAGATGGGATAGCAATTGCTCTCACTGACATGCAAAAGAAGTATTGTTAGCAAGCCTTCTTCACATGCCTTCTGCTGACCTATAAGTGGATCAGCTTTCATTCCTTTAGAGTGTATTTCAGAGGCTTCAATGATGAGAGAAAAACATTCCATGATCTAGCAGCAAACCTAAGCAACGAAAAAAACAAACAAACAAAAATGCTGCTTATGCAGCCACTTATCTTGCTGCTAAAGATGCCTGTTTGATGCATGATACTTTGTGTTTGAAATATACCCCTCTTCAGTGGAAATCCCAGCAAGTCAGAATGAGGTCACTCAGTAATAGTTAATATAGAAACAGTTATTGTTTGTTTTTAACATGCATGTTATTCATGCCTGAAATTTCAGTATTTCCCATTGCTTATATGATACAGTCTAACATAACACAATCATAAGATACATTTTTGATATCCTTGCTCTCTGGGCACTTTTTATGGATTAAAATACGAAATAACTTGCAGACTATACATATAACAGATTAAATTTCTAATCTTACCATGGTAACTTCATGTACTGGTTTACCTGTGCCATGTTCTAAAGCAAATTGCTTCCCCTGCAGGACAAGGTGTAATACTCTGGTGGAAGTGAGGGAAGGAGGAAGGTTACATTTGGAAGGAATCTTTGGGTTCCTTACAGTACGGTCCTTAGTAAAAATTGAGCATCTTTTTCATTACTTTAGTTATATAGTTAACTATACCTAAATCTTGTTAAGAATTAACACTAAAAATTAACCCCCCACTATAGATTTTAAAATACAACAAGCTTCTGTTCTCACATATATGAGAATATATTTTAAATTGTTCTTAAATCATGCAGTTAAAGCAGTTGATCATCAGCGAATCCATTTTTTTAAGTTTTAAGAGTAATGTTCACCTGCAATAAGTTTTGTAAGTCCACTTTGTTAGCTTGAGAAAGTGGAAAAAATTGCTTCTTCAGTGTCTCACTCAAAATCAGAAGGTAAACTTAAATTTCCCATTTATGATACTAATATACATTATTTACTTTATACATTGCAGTTTCTTCCCAGTGTGCTTATACTAATGATTTATTATTTAATTAAATACTTGAAAAAAACATTGTAATTTTAAGACCAAATAATAGAAATACAAAGTTGGAAAAAAACTAAACTCTGTAATGGTTAAATTAGGTTACTAACTTCTCGATGTTCTTCGGACCACAGGAGAGAAATGATAGGATATCCCTGTTCAACTGTTGGACAATAATAAAAGCTGAAACTTTCTATCAGGGCTGATTAGCTTGAGGTCCTCAGACTACATTTGAAGTGGAGCTCTTATGTCATGACTACATCCTTTATGTTGTAGATATGGCTGCTATGAGTGCTTCCAGACAATCTGCATGCTCAGCCATGGGTAGAGTTGAAGTCACAGGAGTTGTGGAAGCCTAAATTTTGAGATGGTGTGGGTCCTAGTTACTTAGCCAGGCTGTTTCCCTCCAGTAATCGAGTGATGAGTCCTTAGGGAGCCATTGCCATCTCCTGTCTGTCAACAAATCCTAAAGTTCCTTATCTAAACTGAGCTGTCTGAATCACGTATATTTAACTTCAGACTTTTGCTATGAGAAGATCTTGAGGCTTGCCTCACAAGGTCAAGAAAATGGGTGTACTCCTGCTGTACAGAGAATTCTATGAAAAGCTGATAGTTTAGGGATGCCCATGATTTTGTATATCAGCTTTTCATTTATGAAAATCAGTATCTGTAGCTTTTGTTTACTAAACCTAACCACATAGGTGTCTGCATTCTTGTTTATTATTTGCAATGCTGCTAGTGTGGAGAAGAGAAATCCTGACGGACTGAAATTGATAGCCAGACTGCCATTAATTTTAATGGTGGTAAGATTTATGTATAAAGGAGTACATTAGAAAAGAACTAGCGCCACACAGTTCCTGGTTAAGCTCCTGAGGGTGTAATTCAGTGTTACAGATAAACCAATCTGATTGTGATTTGCCGCCAAAAGGTTGGTCTTCCCTTTCCTCTTCTAGCTGACTCTTCCAAACCACAAGTCTCTACTTGCTTCTGTCCCTGTAAAAGCTTCAGTGATTGTGTAGCTGCAGCTGGTGATTGCAGAGAAGTACTACACAGACGGGAACTTGCTGTGTAGATGCCACGGACACGTGGAGGATAAAACTCTATGAGTAGAAAGCTTGCCCCTAAATTGGGTTGGCTGTAATCTTAGATCATCTCCTGAAGTAAAATTGGTGGCTGTGCGAGTTTTGTCTGAGCATATCATCTCTGCGATGGAAAGGAACAGTGCTCTTTGAAAATGTGTCTCTAGTTTTTAGTACTGAGCAATTTTAAAGTCATTATTGGGGAAACTGAAGGAATTTGTTATATCATCATAGCAGGGGAACATACTTGCTTCTTCTAAATATTTTCAAAAAATTCTCATATGCTTCACAAACAGATGGAAATGAAGAACATTTTGTTTAGATATCAATACAAGATCCCTGTTGTTTTCTTCCATACTGTATTGTAAGGATTTTTTCACTTACTTATTACTGAATAAACTAAACATTAACTTATTTAGAGCTGATTGTTCCATTGCTTTTTCCTTTAGCAGTTACCAGACTCTGGAGCTATAATGGAATCTATGACAGTCTTTACAACCTTTGCTCTTGATAATGTCTGGTTTTATTAACATTAAAAAGACTTCTGTTTATCATAATTTGAAGTGGAACATAAAATGAACAGTAATATTTGTCTAAGTAAAGTAAAATTTTAATGATTGTCTATTTTGTTAGGAATATTGTATTCTAAAAAGTAGCCTTAAACTTTTATTAGAAATATTATCCCTGAACAATGTGAAAGTATTATCTTGTATACAGATTTGATAGCTTTTAATTTATTTTTATTGTCATTTCTTCACATTGTAAATTCAGTACATTTATGCATATTGTGTACTTTAAGAAAGATTCTTATTAGTCTTTTCCTGCTTCTAATCGTTGTTTCCAAGCTAGCACATGTTATTGTCACTGAATTTTCACACAAAGCTTCTAAAGCTTAGTTGGTCCTTTAGAGTTTAAGTGTATTTAACATTTTTGCCTTACACTTGTTCCCTAATGTTTGTCCACTATCTCATTTATCTACATCATTCATGTTATTTATGATGGGAGAAAAGGTATCACAGCAGATCTTGTATGAAAAGAGTTGGAAACATTTATGAAAACAGAGTAGCCATTTTAGCTCAGGCTGGGTTTTTTTTTTTTGCTGAGGGAAAAGATTAACATGAAAAAAGATCAACATGGCAATATGTCAATGGTGCAAGACCAGAAAGCAATCAAACTTCGCTCAGAAATTAAGAAGAGGATAGTGCAAAAGAGATGAAGAAGAGAAAAGAGAACTTGGAGTGGACTTTAAGTGAAGAAAAGTTTTGATTCAGAACATAGCTGAAAGGTTAGAAAAATAAGATAAGAAAATAATATTTGCGTTTGGAATGTTAGTGTCCTGGGTGCTTGTGTATGAATGACAGATGTTTTGTTACCAGCATAAAATGAGGTTTTGGAAAGAGATCTTAGAGCATGGGTATAAATAAATGTTTGAAAATAAAGTGTGTTAGACAAATGAGATTTTGTGACAGTTTGTTTAAGGTGGTCTATAAACAGGTTAGAGAAAAGTATGATTCCCTCTTTGCCATCTCTTCAGCCTGTAGGTTGGAGATTGGAAAGGATGTAGATATTTTCAGTAGTAACAGATGACAGGAGTTAGAAAGAAGAAAAAGAAAAGAAAGAAGAGAAAGAGTAGGAAAGTGAATGTACCCAAACATAGAAAAACAATTGAAAGTTGACATTACTGAGTGCAATGCTTCTTGAAGAGATGTCAGAGACCAACAAAATTGGAGAGAGATGGTTTAAGAGTAGAAAGATCACTCTGAGATTTGTCAAGATCAGATCATCTAAAGGAAAAGTGAAATGGAAGCATCAATGTAAGAATGGAATATTAGTCATTTAAAGTGGAAGAAAAGCAATTAAGGGTTCTAGCAGTTCTAGTAAAGTAAATAGAGAACTTTGAGCTGAAAAATGGTGGAAGAAAAAAAGCTTAGTAAAAAATGTCAACATCAGAAATAATCTTAACAGAATGAAAATCAAGAGGGAGAAGTTGCATCTTGTTAATACAAGAATATTACTTGCTGCTCTGAAATGCTTGGTAAGATGTCAGTTCTGGATGCGCATTCACTGTGCATTCTGTTCTGAAACACAACTTAATCTCAAAGATTTAAAGGTGGGTCTGTGCAGTTAGAACCGTGCATACATACTTACTTTCTAGCTCTATGAGTTGAAGTTTTAAGAGACTACTTGTGCTAATCTGATCCTTTTTTTTTGCTTTGGCATTACCCTTTTGCAGGTGATCTACTGATTTCCCCTGTCAGAAGTCTCTGTCGATCCATTTGAGAACTGTGACCTTTTAAAGGTTTATAACTTGTCTGCATGGGGCTGGATTTAACTGAAGTGACACAAATTTTGCCACTTGCACTGTGCATCTTTCTCTGCCACTGAATCAAATTTCAGTTCTTTTCCTCAAAGCTTAGTAGTACTAGAACTGTTCAAAGCGTGCGAACGCCAGAATTCTTTAACAGGGATAAAACAGTACATCCATTTTTTTATCCAAACCATGGTGAAGGAAGGGTTGAACTCTTTGAATTAAACAGGTTAATAAAGAAATAATGCCCTAAAGGTAATGACAAAGTTTAAAACACTGAAAAAAAGACATATCAGGAAAGTCATGCATATGTGACTCTATGAAGTGAACTTGTAATATCTTTTGGTTTAAGTCTCCGAAGTCCGTTGAAAGTTCTGAGAGGAAGTTGACTGGGGCAGTATTTTCAATGAACTGAACCATTTGTTGTATAGTCTTGGATTTGATTAAAAGCAGTTTAATACTGTTATTAAACAATTCTTCACAATATCTTTTTAAACTATGAACGTTTTAGCATTTTCAAAGTATCTGTGTGAAAATACTGTCTCATTATTTCATGAATACAAAATTTCTTCAAAGACTTACTGAGGTTTCTGTTCCTGAAATGGTAGAACTCAGTTGCTTTGAATCCTGGATGTAACTAGAACACAAATAACTTTGATGTTAAAAAAAACCAAAATCACAGGAGGTTACAGATAAAATTATCATTGCTGGTATGAAAAGTTTTAGAGCCTTTTACCTCTTAGAATTCTCAAATTTGATGACATCAGACTAACCTAGTTCAGAAATTTTTTTATTAACTTCCAAGAAAGAAGATAAGCTGTGATCCTAAATAAACTGCACTGGAAACATATGCAAGAATGACTTTGGGATTGCTATTTTATAATTTTACCAGTTAATTTGAAAAGAACTAATATGCCTTCAGATTCCATCCCTTTACTATTCCCATACTGGATAAATTACCCCATACAGAAAATAGAAAAAAAATGAAGGAGGGAGGGGGCGGGGGGAGAGGGGGAGAACAAAGAAGTAGGAACATAATCAAATTGCATGAATTTTGCTCTTTTATACCATAAATTAGACATGTCTCAAATCTTTTAGAGGTGGGGTAATAGCCAGTATTTATCACACTTTCTTTCATTATTATATGAAAATTAAGTAGCTTTTAGGTTTTGGAAAATTAAGGTCAAGGAATCTGTCCAGTTCACCATTGTTATACAGCCTTTCATGTGTGACAGTTATGAGGAAGTTAAGAGTCAACTACAAACCTGTCAAGTTATGCTACAAGACAAAAAGTTCTCTTCCCAGCTCTTCATAGAAACAAAAGCTAAATATGACACCAGGAGTAATTTACCTCAGGACAATTTAAGGTATAGATTTATAGTGCATTAATATCTGTGACAGGTGCACTCCTGCATTGTGAAGGGTATGTAACAATCCTGCACTTCTGCAGACTAAACGTGCTTTACCAACTAATACTTTTTTGTGGGGGCCTTTCCTGTGCTGTTAGAAACATACTTTTAGATTCTGTGTTGTTTAAAGAATAGTACTTGATCCTGCTTCATGTAAATCCATGATTTTGTATTGTTTACTTAGAAAAAAAAAAGACACATTTAAAGTAGAGAATTTAACTTTCAAAATAGTCCTGTTTTATGATTTCCAATTCTAAGATGGATGGTTGCATCTATTGTTTATTCTCTTTTGCCTTCTCTCCACATTTCTTTATGGTAAAGGTTCCATAATGCCCCTTGTTAACCCTGTTTTCTTTCCGAAAAAGAAAATCAGAGAGAGACTAGTTTTGGTTTCAAAAATCTTAAGTCTTTTGTTGCCTCTTTTCTTATTTAATGTTATAAATAATTCTGCTTCTGGTGAGCAGCTGATTAGGGTATTTCCAGAAACCTTATTGTGCGTTATACTGCCCTCCATCATCAGAAGTTACGTCTCGGTCCCTGACATCTGTAACAGTGGCAGTTACTAAACTTCTCAACGATACTTCTCAAGAAGTCAGGAAAAAGAAGAGACATTTCAGTTACTGTGTGTTTAAAAACAAGTTCCAGAGTTTTTTTCCAAGAGGCTATGGTAGTTCTATGTGTATGAAATTTCAAGAAGAATTATAATATATATTGATTTTAACCTTATTTTATGGAAGAAGTCAGAGAGGAATAATGTATACTTTTCAAATGGTAAGATTAGTTAGTCAGGAAAGAGCACAGGTTTTTCCCTATATTATGGGAATATATTTTCCCTATACTATTATGGTTAACTCATATTCAGTTTCATTGATGTGTGTGTATGGTAGTGATTCTTTCACAATGTGTTCATCTATTATGGGTTAGAGTTTGGTTCAGTGTAGTTTCCAGAAGAACTTAATGTACCACTATTTCTTCATCAGGGAGTGTAGTGATAGGACAAGGGGTAGCAGCTTTAAATTGGAAGAGGGGAGATTTAGATTAGATATTATGAACAAAATCTTTACTGTGAGAGTGGTGAGGCACTGAAACAGGTTGCCCAGAGAAGTTGTGGATGCCCCATCCTTGGAAATGTTCAAGGCCAGGCTGAACAGGGCTTTGAGTATCCCCTGCTCTAGTGGGAGGTGTCCTTGCCCATAGCTGGGGTGTTGGAACTTGATTTTGAGGTCCCTTCCAACTCAAACCATTTTATGACTCCATGAAAACAAATAATTAGAGACATGCTGAATAAATAAAATAAATAATAAGAAGTAAAAATATATTTTTTTCATCTATTAAAGACTTTATTAAAAATCAAGACAATTTTAAAATTCCGAACATGAATTAAACATGATCTTTTTAATAAAATGAAGCTTTAGAATGTGGATTTTACTAGCTGAATGTAATGCCATAAAAATGGAACTTGATTTTCTAATGATCTTGATAAATACAAGTAATGCTGGGTAGTTACCCCTCAGGGGAAGGCTTTATACTGCACTAACACAGGTGTACAAAGTGAACCATTTAAAATATGGTTCTTGTGCGAAACTTAACACTGACACACTTAGCACTAGTGAAATGCCCAATAATGTTTTTCAGTACATCTTTTTCACAACAGAAGCAAGCCCTGAATTTCTGCCCTAGTCTTTGACACGGCTGTAGCTTTCTGCAGCACTTGACGTGTGGCTGGGCGTGAGACAGCTCTGTGACCATTGCTGGTATCTGCCAGAAGGAGCTCTGCTCCTGTCAGTGGATTTATCAGTAATTGCAGACGGAGTAGAAATTACTTTGTAGTGATTATACCATTTGTGCTATCACATACTGATTTTACAGTAAAACTAGGCCACAAAACTGGAGGTGAGAGTACAATTTGTTTTACTAACCACTGTTAAAAACAGCATTACCAAATCTTTCAAGATGTTTCTGTCGTCATGCACTGGTCTATCTCAAAGAAATAAAGCCCCACTTGCTCCCTTGACAGCACATAATAAATTGACTGATGTAGTTCAGTTGGGGAGTTAAAAATGCATTGAAAATAATGGGGCATAACATTCTAGGGTTAACATTTATTCATAGATGATGCAATTAAATAAAACAGGCATTAACTTCAAGGTCAGTCAGTAAAGTAATAAAAGTGAATATTTTAATTGAATTGTAATTGCTTTCCATTGATACATGCAAGTTAAGTAAAATAGATGTCAGTGCTGCAAATTATAATTCCCTTCCTAATTAATCTCTTAATTCTGCATAGAGTTGTCCAGGGCATGGATCTTGTTGTTGGTTTATCCACCCATCCAGCTTTCTTCACATCTAGTTTCATGAAGGAAAAACCTGGAGTGTGTGGTTAAATGGAACGTACTAAGAATTTACAAGACGTTATTTCTCTTTTACTCAAAGTAATTTTAAGAATCTGAATCAATCTACTGCTTTATTTAAAGAAGATATCAAATTGAAGTATAGATTTGTATTAACTGTTTTTTAAAAGTTGGTGATAGATACTTTGTTATACTGATAGTAGCAACAGACATACAGCTTCATCTATACATGCATACTATTAGAGATTTGAGATAAGGATTATTGATTGTGCAAATTACAGGCTACATTGGTGTCATAGTCTGGGACAGGTTGGCCAACCATGAGACAACAGATGCTTTCCCTGACCCCTTGCTCCAAAGAGAGAGAGAAAGAAATTATAAAAGAGTTAGATAAGGAGTTTAGAAAAAGCAAGACTACTTCAATGAAATAGTAACAATAAAATAAAAAGGAAATAAGGATATAGATACAATTATATGAAACTATATCAGGTTCCCAGGGAGATGTCACAGTCAGGCACTGGGGAAGTTCCAGATGGGACTCAGCAATGGTTGGGAACTGGATTCCCAAAGCACAGATCAGGCTCAGTCATCGCCAAACAGAATCCCACTCAAATAGGCCCCACTGAAGACGCCAACCTGACCCCTTTGATCCCTCAGCTTTTACACTGAGCATGGCAGATAGGATGGGCCACCCTTTTGGTCAGTTTGGGTCGCCTGACCTCTACAATGGTGTGACTCCTCCCCAGGTTGCCACAGCAACAAGAGCAAGAGCCTATCTCACTGAACAGAGGGTGGGCTCTGCTGTGGCCCAGACCGGGCCAGTTGGGTCTTGATGCCTTTAGCCGACAGCCTGTATTCACTCACAATACAAACTTACTGGAAATAACATCTTTTAAAAGGAAGACAAGCTATCAAAGAAAATAATTCTACTGAGAAACAGGGAGGGTACGTTGCACTTCCACAGATTTTCATGCAGGTGTGGGATATTACTAAAGAGTTTACCATAGTGTATACATAGGCAAACTCTTTGGGTTTGTATACTATTTGCATAGTAGTTTCTTTTGGATTATTCTTTTCCAAGGGCAGAGCAGTAGGTATATCCTTATTACTATCAAAGAGAAGTTGTAAAAGAAATAATGTGCTAGTGTGCCTAGTAGTGTGTTAGTTTTCCCTTCTCACGTGTTTCTAATGTAATCTTTGGTTTAAGTTTGAAGGAAACCAATTTTTTTATCAAGGAGAGGAGTTACTTCTCTTAGAAAAGTAATTATGTTAATGAAGAGTGTTAACGTAAATGTGTGAAATGAGTACTGTAATATGTACTCAGTTTATTTTAAGAGAAAATGCTTGTTTTCCTAATACCTGTCTTGTTAAAATCAAGGACGTATTATTAAGCTGTTGTAAATTGGAAGATATCACCAGAATCACTGGAACTATTGAAATGAAATTAGGCCCTTTTAAAATTATTTCTATGAACATAAATCATCATTATCTTATATCTAGCAACACACATTTTTAATCTGTTAATATAGAACAATAAACCAATACCAAAAAAAAGGATAGAAAGGGGAGAAAAACCTCAGTCCTCTTTCAGTTTAATTATTAAGTAGTTTTTAAAATGTTCCCCTAGATAGTAAGGGAATTTTTAATGTGCTTTAATGAAATATTTAAAAACTTTATTAATGTTTTGAGATCTCATTCACTCTAACTAGTTTTAGTTTCACAGGAATTTAAATACACCAAGACCATCGTTGTAAAAATTAAAAGCTATATCAATTATTTGAACTCAGCAATGACTTTAAATGTATGGTATACTATTGTATATATAACAGCTTTCATCATCAATGATTTAAAGTGCTTTGCAAGTTACATCAGAAATTGCTTCTAAATGGAGTCATTCTGGTGGCAGCTCAATAATGATAGCCATTATTGGACAAAGCAGTAAAGTAGGAAAAAATAGACAAGTTTTGCCATCAGTACCAAAAAAACCCCAAACCACAATAATTAAGAGTAGCAAAAAATGTGATCACATAAGATATTCCAGTATTCCTTGTCTTTCAGAAGTCATGATTTTTGGTTATTTTGTTTACTTTGTATGTTAAAACCTTTTGACCACTTAGTCTCAGATCTAATTAGAATATTTATTTGGTTGAAGGTGCCAGCTCTTGAAACAGTTGGAACAGTTGGATGCCTTACAACACACTGATTTCTGCCAATTATTTGATTTATTCCTTATAAGTGACCATTTAACAGACATGAGTTCACAAAACTCAAAGTCAAAAAGCAAAAACAGGAACAGAGAGGGGCAAATTAAAGGACTTAACAAATGTTAATAGGGCTTACTTTTTTTACCAAGAAAAATAAATCAAAATGTAGACATCATACAGAATATTTTATGATGGATAAAAATGTTCATGAGTTTACTTTATCTCTCCTTTTTAATTCTCACCTTTTTTTTCAGTGGATTGCACATAAACGGAAAGTGATTTAGCAAAAACAAAAAAAGTATTATGGAAAACTGTGTTCCTTCCAGTAATTTGCAGAAACTACTAAGAAAAACCCTTTTAAAATATTTAATAGATGTCTACAAAAGTAAGTTCTGACTCAGAGATAATATCTGTGTAGTATTTTTATTACCAGGGACCCTCATACTTACTTCACTAGTCAGTGAAATTTCTAAGAAAGAAAAACAACGGCTTTTCTAGTTAAAAAGGTAATTGGCTCTGTTTTTCCACAAAGGGAATAAGAGAAAATTATGTGTGTTTTCTTTAAGATAGAAATGACTTTTAGATACAATGGGACTAGTTCCTGATGGAGAAATGCTGTATTTAAAAAAAAAACAACAAACACACAACTAAAAAACCCACGCTTTCTTGAGGTTATAACCGTACTTTATAAAAAAAAACTTTTAATTTTTTTTTATTTTTGCAGGATTAGATCCAGAAAAACATCTAGGCAAAACTCTAGACCAAATGGAGCCTTATCTTTTGGAGGTGAGTATTACTTAAAGTATACAGTAAAGTTGCAATTAAAAAGTAACATAGCCAGAAATTCAGTAAAATTAACTTAATTGAAAATTACTTAGTTACTTTCAGAAATTAGATGCCAATCCAAGGCTTATATATTTACACAGAATTTAAGCCTCTGATAAGCACTTCCATTATGAAAAACAGTCTTTCTGGAGGTAGTTCATAAATGGTGCCAGCATCTTTGAAACAAACCAAGTATCCGCATCTGAAGGTTTCCTACCATTTTTTACACAGTAAGACTGCTTAAAGTAAAAAAAAATGGAATAAGAGGTTTGTTCCAGAGGATTTACTTGATTCTGGTTAAAGGCTTATGTAGTCCTCAAAGCAAGAAAATGATGGTAGGCAGAGCTAATAATTTCATATAAAGAAAAAATACATAACTAGGGGAAAAAAAAAAAAAGATCAGAGTTTGTACATGAGTCTTCTTTGAGTTGGAGGTATAAGCATCAAACATCAAGCTAAGCACAGTTTAACAGTAACAGCTCTGAAAGTGTGTTTACATGTATTGTCTGTGACAAAGCCAGTTTACCACAGTTCCTTGTCCTTGAGCCTGTTAAAAGGAACAATTATTTGTGTTTGGCTATTATGAGAGTCTTGCTGTGACTTTTATCACTGTAAGCTGTCTAAACTTGAAAAAAAAAAAAATTCCTAAAAATACTTTTTATTGTTAGCCTAGGTAGTTACAGTTCAGCCTGGCTTCACAGTCAGTATTTCTGAAACAATTAAGGGCATGGCACATTTGCAAAAAGAAAAAGTAATCAGAATTTTTTAGGAGCTTAAAAAATCTCCTATGCTGCTGAAAGGTGGCAAAGTTAATTAGAAATTATATCTTGAATGTAAATTAACTTTGCTAGTCATTTATATGGCTGGAGAGAAGAGGGTAGGTAATTGGTACTTGGCAGAGCTGAAGAGGAAGAATGAAAGTCTGTAACATTCAAATAGTCTTGAAGAGATTGTTGGTGTCCAACTTCTTAGCTTGAAGTTCATTGCTTCTGCTTCAGAGCTGAAGAATCTGCCCAGAAACCTTTTCACTGTATATAAACTATGTTGATGTAAAAATCCCCTTCATTATCTCTTTTTGTAAGTCTTGCTTCGCTTATATCTTCAGATCATCTCAAATACAGTAACTATTCAAAAATACCGGGGGGTGGGAAGTGTTTTATCCTGCTCCAGAAAAAGGGAAGGGAGGGAAGAAAGGAAATAAATATCTTCCCAAATATTTGTAGTACAGGTGAAAAAGCAGTGGCACAGATATACAGTAGCAGTACCCCAAAATACCTGTATACCAACTAGATATAAAATATTTGTTCATATTGTATCATTAGTGGATGTTTTATTTCATTGTGGGAGAATAAAGATAGATGTAAAAAAGTAAGGTTGCTAAGTCTAGGAATATCTGTAAGATCCAGGAATAATTAGAAGAGAGAGTGCATTTATCCTTTCTGAAAAGTACAAACTGGATTTCTACAGGAAAAGAAAGGAAAAAGGAATAGGATCGCCACCTCAAGCTGGTAATATAATCTAATTGAACACCGAACTAACTTTGAATTAGAAGCTGTATTAACATGGCTGTTTGGCTCAGCTAATAAGCCACTGAGAACCAGAGTCCACAAGTTTCAATTGACCTCTTGTGACAGTGGTTAGGTGGCTTCCAGGCTTCCTACAAAGCTGGTACTGCACTGTATGAACGCACTGGACTGGAGGCTTCATTGCACTCTATGTTTGTGTCTTGGCCCTGCTCCTGCGCTGGTGTGCTCTACAGTGCAAGAGAAGGGAACTTTTACTGATGTGTGAAGTCCCGTTCTGTGTGGACTGTAGACATGGCTAATGATTGATGAATTCCCAGAAGGGTTGTTTGGAACATCCTTGGAGTCACGAGTAAATAATACATAGTTTAAGAGTATGATAAACATTTAAGTACTCCTCCCCCACTTTGTTGCTACAGATCACTTCATGTTTCTGTTTGTCAGAGCTGTACCTTTAGAAACTTGGTAGGTGATGGCTAAGGAAGCGCAAAATTTTACAATCATGAAACAATGAACAATTTACTGTGGAATAGATTTAACAGAAACATTGACTTTACTGTATTATCAATTTCATACTGATCAGTCACATTTGATGAATTGCTATTTATGTGGGACTAATTAAATAAGCCAGAAGGAGGAGAGTATAACCCCTGTGTTCATGGAAAGGTTCTGTTACCGAAATTCAGGTTCCAGCTTCACCGGGGCTGCAAAGAGTGGCTACTCACCCCAGTTGAGTCAGTAGTCTTAACTTTCCTTGAAACCATAGCAGCAAGTATTGCAATTTTCCTTGTTAATAGGGTATGATTAAAATATGGCTTAAGAATTATTATTCTCCATTTGATTTCACCATCATCCATTTTAAAAAGAAAATAATAAACTAAGTCCAAAAAATCCAAAAATATTTGGTATTTTGGGTAATTAAACGTGTTCTCCTTGATGTTTAATGGTTCAAGTGAAGTGATTCTTACTTCATGGTTTAATACTTCTCAAATCCTCCATTTGCAGTTTTTATCTTTTATTGATACAACAATAAATGGAGCAATGACTGCATAGCTTAAGGTGCAGAACTAGTAGGGAATTGTGACCCTACTTAGAAACTGTTGTCAGACCATTGCAGGGGAGACTACATAACTGATATTTGTTCTTGTAGCTATTTCTTGTGCATATGCATGCTATGAAAGTCAAAGTCAGCACAAATAAATTGTTTTTACTGGATACTTAGTTGGCTTTAAGGCCTAATAAAATCAAGTCATTAACTATAAACTGAAGAGAAATGCTTAGGTTTATGATGTGAAAAATGTTTTTTTTTGCAAGTCAATGAAGTCTTCAACATCAGAAGTTCTGCCAGACAGAATTTGAGAGCAAGGATTTCAGTTTTCAGTAAGGAGGAGAGACAGAATTTAATATTCTGACCACACCAAAGCAAACACTATAACAAATTCATTTTCAACATTACACATCCCCCAACCCACCACAGCTTTGTATACTGTCTTTGATTTGTGTTGTTGTCTAACCAGTAATTTCCAATTTAACCGCAAATTCCTTGAAATTTATTGTTCTCATTGGTTTTTGCTAGTTTATGGTTTTTCCTGTTCTTGTGGGATTATCTTTTGGGTTCTCTACTGACATCTAATGTTATTTATGTAGTTCTTGATTCAGCTAGGTGCAGGGCTTTTCATTACAGCATTTTCCCTAGTGTGGTGCACAAGACTCTGAGAATTTTTGCAGTTCTATTTAAAATGAATAAATATTGTTCTCCCCGTTCTTCAGTTTTGTTGATAACTCCATAGCTTAAGGTATGGAACTAGTAGGGCATTATGATCCTAATTGGAAATTGTTGTCAGGACATTGTAGGGGCATATTAAATTTATATCTTCATTAGTTCAGCGCTCAGAAAAATTACAAAGTTGAATATAAGGAGGTCTTTGATATTGAACCATAACAGGTGTGACCTGAGTCATTTGGGATTGGTAGGGAATGTCCTGCTTTATATTTTAGCGTGTATTCACAAAGTTCAATTTCTCAGATGCTACAGATGAGGAATTAGGACTGTACTCACTTATTTTTTACACTAAAAGTTTACCTTAAGGCACTGTCATTAAAATCAAAATCAACTTATATTACTTATATTACTATTACTTATTATATTAATAGTGTGTCTATTGTAATTAGTCCTTTGGATGTACAAGAAAAAGGTGACATAAAGGTGAGGTGATTCTGCTGCTGTAGTAGCAGAAAAGGGATGGAGTTTTGAGTGGGAAAAATGTAGTTTTGCAATTTTTTTCTGGCTTTACATACAGAAGGTTGAACTTATGAGTACAATGATGATCTGTAACCCATACTTTTATCAGGGGTGAGTTTTGCTGGCTGAGGACATGGGTATTGTGACAAGGAAAGTTCCTGAATTATTACTTTTTTCTAAATGATAGGTCTTTGATTAATTATTGATGAATCGTGGCTGCATACTTACTAAATTGCTCTCATGTCCCACTGTTTCCTTTATGCCAGGAGCCCTAGCTATTTTACCAAAAGATTTTGTTGACAATTTGCCAAATCTCAGGGACTGCTCAGACCTTTCTTAGACTTTATGAACAGAATAGTAAATGCATAATGTGGTAATATTGCTTATACTTCTGTCTCTGCTAATAGACAGTAAGAAAATGTTTAGTCATTTGTATGCTTGCCTTAGGAGTTGATGAGTACTTCTTGATGTAAAAAGCATTTCTGTAATTATAGAGAATTACTAAAAGTTACAATTTCTGTCTGGGAACAAAAGCTTCACCTGAAACAGGAAGTACTTTGATTTATATCTTTTGCCTTTGATTCCTAAACTTAAATGCGGAAGTCAGCTGCACTCATTGTGTTTCATTCTCAAGGTAGGAAGAGGTCACGTTTGGGTGGATTGTTTATATACTTTGTGTCTCATTGTTGATGAATTTTGTGTAGTTTATAATATGTGTTCAAGGTGTTTAGGATTTTGAAACGAACTTCCATTTTTAGTTGTGTAATTTCTAAATTTAATGGTTTCTGGCTCATTTGAACTAGGAGGCAGATTTAGCAGTCATCAAATTTAGATTAGAGTCTGAGATGTTTTATTTTTATAAATGTAGCATCCAACTCGCAAATCAAAATCATTGGTCTTCAAAACCAGTTAGTATTCCAAATGACTAAATGGTAAAGTTCTGGTGTCATTGATGACATTTAAAAAATATTGCTGACTTTGTTAAATGAACATTAAGGATCTGTTCTATGAGCTGCTGAATGTCCTCAGATGCTGTGGACATCAGTGGGAACTGAAAATCCTTTAGCAACTTGTATAATTAGTGTCAAGAATGATCTTGAAGCCAGTGACATTGAAAATGAGGGTTTCCCACAACAAAAATAGGAAATAGTCTCACATCTGTTGAGTATTCAATGTTAATTGCTGATAGTTATTCTAGGCACTGATGGTTACAAGCAGAGCTACCAGTTTTGAAAGTGACTTGTAGACAGGCACGCTTTGTATTTACTGTGGAAAGCTTACAGTTAGAAAAATCTTTTCTGGTTTTCTCTTTTTCATTTTTTCTAGTACTTTTGTTTTGGGTTTTGGAGTGGAAACTACAAGAGGAAGAATAAAAAGTTTTGGCTAACTTATTTATAGGTTGTCCATTTTTGTTCCATCAATAACAATTATTCTTGATGTATTTGTCCTGTAGAAACCTTGTTGCCATTGTTGACAGTTGGAGCTCTCATTTATGTCTGGAGTGTAATTTTTTAATGTGTACTTGATTAAAGGTTTTCTTCCACTCCTTTTCTTTAAAAGAAAATGTGAAAGGAAAAATGAAAAATGTCTCTCATAACAAGACATTGAAAAATAATTTAATATGTGTTCTGGCAAATGTTGTGGAAAACTGCATTGCTACTTTGACTGCAGAAGCGTCTTAGGTGGGCATCTGTTCCTCTAATGTAAAGCATAAGAGGGTTAAATAAATGTTCCCATTAATAGCACTGGTGTTAGCAATGAAGTTGAGGGCTGCAGTTCAACTTCTTATGAACTATTTGAAGCAGAATGTTAATGCTTGTTTAATGTGAAAAAACCTGGACAGGACTTATCTTGAAGCAGTGAGTGCTGGGACACTTTAAAATGTGATACAATCTGCTGATGAGGAAGCAAATTTCTCCTGCAGAAGGGAAAGTGTCCCCATTCTCAGGCATGGTGCATGTACTTGATTACAATACCTATCAGTACAGAATTACAGTGAACTATACAGCAGCTGTGTGCACCTTACTCCAGTAAAAGGACTTTGGTTCCTGCTCCAAAGCTGCTTGCTTAGAAAGCATTGGTTTATGTAGTTAAGTGTTTTAGTGGGATATCCAGAGCTTCAGCAATATTCTTAAATGTATATGTTGATTTAGAAAGTATATTCGGTACAGTGTACAAAAGAAACAGCATATTGCTCTTCAGATCTTTCTTTACCTTTTTGCTTTTGACTAAGAAAACTAATTGATTCTGTTGGTTAGAATTTTTTTTTAAGAATTGATATTTACGAAAATATAGAATGCAGGTGTTGAATCTGTGACCAAAAATTATATCTGTTGTATACTTCTATGTGAATTGGTACATCTTATGTTGATTTCCAGTACAAGTTTCTCACAAAAGTGATCTATCTATACTAAAGAAAGGTAGACAAATAGGGGAGTCTGAGTGACTTGTCACATCCCCTGAGGAAGAAGGACTGGGAATTCATTCATCTTAATGTTACAGTGTGAGTTCTACTTAAAATATATCACATTGGTGATTTTTAGATTATTGTAATATGCCTATGAATAAACCAAGAACTCTCTGTATGATGTTTGGTTTTCTTCACCCTTTGAATGGGTAGTCATTTAGAAAATGCACATTGAAATTTTCAGCAAAATATATTTAATGGAGTGCTTTCATGTAATACTTGTGTATTTTAATTTCTCTTTTGTGTTAGCTTTCTGAGAAATATGGAGTCCATGTTTGTGGTGAAGGCGGAGAATATGAAACATTCACTCTGGACTGCCCTCTGTTCAAGAAGAAAATAGTTGTGTAAGGAATGGTTTCTTCCATTTTCTTATATTAAAGCAATGGGAACACATTCATGTTTAGCCGGAGGCAACTTTTGTTGGCAGAGGTAAAACTTGTCCTCTGAGTTCACAAACACTCACTTTGTTTAATGCTGGCAAAGTCCTCTGAAGACCTAAATCAATACCTGACAAGACGAAGCCTTCATAGAGGGCTATAAACTTTTTAGACATTTGCACTTTCGTTTACTTGCTGATTATGGCCTGCAGTAAAACTGGTACCTACACACTGACACTTTTATCCTTTCATGAAGTGCGAATTGCCTGTAATATTTATCTTTCATTACAGCTACATTTGATAAACTGCCACATCAGTAGCCAGTGGGTTCTGTTAACTGTGTGTATGCATATATGTGTGTGTGTGGTTTAAGTTTAGCAGCTTAAAATGATAACGATAAACATTTTTCTTCAATTATTAGAGGATATTTTAAATACAAACTTTGCATGCATCCATCTCATTAACACTGGGTAGTTTATTCCTTTGACATAAATTGCTAAAATCTGTGTAGTGGGATATGGAAAATATTTGTGCCATGATGCAAGTTTCTTATTAGTCTGTTAAATAGCTAAGCCAGTTTGCTTCAAGTGAGAACTTTTGACTGCTGTTCCTTTTCTTAGCCAAGTAAACAGACTAGTAATCATGTATTGGTGATACTCCGTCGTTTTAGGCAAGGTCAAGATTATGGAGTATGTAGACATGATTAAGGCTTTCTTGGGGAAGGTCTGTTTGTTTCCTTTTTCTGTAAGACTGGGACCTGACCATATAAGGAACCAAGAGCTGTTAACAGCTCTGTTTCATTGCATGGCATTTGGGAGAAAAGCAATAGACAAACTGGTAAAAGGGATGGCAGGCACTCTGGCAGATGTCTGCTAAACTATTGGTTGAGTGGAGGATATGTCCTTTAAAGTGAGCTAAAAAACTAGACAGTTTGAGTCTGGAGATACCTCCATCAAGAAAAGGTGTAGAATTGTTTAGTAAGAAGAAGATGCAGAAAGTAACAATGCAGAATCTTTAAACTGGATTTAAGTTCCTGGATGAAATTATGAATGTATGGGCTGGGAAGTGAGACTCTTGGAGAAGATTCCAGGGGTGGGGAACAAGTGCTAGGTAGAAGTGGTATATTGTGAGTCAACCTGATGACTAGCAGGAGTTGGAAAGTTAAACTGGAATTTAGAATAAAATGTGTATGAAGTTTGCGTACATCTTATCCCAAATAAACTTGAGGACAAAGCACAAAACTTTCCAATGTTTCCTTAGATAGAATTTGCTCTTTTAGCAGAAGGGAAAATATTGTGAAATCATTGCTAGAAGAACGATTAGTTTTTGCATTTCAAGTGTGATATGATTTCTGTTAAACTGACAAACTCTTATCAATTCCAGTAATTGTCAGAGGCAGAATTTTGTGAAACTTTGTCAGAGCAATACTATCCATTATTATATACATTTGGCCTTTTCAGTGTTTATGTTGCAACGCTTGCAACAAAAAAATATACTACAGAAGAAGGATTGCTAGATTTTAACTGAGAGTTTAAATGTGCTTATATCAGTTTTTGCACTTAAATGTGTTTGGCTGATTATTTACATTCTTTCTATTTATTTTGGACCTTCTTATGTTTCAGTTTAAATCTGGGAGTTTGTTGGAATTGGATGCATAACTTCTCAATGCTCCTTACAAAGCTTTCTGTGCATAGATACAACAGATAGGAAAAAACTATGATAATTCTCATGAGAAATTCTTGGCTGGTGTAGAGTGGAGATTTTTATTTCTTTTCCCATAGAATTTGAGGAACGCTTAGGAAAATACATTGTGCCCTTGGGTTGAGATCAGCAAAATACCAATTTAAGTAGAAATATTTTATAATATATTTTAAATGTATTTCTGGCTATCAGGGTGTAATGACCATTCAGGAAACTAAGAAAAGCTTAAACAGAGGTAGTCTGGCTGATTTGTCTTTATTTCTATTGGCAACACTCCAAGTAATAATATTACAATTTATATTACAATTTATATTTTTCACTGGTTTATATTTTTGTCACGTGAAACTTGTGACAATTTAATATTATAATTACAGTAATATTACAATTATTACAATAAAAGTTAACAATAAATGCAAAAAATACAGGAAAAGACAAATATATATGTTGGTGGGTATTTAATAATAAATATATGGTACAGCAGACTGTTAAACAGTTAGTCAAATAGTTCTAAATCTATATTTCTGTAATGAAAACTGAATAGCTACGCTGGCATTGTGTGCCTCTGGCTTGATTAGCTCCACTTAGGTCTCATGTTATTTGTGTTATAACTACATGTTTTTTGAGGGGCCATTCACGTAAAATCTATTACTTTATGAACTTCTAAAGAAAAAATATTTTGTAGGTTCTTTGTCATTAAATAAGATACAGATTTGTTTACTTTGTGATTTTCATTCTTTCTTTTTGTATAGAAAATTTATTATTTTTATATATTTATATAAATATATATATATTTATATATTATTTTATATATATTTATAGAAAATATTTTCTGAATCTAAGCAGACTTTGTAAACATGTTGTTAACTATTCTAGTATTGTTTCCAAATGTTTATCAGGCTAATAGCTGATAAAATTTTTGAAGCTTAAATGGAGTAGTAAGAATTACAATATAGAGGTTAAAACCTGTCAGGATTTTCAAGGTCCCTAAATTCCTATACTACTTCAAGCTGTCTTCCTAGAGAAAGTTTCTGAGGAAGACACTGAAGAATACTTTTGCCCACTAAACAGGTGTGAGACAAAGCTAAAACTACTTTTTCTTTCCACTCATTCCTCCCAGGCTTATCTTCACTTTTTAGTTCCTGACTCTTCTACATTCTCTCCACTGAGAAGTACAAAGGAATGGGGAATAGGGGTTATATTCAGTTCGTAATACTGTGTCTCTGCTGCTCCTTCCTCTTCATGCTTTTCCCCTGCTCCTGCCCAGGCCTGTTCAATAGACTTTCAGTCCTTCACAAACTGCTCCAGCATGGCTTTCCTATGGGGCAGTTCTTCAAGAACTACTCCAACCAGGGGTCCTTTCCATGGACTTCAGTTCTTCAAGGATACCCTGCTCCAGAGTGGGTCCTACACAGGGTCACAGTTCCTGTCAGAAAACCTGCTCTTGCATGAGCTCTTCTCCACTGGCCATAGTTCCTGCCAACAGCCTGGTCCAGCATGGAATCCTCCACAGGCTGCAGCATGGACTTCTGCTGTATGGTCCTCCATGCCAGGGGGGCTGCCATGGTTTTTTCCACAGGCTGTGCGGAACCTTTGCCCTGGCACTTGGAGCACCTCCTCCCACTACTTCTTCACTGACCTTGGTACCTCAGGTGCTATTTCTTTCACATCTTTTCTTGATCCTCTCACAGTTTCTGCACAGCATTTTTACCCTTTTTGAAATGTATTATCACAGAAGCATCACCAGTGTCACTGATGGGCTCAGCAGCCCCTGGTCTCTTCTCATAGGGGCCACCACCTCTGCACCCTGCCACCTGCTACTAAAATCTTGCCACACAAATCAAATACAACAGGAGAAAATCTAATACACCTGTTATTATTAACACTACTTTCATGTTTTCACTGATTTATATTTTTGTCACGTGAAACTTGTGACAAAATATGTTTCTACGGTATATCCTTTGAAAAAGAAGGAAATACACTAGTTCAGGAAAAGAAAAATATATTGTTGATGTGTTACTTATTCTGGAGAAGCAGAAGTCTTTATAATGTAAGACTATATGATGAATTATGCTTTTGAATATTAAATTGAATTCTTGCCATTCTTTTCAATCTTCATTAAAAAATATGCCTCATGAAGAAAGCATGGCATCTAATATCTAGTCTTACAATAAAGGCCCATTTGTATTTATGGAACACAGATTTGTTTGATCTTTTTTTCAGATAAATTTGGGAAATATAATTTTGCATTCATATACCTTACCATTAGCTCGGTATTTAAGCTTGCAATTCTAGGTTTGGAGTTAAAAGCAGTTCTGTATACGTGGAAAGATAATCCTGTACTGAGAGCACTGTTTGTACTTTCAGGCTTGCTCTTGCATGTCATTTGTTCTGTGAAAATGATACTGGGTGTTTTAAAATTATTGGAGATTTCCTAGATCTTCAAAGAGACTTGAGAGATCAGGTTATTATGATTTCAAAAAGTAGATAATTAGGACAATTTTTCAACTATATTTCATTGTTTTCCAAAGTCTTCTGAAAATGTCCCTCAACAGAATTCCTGTGCTTCCATCATAATCAAATATGAATCATCTTATGTAGTCATGTTCCTAGAAATCTGTCTTATCTCATTGAATACTGTGAAGGTATCAAGGGCACTGTGGTTTTATTGTCTGTACTTAAAAAAATTTTCAGATTTTCTCGTACCACATCTGAGTTTCTTTTCTGTTTTCTTTTAGTTTCTCACCTTCTGATGTTTGTTTCCTAGAGCTACCTTTTTCTTAAGTAGTAAAACCATGCAGATGGATACAACAGATACTGCTTCTTGTGAATCAGTGTGACAGATTGTGTCTGTAAAAATGAAAACTAAAATTAACTAATTTGAATCAGCACACAGGAAGTTTATCATTGTTACCAACACATTTGGCATTAAAAAGTTGTGTCTAGTAGTCTTCAGTATCAGATGCAAGATGGCTGAATCAGTCAGTTTCTCAGCGTGAAATACTGTATGTTGTTAATACCTCAAGAACTAATCCCTGGAGCATTAATCAAGAAGAATGGACTTTAAAATAAATCCCCTGTTGATGAAATTAAAAGATTGCTTTACATATTAGTTTCAGAATGTTAAGCATAATGTCATTTATGCTTTCATAGACTACAGCGATCTGAATTTCTCAGTACTGGTCTGGAATTATAGTTTATTCCTTTTAGAAATTGAAAACTAGTGAAGATAATGTGTTGTTAAACAGTATGATTTTATATAACAAACAATTTTTTCTTGATTGATATAAAAATTAAATAAGAAAATAGTAGTTTTTCAATGAGTTTCCTTGGAGTCTGTGTTATATAGCAATTAAGTGTTCTCTATATGTAAGTTATATACTAATATTTGATGCAACTAATTTTTGTATTTCAGAGATTCAACCGAGGTGGTTGTGCATTCAGCTGATGCATTTGCACCTGTGGCCTACCTTCGTTTTTTAAAATTACACCTGGAGAATAAGGCAAGTATATTGCAAACGTTGTCTTTCTTCCAAGCTGTATGCATTTCTTTCTATTTTTATGTTGCTTTGTCACAGTTTGGAGCAAAGCTACATTTTCTCATGTGGGTGTACTTTCAAATAACAGTGTACATATTTATTTGAGAATTGTGAGAACTTGCCATAAGGAAAAATTCAACAGAAATGCTACCTTGTGTCAATGAATGAATGGAGGTAGTATAGTTGTGTAGTGCTTTTCATCAGCCAATGTGGTTTAGTCAAACACACACGCAACCTGTGTAGTACACCTGGCCACGCCACAGAGCACAGCTCTATTAGTGAACTAATCTATTTAAATCAGTTTTGATTTGCTGGGAGATGGCGTCTTTTTGCTGCTTCTGATGTAGTAGATGATTTGAAAATTTCTGGGCCTGTAAGCACTGGAGTTTTAAACTTACTGGGTTTTATTTTTTTTATATTAAAGATACATCTAATGAATGACTTCAAGTCGTGTAGAAGAGATTATCCTGGTCAAAGATCTTAAGGGAATTATTAGTAGTTCACTGGGATTTAGTCTTGTCATTTATGATTCCATGGGAACAACAGAACAGGAATAGGAAATCTAGTGGTTTAAGTGCTACAGACTTTCACATGAGCAGAGCTAAGAAGGCCAAAACAAAAGTTATTTTTCTTAGTATTTGTCAGCACTTTTCTGTTTTTGTTTACATTATTTTGTGGGTAAAACGATTATTTTTTTTCCCTCCTGAAAATCTGTAAGTGCTAGTATTTTGTTGAATAGAGTACCTCGTGATCTTCCTACTGCTGTTGCTGTCATCTTTTTATAGGTCTTCCTACTTCTTTCTACTCTTTGAAGATTACAGAGCCTCTTCCAGGTGCAGGGATTGTTACAGAATGTTATTATATCGGTATTTTACATTTCATGTCTCTTGAGCAACTACATTTCCTGAATTTCTTTCAATAGATTGTGCCTTTTTTTCCAGCCTCTTTTTTTTATTTTCTCATTCCAAACAAATGAACTGCCTGTACATTTTTCTTCCATGATGGCCTCATTCTTGCTTTGGAAAGTAAATTCTATTTCTTACTGTCAATTTGTAGTTTGGGATTTCTTTCAAAAATAAAACATTAAATATTTGTGTGGGAGACTGCGAAAAGGATATCAACTAACTATGTGAAGCAAAACCAAATAGGCTGAATAAAGGAAAATTTGGGAGCGGGGCATGGTAGGGAAGAGTGATAATATATTAATATTTCTTTGGGGGCACTGACTTTATTGCTTATGGCAAACTTGATGCTAAAATGCACTGTACATCACTACAATGTGACAGGCTAGGGAAAATGAAAAACACAGAGCTTTACATAAATCAGGCAAAAAATCGTATTAAAATGCATAACATTTTATATAAGAATCAAGATTTTACTTTTATCTGTTCAGAAACTCTTTTCCTCTTCTTATGTATATGTTTTAGATTTGGTTAAAGCCTCACACTTTCAAGCAGCATTGTAGTAAATAATATTTCAAATTCATTGTAGACAAAGCTGTCACACTCTCAAAGGGGTAAGGTTTACAGAGGCTTGCCCTGGATTTTGGTATATGGCCTAATGTCTTGTATAGTTAAAAGGAAAAAAGCCTGTTTTCTGCAGTGGTTTCTCCTAAGGAAAAGCAGCAGAATCATTTGGCTGTAGATTATTTTGTCACGATGAAATAAACTAGGTTTTCAAGAAATTATGACTCTGAAGAACAAATCAGTATTTCAGAGCATAACTTGTTACTAAGTTAGTATATTTAACTGCATAATGATAAGAGATGCCTTGATTAATAGGCCTGTAGTACTGTACTTTTTCTCAGTTTTTGTTGCTTACATGCTCTACAAAACTTTAAATATGTTAGTAATTCAACACTTAAAAGCCAATCCTACAATAACAAATCACCGCAGGGAGAAGTTGCTTTAGAAGGAGAACTAATTTTAGTTTCAGGCTTTCAAGGGATTACTGAAAATTGGGCAAAAAATAGTCCATTATGAAAAATATGTAAAAGTAGCCACTTATGTAAGCACTTAGTAGAAATAATAGACTGCACAGTGATGTGTAATTCTAATAAGTATTATGACATCAGTTTTGTTTTCATTACAACTGAGAGATAAACATATTTTTAACTTTTGCTGTATATTTGTTTTATCTTAGTTACATGCCGCAGGTGTTAATTTTATGTTATTTGAATTTACTTTTATAATCATTATGCAATTATAGCTAGCATACCTTAGTCTCTGCTGTCTTTCTTCCTCTACACTGTATTTTCTTCTGCTAAAATTCTTCATGTTTAACTACAAAGCCTGCGTAAAATTTGTTTTCGATTGTTTCTGGCAGCAAAATGAGCCCATGTGCCTGGGGGAAAATAACATTTTACTCACTCTACTGGTTTAATATGTTACCGTGCAACTTCAAAATCTGTTTTTGCATAATAATTGAAGCTTATTTTTAACACGTCCTCTTTTCTTTCATTACCAGTGATACAGAAAAGGCTAAGAGATAAATAAAATTTTATAATTAAGACATTATTCAAAGTTTGCTAAACATGACTTAAGATCACTTTTTGTAGGAATTTAAAAAAAAAAAAAAAAAAACAAACATTAAATAGTGATACTAGTAGAACACTAATGTTCAAAATTTGGGAATGCCTCATTTACTTTGTTGTAAACAAACAAGGTTACCACTGCACTGTATGTAATACAGACACTTAACTTTATTGCTGTTTTACTTTGGCAATAAGACTGTCACTTTGTACATATAAAATGTGGGAAGTTTTCTGTTGAGGAAACAGCAATTTCTGAAACATGCTCCAGAAGTTTTAAATCAAGTGTATTGGCTTTTGTATTAAAAAGAAATTGAATTTTTAATATTTTCAGTTAGGTAAAAATACAGTTTGGTTTTGGTTTTGTTATTTTTATTTTTTTTTTACTTTGATGGCACAATGAACTTGCTAAACATCCCTCCCCCACCCCATAATACACTATTCTGTTACTCTGGTGTGTTGGTTTTTGAAACATATTAAAGCTGTTTGAGCTTCTGCTGCTGTGAACCTACTTCTGATGACACTAGTGAACATATTAGCTAATATCCATGCTTTAAGATTTTCTCCTTCCCACATTTAATAATGAATACTTTGTTCCCCAAGTTCCAGTGAGTAGAAGCACACAAACAATAAAAGCTGTGAAGCCGCAGCCCAGAATTAGAGGGAGTCATGTAGTTTTCTTTCTGCACTTGGCAGAAGGAAGGAGCCTTTTGCCTGTAACAGACAGAGGAATAGTGTCTGCTGCTGCTCTTGCTTATAGCGTACTATTGCATTCTATTTTCCTATCATAAATTGATATTGTGAGGCTTATTTTTTTCCTCTTTGTAAAAGATCTTGACCTATTTGGGTGGAAGACAAGTGCAAGCAGTCTACGCCCCTTCTAAACATCAGCAAATCCATTGCACAGTGCAATTTGGACGTGATTTTAAAAATACTTATAAAAGTTAAAAATGGTGTTTGGGGAATATTTACATGCCTTGTGTACTAAAGGAGCATGATCCTGCAGAATAGATTTGATTTAAGTTTGTAGCCTATTTTTGTCCAGTCTCCTCTGGCCTGAATTATTTTAGTTAGTCTCCATTTAGAACTTTAAGTGTAGAGTTAGACTTTGTAAATGATGTCCTGGGGAACAGGAAGGAATTTCAAGTTGCAAAATATGTGTTGTGGGTGGCATTTTTGGAATACTTTGTCATCATTGAATGATACTTCTCCTAGGTAACCTTTACTTTCCCTACTGCATCACAAGAATGTAGATAATCATTGCAGTGATATTTTCAAAACTTTGTAACGAATAGTGGAAAAAGAATTTTTGTACATTTATTTCAAACACTAAAATAATAAATAAAGAATTTTCTTTCCTACTGTCTTTGATTGTGGATTCAGTCCAGTTCTTGAAAAAAAAGAGAACTTTTTGTTCTCTTTTCATAATGAAGAGAATTTATTTGGAAGTCTTTCAGGAGTTAAGGACTATGTGTCTTTGTACTGAGCTTGAACTACTGCAGGGAGATGTATGTAGTCTCTCGTTATATTATTTCAAGGAGTTCTGTTATCAAGGTATACCACAAAGAATAAAAAGATTATCATAGTCTTTCCTTGTGTTTTCTGAGCTCTCTGCCCAACTGTATTCTCATTGCTGTGCACTGGGAGAGCTATCAGTTTTGGAAGTGTGTTGTGATAGGTTTTTATACCAGTTTCTGTAGTGGAGAATGTAAGCTTTTTAAGAAGGCAATCTGTTGTTTTCGTAAAAGACCACTGCATGGAATTTCAGCTATATCATTCAGAGTCCTGGTTCCAAGGCTTTTTCAACAGGAGAACTTGGATCTTGAAACACTGGTGCATTTGCTTAACTTCATTCTGAGCGCACTTGCATTGCTGACATGAGTTATGTGAATACAGTTAAGCATATGCATGGATGCAGGCGCTGATCCAAAATTAGGTTGGTATCACAATGTACAGTGGGTGTGGGAGAAACAGTCTAACAAATGGGAAAATATATTGCGTCTGTGAAGTAACATGAAAATGTTATGTGATAAAATAGGTTCTGTAAGATTTAATTAAAATGTCATTATAGCAAGCTTGAGATTTTGTTTTTAAAGTGATGAGAGTATTATTCAGGGAAAGTTAGTCTGTTTGTGGCAGTCTATAACTTTAAGTTTTAAATTCTTAGATTACTTTCTCTGTCGACAGGAATGGAAGACCAACATTTGTATGAGATTTGAATATAGCTGCTAAACAGAGTCTGGCAGCTCTACTTAGGCTGGCATCGAGCCTGTTGCTCTTCTAGTGCCAGGTTCCACACCTAATACTTCTGCTCTAGCCTGCACCTGTGCTGCTGCAGAAAGTGATTGATTATCTATGTTTTTGGAGCATCGTGGGAGTCAGCCTTGAATGAATCATTGTAATATACCATAGGCATTGAAATCAACGATATTCTATAATTATTTTTATGGTCTTTGGTGTAAGAGACATTGTAGAATGTCTGGTACTTCTTAATAATTTCCAAAAAAAATTTTGCAGTTGACCAGCTCTTCATGTATGTGTGTAAACAAAAATGTATAATTTTATTTATACCTCTGAAGTGATATTGATATAAGCTTAACAATTTATAAAATATTGACATGTTGAGGAAAAAGGGATGTAATTGTGGATGATACAAAAATTTAATGGGACATCAATTTGGAATATTTGTAGTGTTAGAAAATTGTGAAGCTACATGGGAGTTCTGTAACTTAGACCAAACCAGTTGTGATACAGTCTGTGAGTCTCACTGCATCCCCATGAATTTTTTATGAAGCACATTTTGCAGAAAACGTGTTTAGAAACATAGCTGAAAGACCAATTTTCACAGATGGCATAAAAATGGAATAGGTGCTCTTTTCACGTTCACTTCCAGAGTTTATAAATTTGGTCCTCTAGGTTAGGGAGCAGAGAGAAGTTGCAGGTCTCTAATAGGACCTACACAAGATATCTGTGTCTCTAGATCTCTTAAAAGATAATTATGTAAAGCTTAACAAAAGCGAGAAACAAAGTGGCTGTCATACAGGCAAGCTGGAATGTTTCCTTTTCCAGTAACATGATTTTTGCTTTGTGATGGGTTGTTATGCCATATTGAAGTTGAAATCCAGGTCATTTGAAAACAAAACCCGAGTCAGCATTGTGATAATATTGTTTGTATCACCATGTCTGTGCACGCTTACCCAGGGAGTAGGACTGAGAGGTGCAAACTCTGTATGCTACAGTAGTACTCAGTGAGTGCCCGTGCTACAATGCAGATTGATATTTTCGTGATGGACGTTACAAATTAGCCAGTGAAAGTAACTAATATAATAAAACAACAATTTGCAATAAGGAAATGGTAGCACATTTAGCACTTTGTGCCACTATACAGTTTGTGTATTCTTATAAAGCGATGTGTTGTGGATGAAAAAACCCCAAAACTTTTTTTTTTTTTTTTAAAAGTAACAAGTCATTTTCTTGGTTCTTCTATCGTAATCCTACTTTAACATCTATTTCAATTACAAATTTGTGTTCCTGCTGCTTTATTTTCTAAGTCATACCTGAAGGGTTAGGGGCTATCAGGCAGCCCTCTGGGTAATGGCAAAATATATCAACTGACACCGGTAGATGAAGGTGTAATTCAATGAGAGGGAAATGGTATAGAAGCTGTTGGATGCTTGTATATTTTAATGTTGGAATGTATGTCGTATTTGTGCTAAATTGCAGTTTTCATCTTTGCACTATGATGTTACATTTAGTTGACTTCTTTTAACCTCTCATGTAAAATTGATTTACGTAACACAGATTATTGGCTTGACTTTCATGCCTTTCTTGGAGGAATGAATAAAATAAGGTCCGATCAAAGAACATCAACCCCTCTTAGAGCATAGCTTTAGTGTTTACAGCACTTTCAGAACTCCCCTTGAGCCCTTTTAGAAGCAGCAGTGCTGTTTCCTCTCATAGGTAATGACCTTCTTGTAATTTAGCCTTTCCTGAGCATTTCCATATACACTACTTCAGCTGGATCCTTTCTCTCCAGTGAAGTCAAATATCAATGAAAATGCTGAGTTTTAATTGCAGACTTGTGATGCATACGGTACTTTTCTATCCTTTTCTTTCTTTTTTTTTTTTTTTCTTAATAATAATAGAAAAATTTAGAA